>OX344861.2:17258858-17858858 GCA_947037095.2 Nycteola revayana
TCGAGATACTTATGGTCCGTCTAAATAATAACATACTCAAAGGACAGAACTTAGATTTAATCATAGATATAAAATAATACAATAATAATGTACTTTCATACCTGACAGCTTTTAGGCTTAAGTTATTTAAACTATTATTATACGTAGCAATAAACAAATAAAATTAATTAATGAAATCAAAAATAAGCCAAATATGTTTTGACTATTTACAAATACCTGTAATAGGTTTACGTGAATAAAAACTTTTTTTATTTATTTTATTTATTTATTTATTTAATACTAATTGGAAATCGTCCTCTTAATAATTAACAAATCACGATGTGAAAGAGACATCTAAATCGCCTTTATTTATTTATTTTGCGGGGTGAATGCAATGATTTTACGGTTCCCCTCCGCCGCTGTGGCTTTCCCGCGCCGGCGAAGGGGTATGAGGGACTCATCCTCTCCATAGCGGTGGTATGCTAGTCGTACCACGAGTAGAGTACCTTAACCACTAAAATTACCCGGGTACTCATCCGTCCGCCGTTGATGAAAGCCCAGGAACCCAAGGCTTTCTGGGGCACACTCCGGCGGCGCTCACGGCCAGATTGGCACCGCGGGCTTCATCTCTACAGCCTAACGGTATTCAATCGAATCTCATCGGGAGGTTGTGGTTGCCAGAAATATTTATTTAATAACGAGTTCGCTACTGAGACTGTCCCACTCAAAACAGAAAATTATGGTTACATTAAGCAAGTCTGCTAATTGTCTTAATTTAGAGACATTATTGATTATTTTAAGTTCATTAACCTGTTAGTCTCAAATGTACTGACAACTGCATGTGGAAAGAGTTCGGGGGTTTTGTTAACATTTGATTGTTTGTACCTATAGGTATAATCGTAAATAGGTGTAGGTATGTTGAATTTAATTAACATACTTGTTATTTTACGACACCTAAATGTTTGACCTAAGTTTCATACAATAGATAACGTGATTGATCTATTTAAAATTCATTGTTATGTCGTATCAATACATCTTGTACTATTTATTTTCAAAACAATATTGCGCAATCACTATATAGTATGTATAATTAAAAGAATACGCGGGTCTCAATCGCGGTGCGATTTTAAGGCAAATCATTACATTTTTAATAATCCGACGACGCGACGTTTCGAAGTTTAAAAACATTCACTACATAGCAGTAAAACAGTCGCTTCCCGCTGTTTGTCTATGCCTATGTATGCTTAGATCTTTAAAACTACGCAATGGATTTTGATGCCCTTTTTTTAATAGATAAGTACAATGATTCAAGAGGTAGGTTTCTTATGTGTTAAATAAATCACACCTACTACAAAATACTTCGCACTGTCTATCTCATCGTTCCAGTCTAGTCTATATGTATTATCTATGGTTCCAGACAATGGCGAGACAAAGCTGTTATTGTATGTGGACGATGTACCTACATATTTTTTCGGACGGACATTTATGTAGTAAGCCACAAGGCTTTGCTACTTCACCGGGCATAAAGGCGAGCAGGGCTCTTATTAAATGGTTTATAATCTACAAACTGTGGACGATATACATTTTATGTCGATGACGTCTTATTTATTTATTTTTAACTAGCTTCCCGCGCGCGGTTTCACCCGCGTAGGTATCTCCCGTTCCTATAGGAACTTCATAATTAAATATAGCCTATGTTCACCAGGGATAGTGTAGCTTCCCAACAGTTCAAAGAATTTTTCAAATCGGTCAAGTAGTTTCGGAGCCATTTATTCAATGCAAACAAACAACTTTCCTCTTTACAATATTAGTGTAGATACACGCCGGCTGGACAGTTTGGCCTTTTGAGGTGTAAGGTGGCGAGAGAGAGAGAGCCGACAACGCCTTACGCCGCCTCTGTTTTTAGTAAAATAACAATATCCTCTATCTTGTTCTACCATTAAAAAAATAAAATAAATAGATAGATACTAGCTCGTCTCCTCACGTCCACGCCGAAGGGTATCATGGTATGCACTGAGTATTCGGAGGAACAGCTGCCACCTGGATAGAAAAGGTTGGATTGAGTTTGGATAGGAAGTGAAAGGGATGGATGGATATTAATGGAAACTGACAGGAATTAATATATGGTGTCCTGGGATGGATAAGAACAAATAGGAGAAAATAAGTTTAGCTAAAGTAAGGTAAATAAATATATGAAATAATGGAGTTTGACAAATATTTTTCAACTATTCCAAACTTTGTGATTAAAATCGTTGCGGGATCAAAGACATGTCTTGAGAGATGTTTAGGTACCAGGCTGACCTAACATCTTAGAGCTTCCACATTGGGTGTGCCGCTGTTAATCCTGGCTTACCAGTACAGGAGTGTGGAATAATAATAATAGGACGGTTCTTTTTGGGCGCTCCAAAATTCAACGCTGGTTTGGTATAAAAAATAGGTTCGTCTTAAATATCCAATCAAAAACCGAATTGTAGAGAGTTCGCTCATAGCCAAATTTGCATAATTATGCATTGTCCCCAAATATTTAAATTTACATCTCGTTACACTTTGTGAAAGTTGTAACGAGAAGACCAGATATTAGACAAAAGGAATTAAAAGCTACGCACTGATCATCCTGGCGAATCCGAAGTCGCAGAGCTTGACCACTCCATCGCTGGTCAGGAGTATGTTCTCCGGCTTCACATCCCTGTGTATGCAGTTGTGGCGGTGGCAATATGCTACTCCCTGCAGCGTCTGCCATACTATCTGCTTTGACAAGAGTTCTGGACAACCCTGGAACAAGGAAAAGACATTAAGATAGGTAGAGGACTTTTACTATACTTTTACTATTGTATATCATCTATATTATCTTCATTTATATATCATTCTACTGTACGGGTGTATGTCACTAAACTCCTCCTAAAAGGCTGGACCGATTTGAATGATTTTTTGTATGCGTTTGGTTGGCGCCCTGAATGGTTTATATTCACAAATCATATATAATAAATATATATTAATATATTATCATGCAGAACAACGTATATCGGGTCCGCTGGTATTATAGGTATAATATAGCAGTATGTCTATACTAATATATAGCAGAAGAAAATAGATTTTTTTGTTTGTTTACTTGCTTGAACGCGCTTATCTCAGGAATTACTGGTCCGATTTAATAAAATCGGAGATGGATAGCCAATTTCTCGAGAAACCTAAAGGCTATATTTTATTATGACGTTCCCATGGTAACGGGAGCTACGCGGATGAAACCGCGATTCACAACTTTCTTACACATGTCATCTTTCACAAAGTCCATTCATGTTTTTTTTGACCTTCCTCATCGTTTTAATTTTCCTAAAACTCACTATCATACATTCATATCATACATAATAAAATGGCCATAACTTCCAGTTATAAGACACCAAATGATATCGAGCCTCATCATTTTAATTGTGATCGTCATGTATTAATTTGCCCGACGCTTAGTGTCGCGTGACTAGACCAATTTCGAGGCAACCCATTATTATATTTCGATGACAAGTCAGATTAAAGTCACCGCGAGTGTTAACTATAATAAAATCAATTTGGTAAAGCGGTCTGTTGTACACATTGCCAGTTTAAAGCAAAAAAATTGTTAGCTGATAATGATAATTTTATGACATCGCTACGGAATCTTGATGGTATGCAGATCGAGAGGCATATTACAATATTTCTTTAATTCAGCATTATGTTGTATGTATTTATGAACGGGACACTTGCTTAAACAAGTACTTGCCTAACTTAGGAATAACTGACAGCCCACTACGCAGAGGATGCATGGAAGCTCCCGACACGACATACGTAATTCTTGACTGCAAAAGCGTGTCAACGACGGGCTAACCTCCTAAACAATCTAAAATCAATATCGGTTATTGATTTTGGGTTGTTTAGGAGTTTAGCCCTTGAAAATATCAAGGGTTTGATAGAGTTTTGGAAGGATTTAAGGTGGTTTAATTGATCATTAGGATGATCACGTACAAAGATCCACTCAGGAAGCCAAGTGCAGAAACCCTTTTGCCCAACTTACTAACTACGTTGTATGCGCCTTTATACAGTTAAAGTATAAACAAATGGTAACATATCGTCCACCCTCGCCCTCCCGAAGTCCTGACCCGGTTTGCAAAGAACCTTCCGATGCCCTCGTAGACCCGAAGTCCTAGAGGCCCGCGAACTCTAAAGTAGAGCGACAGTTGCACAAAACTTCCCTAAAATACAAAAAGTCAAAATCCCTCAATCTCATCGTCAGCGTCCGCCCTGAGCCGAAGTCCACGTCCCACAGGGGACGCCCTCTTGCGCAGGTTGCCTAGTTTAGGCTGTTAGGCTGGGGCTCTGCTCGCCTTTATGCTCGGTGAAGTACCAAAAGCATCATGGCTAACTACATTTCCGTCCGAAAATTTTTACCTAATATAAAAAAAAGAATAAAAAAAGGTAACATATCGCTGAAGTTCTAACAACACGTATGCCAGAAATACAAATTTTTTAGGACACTATAGAATTTTACTTCGACACCAGAACGAACCTTTACTTACGAGTTTCTATTGGACGATATGTGTTTCTTATTAACAAAACAACGTCAACAACATCTATTCATATTCTCTAACTTCTTTACTTCAACAGCACATTTACGTCCACTGCTGAACATGGATCTCCTCTTAGCAGATCTTGGCAAGCTAGAGTCATTGCAGGCATATTGCCATAATTACTACGCTTGACTGTCGGATTGTGATTGTGATCCATCCATCAGACCTTAGTCGCCTCTAACGACACCCATGATAAGATGGGGTGGTCTATGCTTAGTCGGAAACCACACGGAACTCTCTTATTAATGGCATAAAACAAGTCAAACCCGTCTAAAAAATACTAACGTCGTGTTGGAACTGATATGACGATATGTGGACTGGCTGTAAATCGGAGACATCCTCGCAAAAGGTCAAATAAGATCCACCCTAAACCGACGTGATTGTATGAAGAATGTTATGAGAGTGAATGAAGCGAAAGATGTGTGTAGGGATCGTAGCAAGTGGAGGTCCATTGTCTGTCTACCCCGCTGGGAAACAGCCGTGAGCTTATGTATGTTAGGCTGTGTGATACAGCCTCTAACTAAATCTAGAGCTCAGAAGCATAAGGTCGGATGTGCCGTTATACGTCAGAAACATTCGCCGTATGTGCCTTTATCGGAAACTGGCACTTCAACCTTATGCTACTGAAGTCAGAAATAAAAAGTAAAGACGGAGAACTGTCGAACAATGCACTAGCATCTTCTTGTTTTGTGATTATCATATAATATAGTGTAAATATGACCTTTGACTGTCTCATTAGATACCCCATATTATTATAATGACTAATTGCTGATATGACGAGAGTGATACGACAAAACAACTATGAAAGATGTACTCGAACACCGAGTTTCAGAAACGATAATAAACGTTGAAATTATATTATCAGCTTCAGAAATCTTATTAGATAATTATGTAATTTTTTTTTTTTTTTTTTTTAAACAGATCTCCCGCACTAGGGAAATAAATCCCTGTGTCGCGGGGGACTTTACAAACATTCATTTCACGGACACAAATTACACACGGACAAAATTTAATAATACAAGTCTTTTTTTAGGGTTCTGTATCCGAAGGGTAAAAACGGGACCATATTACTAAGACTACGCTGTCTGTCTGTCCGCTCTAACAACAAATACTAAAAATAAAATAAAATAAATATTTAGCTTTTTCTATTTGCTCGATATCAATAACGGCAACAAGTAGGTACTTGAAAATGGTACGGAACCCTTCATGCGCGAGACCGACTCGCACTTGGCCGGTTTTCTTATTCTGCTGTTTCCGTTACACAAGTATAATAGCATTTTTCTTTTAAGATTTGAGAATTTGAAAAAAAAAATCTAGTTACACTATTTTTTGCCCGACCTGGGGTTCGGACCCGATCGCTGGTTCCAGTCGTACAAATTACCGCTAGACCAACGAGGTAGTCAAGGCAGAGATGTAAGTATCACTACATATTATAAAACAAAGTCACTTCCCGCTGTCTGTCCGTACTTATCCTAGATCTTTAAAACTACGCAACGGATTTTGATGCGATTTTTTTTTATAGATTCAAGAGACAGGTTTATATGTATAATACATCATCAAAATGTATGCTTAGCGACCATCTATGCGATCATAACCTAAAATAATACCTGGTATAATTACTATAGCATACAAAGGGAAAACCCAAATAGTTTTAACCAGCTATATTAATATCGGCAAATATTTAGCCAGAATAAAATATTCTATTAAACAAACCAGAGGTCAAATTATTTTTATGATAATTTTAATGTTTATCGATTTTATACATTCATTATTTTTTATAAATTTATGATAGAGGCCATGTTTAGCATTCAAAAGTAATTACATATTAATATTTGAGCTGTTAACATACATATATAGTTTCGACTTTTTGCAAAGTGCTATGTTGAAATGTTTTAATTTGCAATGTGCAGTCTATTCATTTAAATTGCAGATTTTTAGTGTAAATTAGTTAAATTAGATTCTGACTATGTGGTCAGTTTAATGATAACTTGATAAACTTTGGCGAAGTTTTTAGTCCCGGGTCGGGCATAAAGTGATACCTACCACTAGAAATGTTCTCTAAAGAAATACTTTAGTAAGTATGGTCGCTATTTTATTTTATTTATTAATCTGGAATAACAAACAGTGTAACTGTTTGTTGTAACATTACATAATAATTATCCACATAATACCTACCTACATTGTGAACATCCAATTTTTGCCTAATAATTATTTGTTGAACACTAATCTTAATAAACTATAATCCTGAATAGGACAAATCTTAATCACAAGTCTCCTTTATTGCAGGAATCAGACTATTTCTAAATTGGTTACCAGGCATTGCAAACAAATATAATTTTGAAAAACCGGCCAAGTGCGAGTCGGACTCTCGCACGAAGGGTTCCGTACTAGTTGCAACTTAGATCGATGTTAATGATAGTTGATTGAATGAAAGGTAAATTGTGGTTTACGGTTTATGACGTATTAAAAAAAAACTACTTACTTGATCTCGTTCAAACCAATTTTCGGTGGAAGTTTGCATGGTTATGTACATCATATATTTTTTTTAGTTTTATCATTCTCTTATTTTAGAAGTTACAGGGGGGGGGGGACACACATTTTACCACTTTGAAAACTCACTACACTCGCAAACTATTCAGTTAAGAAAAAAATGACATTAGCAACCTCAATATCATTTTTGAAGACCTATCCATAGATACGCCACACGTATGGGTTTGATGAAAAAAAATTTTTTGAGTTTCAGTTCTAAGTATGGGGAACCCCAATTTTTTTGTTTTTTTTTCTATTTTTGTGTGAAAATCTTAATGCGGTTCACAACATACATCTACTTACCAAGTTTCAACATTATAGCACTTATAGTTTCTGAACAAAGTGGCTGTGACATACGGACGGACAGACAGACAGACAGACAGACATGACGAATCTATAAGGGTTCCGTTTTTTGCCATTTGGCTACGGAACCCTAAAATGTTCATTGTATGTAGTTGTTAGTTATACGGCGGATGGGTGCACGAACTCTAACATTGGTAGGTACGACAAGAAAGTAACACAAACATGTGACGTGCGCGGCGCACCTCTAATCTAATTATTATAGCTATGTTTAGTGTTTAGGTGACTAGAATATCCCGTATAACGTCCACAGCTGAACATGGGCCTCCTCCTTACGGAAAGTTATGCCATAGTCGTCACGCTTGGTAGGCGGGTTAGTGATCGCAGTTAGATGGTAAGTAACCTTGAGGTGATAGATGCTGTTGCCACCCATCAGGTATATGTCCCTAAGTCGCCCCTTACGATACCCATGGGAAGAATTGGAATGATCTATTCTAAGCCGGCAACCACTCGGCATATATAACCATACATAATAAGTTACTTGACTAATAGGTAAAGGAGTTATATCTGCATATAATAATACACTAATTTATTACACATCAATATGACAAAGACGCGTAGAAACAGGTCTGTCATGTGGAAGTCGATCAAACTTACAATAAAATAAATTATAATTTATGATAGATATATCTTTTTATACGATTATTTATGTCACGGAATATATCAAGCCACATACCCATCCTACTAATGTCTACTAATACATGACTGTTATATGTTTACAAGTCATTATTTACTCACATAGCTATAAATTATTAACGAAATTCAAACTCATAACATTACAGTTCTTTTGTAAGGGTGGGTAAAATATCGACTGCCCTCGTGACGTCAGGGTTGCTTGATTTTATCAACATACCTACCATAGGGTTGCGTACCTCACGTCGCGTGCTTGGAGAATAGGGTTTCCAAATGAGAGAACTTGAAAAGCCTATATTTTCAATGAGTTCTTTGGACTGGTCCTTCAGAACTTGAAAATCATTTAAATTTTATTCTTCTTTAATAGCCCATTTATGTCCACTGTTTAACATGAGGCTCCTTTGAACTGACCTTAGCAAGCCACGGCTGTTGCCATAATCACCACGCTTGGCAGACGGATTGGCGATCACAGATGATAATTAATGGTTAGTTGGCTCAATTCCACCGTTTTTATGTTCAGAGCGGACATATATCGGTATCAAGGAGGCTTTTATTACCTACTTATCCGGGCATGATTAAAGGCGTGCTCCAGGCATTTTTGCCAAGGCCCAGTCTTAATATTGTAGTCACTGTTGATTTCTTAGAAAAGAAGTGTTATCTTATTTCAATTCGTACAGCCGAAGAACCAATGAGATAATAATATGTATTAAATGAACATGGTACCTACATAATCCATGTTTGTGTCAAAAAAACAGGAAGTAATTCTTTACAATTAAACAATTCACTACGCACTACTTAAATACAAATGTCCGCCCAGCGTGGTGCGTGGTGACTATAGCAAAACTGCCCCTCTAGAGTGGCCAATCAAAAAGAAATCCTGAGAAATCATGAAATATGGTAACCCTAAGTTCAACGTACGTGAATACCTACACGGGTACTTAATACCTATGTTTTTTTGGTATTTACAATCTTTTAAAACGACTGTATATGATATTAGTTAAATCGCAGCAAGCGAGCTACTGCCCCTCAAGCCCCCCTAAGAAAGCACCTGCATTTGCTGGTCTCAATTGTGATAAAATCATCTATGGCAATCGTATACCAGGAAACCACCAGCCCGCAACCTGCCACCAGTAACTATGCCATATATCTCGAACTAGGAGGCTTTGAAAGGAGACCCTCGTTTAGCCGTGGTCATAATACAGACTAATAATCATGATTATGCTAATGTTGCTTCCCTACCAATAACAATTACATGCAACACTTTATCTGTAAGTGCATTACAGTACATTCGTGCTACAATAAATTTACAGTAAAAAAAACAAGTTTTGGATCTTTAATATACCTACAATCTCTCCACCAATTTTCGTGACAATCGACGCAGTAACGGCGAAGAAGTAGGCCCGGACAGAAGGACATTAAGACGGACGGACATAACGAAACTATAAGGGTTCCTTGTGGACCACGGAACCCTATAAAAAGTCATGGCGATTCCACTACGTGATAACCCCCTGGTGGTCATAAACATTCTTTGTTAACATTTAGGTATATACCAAGGACGTAGTTTATTACTAGGCATTATTTAAATACCTATATCAGTAGCGTGTAAACGACTAAAAAAGAGTACCTACCTAAGTTTTTAAGAAATAAAAAGCGAAGGCCCAATTACAAACCATAATATCAAAATCAAGGCCGCCATTTTAATCTGAGCGACGTCAAACGTCATTAACCGCCTGTCAACGGGTAGAGGTCACGGTCTTCGAAATTCGAAAGACCATCACCAATGAAAGTACAGTGCCGTTAATCCGTAGGTATCGATTTTAAACAAAAAGTACAGATAGCAAAATAATATAATAGTAATCTAAAATGTCGAATCCTCTCGTATCATTTCAATATTCCATACCGGTCGGAATTCGGTCGTAGCTTGTAGTAATTAGTTGTAAGTTAGAAAAATAAAATTGAATAAAAGCAGAAATAAAACCGGCCAAGAGCGTATCGGGCACGCACATTAAATGGTTCCGTGCCATGCATATCTGAAATGCCAATTTTTTTTTAAATTAATAAATTTAAATTTCATTTAGCGGTCGACTCTTGTCTCTTGAATAAAAGTCAAATTTTGGATTTTCAATATAGGTACATCTCTCCACCAAGTTTCGTGACAATCGGTGCAGTAACGGCGGAGTACGAGCCCGGACGGACATTACGAAACTATAAGGGTTCCTTGTGGACTACGGAACCCTAAAAATAATTAAAAAGGTCCCAAATTATAGTTAATTTTTATTCTTGACAAAGTAAACGACCCTATCCACCTAATGATAAGCGAGACAACGGAAATCCAAATACAAGGACAGCTTGTGCCAATACAGTAGATGTACACTACTAGGCACATAATGTTCTTTTTCTGCTGGTCCTTTCACCTTTCCCCCGTGAGCTTTGGCAACCTTACTTAAGCACAGGAGCATTTTTTTTCGGACCTTATCTATTTAGCCTGGAGGCTTTTGGTTACTTCACCGGACATAAAGGCGAGCAGAGCTCCGGCCTCAATAAATAGTTTAATTACTACAAACTAAGCAACCTGCGCAAGAGGGCGCCCCATTTGGGACTTGGACCTTGGCGCAGGGCGGTCGCTGGCGGGGATTACTCGCGCACAGGAACTCAACATAAATCAATAATGATATTTAGCTATGGTATTCTGTAAGGTGTAGGCACTTGCCCAGTCTAGCTCATTTAGTGTAACTCTATGCTCTACCACTTTAAGATTTGAGACATTAGGTATAAGACAACCTCCGTAGCGTAGCGGTATTTGGCTCGCTTTAAGTCTAGAAGGTCGTGGGTTCGATCCCCACACCGGACAAGAAATCTTTGTGTAAATAATTTACACAAAGATTTCTTAGATTTATTCTATATTTCTTTCCGGGTCTGGTTGGTTGAGGGACTACCCTTCGTGCCTCGGAAAGCACGTCAATCGTATATCAGAGAACGGGCAGCAGCGTTTCCATGTGTATTACAACATAATACTGCGGTCACCAATCCGCCTGCCAAGCGTGGTAACTGTGGCAAATTCCTCCCTCGGGAGGAAGCCCATGTTCAGCAGTGGACGTTGTACAGGCTTATGATGATGATGGGTATAAGAGGTTTACCTTTTCTTTTCAAGTTTTGATTTTCAAGACTAGGACAGTACGGTGAAACCATCGCGTATGCTCCTTCGCTCCTTTATATTTCTCACCATTTGATCTTTTATTTAGCGTTAAACAGTCGTATCATTCATCTAACTACGAACCTGCTACAAGGACATTATGTGTTAATAGTCTAATCAAATATTTGTAAATCAAATTAATAAAAAAAAAACAGTATTACAAGATTCACAAACTGCTTCGTACTAAAATCAAACAGCACAATGATCTAACAAAAAATATGAATCATCTGATACATACAAAGTAACATAACTTATTATCTGACTGTACACAACGTTCCACAGCGCTGTAACAACTTTTCATAACACGCGATCCAAATTACACGTTACAAAAGTATCAAGCGATGAAATATGTCGGATATATTTGAATTATTGCCCTACAATTTTGTGTAGCTAGCCAGTTGGCCTTTTTATTGGTTTCTACTTAACATGGATCAATTACTTCTGTCATGATACATTGTATCAGAAGATCATGTTTTTTCTTTGAACTTTGTTTTGAATTACTACCGTACAATAAGTGTTAAAAATAAGCTCGTTTGGAAACAAATCTATGTAAATAATAGCCACTAAAATATACTTTTTATGCCTTAACTAGCTGCGCCCGCGGTTTTACCCGCATTACTCTGCGCCAGTGGGTCGGAGCGTGATGTTTTGTAAACCACATGTTAATCCAGTGTATAACCTATCCCGGTGCAAAATTTCAGCCAATTCCGTTGAGTAGTTTTGGAGTGAAAGAGTAACAAACATCCATCCATCCATCCATACTTACAAACTTTCGCGCTATAATATTAGTATTATAACGTAGTATAATTAACTTGAACTGTTATCTTTGTGGTCCCAAGTTCGATTTTGGGTAGTCCAGTTAGTATTGCCTTAGTAACATCTCTACTCAACTACACGGAAAGGATCTGCCTTCTGTGGAAAAGTCAAATCATCTTCAAAAATTATAACTTAGAGCAGAACTGTGTTTTCACACCAGCTCTTATTCATCCTTTGCCCATCTTTATTTAGATACGGACCATGAAAGGCGCTATCGTCGTCACTGGATACATTTAACCTATAGTTTATTCAGGTCATCTACATTTCGACTGCAAGATATTTAAGGCATCAGACGATGTCATCGTCATATTTAAAAGAAACTTGGAAGTGTCACTCACCGCAGGGTATTTCTCCAGCTCATGCAGTACGGTGTGATCGCAGTACTCGAACACGAGGTGCAACTTGCGCTTGCGTCGGAACACCTCGATCAGATTCACCAGGTTCGGATGCTTTAGATTCTGGGACAACAGAAATACAACATTTGAAAAGAGGCAAAGCAATTTCTTAATTTATTATTAAATTTTAGAGCTGTTTGCAATAACACTTCTTCTTGACCTATGCCCGGTGAAGTAGCAAAAGAATCAGGGCTAATTACACAAGTCCGTGCGAGAAAAAAAATCTTCTTGACCTTCGAGTTTAGAAACCTGTAAAAAGCCTTTCTTATGTCCTACTAATATAATTACCTACTTTAAAAGTCTGTGAGGATGTTGGCAGATCCATCGATGGTGGATACTGTGCCACGTAAAATATGCCGTGAGATGCAATGAAATATGCCGTATATACATTTAATAATTTGACTAGACATAGTTAAGAAGATAAGAGAGACATGGAGTGAAATGAAGCACGAAGCTCAAGAACTCTACCCCATCGAGGTGATATAGTCAAGTCTTAAGACAAATAATAATTATATAGCAAAATTTACACTCCAGCTACTTTAGCATAAAAAACCGGCCAAGTGCGAGTCGGACTCTCGCACGAAGGGTTCCGTACTACTTGCAAGTGCCTACCTATTTTTGATATCAAGAAACATAGTATAAAAGTTCTTGTAGTTCGTTGTAACTTTGATCTAGTTATGTTAATAATAGTTGATTGAATGAAAGGTAAATTGCGGTTTACGGTTTATGACGTATCAAAAAAAAACTACTGACTTGATCTCGTTCAAACCAATTTTCGGTGGTAGTTTGCATGGTTATGTACATCATATATTTTTTTAGTTTTATCATTCTCTTATTTTAGAAGTTACACACATTTTACCACTTTGGAAGTGTCTCTCGCGCAAACTATTCAGTTTAGAAAAAAATGACATTAGAAACCTCAACATCATTTTTGAAGACCTATTCATAGACACCACACAAGTATGGGTGCGATGAAAAAAATTTTTTTGAGTTTCAGTTCTATGTATGGGGAACCCCAAAATTTATAGTTTTTTTTTCTATTTTTGTGTAAAAATCTTAATGCGGTTCACAAAATACATCTACTTACCAAGTTTCACCATTATAGTTCTTATAGTTTTGGAAAAAAGTGGCTGTGACATACGGACGGACAGACAGACATGACGAATCTATAAGGGTTCCGTTTTTTGCCATTTGGCTACGGAACCCTAAAAATAAAGACATAAGATAAATACCGAAATGTGATTGTTATTAATAGCAGAAACAAGTTGTTTACTATAATATTCTAGCAATTCCACTCAAGGTACGAAACATCAATGCAGTTGCAAAAGCGACCGGTTTCCGTCCGGCAGGTGCATTGCAACACCCGAATCTGTGTCGAAACACAAACACACACGTGCATGACATCTCACGTGTCTGCAGTCTCGTGAATTATGACCACTCACAACAAGTCGTACCCTTGAACAAAGTTGAACGGACGCACAGATTTTGTTGCGTAAATTCGTAGTAAGTTGATAAATATTTGCACAACTTGAGTAGAAGGTGTTGGTGTTTCGTTGCGGAAATCATATGAGGACTCTAGTAAACTAGATTATAATGTATACTGATATCGTAAAGTTAAAGAGATTTGAAAAAATGGATTTTATATTCTTACTAGCTGGCCCGGCAAACTTCGTACCGCCTCAAAATCTACGCGGTGTCCTACATCTACCCTACCCTACCCCTACTCTACCTCTACCCTACCCCTACCCTACCCCTACACTACCCCTACCCTACCCCTACCTCTACCCTACACCTACCCTACCCCTACCATACCCCTACCCTACCCCTACCCTACCCCTACCCTACCCCTACCCTACCCCTACCCTACACCTACCCTACCCCTACCCTACCCCTACCCTACACTACTCCTACCCTACCCCTATCCTACCCCTACCCTACCCCTACCCTACCCCTACCCTAACCCTACCCTACCCCTACCCTAAAGTATCCTATGTCCTTCTCCCAGTTCTTACCTCCCTACAAATTTTCAGCCAAATCAGTTCAGCCGTTCTTGAGTTATAAATAGTGTAACTAACACGACTTTCTTTTATATATATAGATGCCTACTCACCAAACATGAATAAAAAAACATCATAACAATATATGTAAGTATCAATGAATTCAAGGTATAAATGATTCACAGTACAAACCAAAACAATAATTATACTGCTTTGCAAATCAAGCAATATATGTATATCAAAACTGCTTGATTTGCAAAGTTCTGAGAACTTCCAAAACAAACTGAGCACGCTATGCATAGATTATTGGTAAATAAAAACCAATATGTCGTTACGTAGTAGCTTTGTTTTCGCACGGACATTTACCTATGTAGTCACCCACGAAGCTTTTGCTACATCACCGTGCATCAAGACAAGTGGGACTCTAGCCTTAGCTTTGCTAGCCGTAGTAGCATAATTTACATAATATACGTTCAACGATTGCAATCAATATTCAGTATTATTAGTAGTTCAATTGACCTTCGAGAATACGATATGGTATTGAACTTTGAGAGAAATTTACACTCGTGTATTGTGAAAGGTGAACACCAAATTTTCTCATTCGTAAAGCAAAGATTTGGTCTCTTAAATCTATGAGACTTTTAACTTGGAAACTCAGTCTGGCCTAACATTTAAAAACGTTGTTGCAACCAAAGTGGGACCAGTGGATCAACCTCATTCTAAATGCAAGTTGCAAAATCTGCTAATTGCAAGTTTAAATCTATTGAATATGTAATAAGCAATTCTACTATATATATATATGCCGTGTGGTTTCCGGCTTATAATAGACCACCCCATGTCCTCCCATGGGTGTCGTAAAAGGCGACTAAGGGCCATATGGCTGATGGATGGGCAGCAGCATCTATTAGCTCAAGGTTTACACCAGGTTACTGCGATCACCAATCCGTCTGCCAAGCGTGGTGATTATGGCAATATCCCTCTAGGATCCTGGCTTGCCAAGGTCTGTTAAGAGGAGGCCCATGTCCAGCAGTGGACGTTAACGGGCTGTTGATGATGAATTCTACTATATAAATAATAGTTTCTATCCGCAAGGTATTTTCATGAACACTACCCCACTATTTCAACCCTTTCCAACTTCCAAAGTTCTTAGAATCAACAAAACAGCAAGCCGCTTGCTGATACAAAGCAATATGAAACCAAGCTCTGAAGTAACTTAATATACCTACTATTCCTTGCAATCAATATTGAGTGTCATTTATAGTTTAAATGGCCTTCAAGCGAACGATAGAGTATTCAATTGTGAGAGAAATTCACAATACACTTGTATATTTGCTATAGATAGCTGAATAACATTATCAATAGGTAACACTTAATTTGCCACACAATGGCTAACGCAAGTTTGGTCTCTTACTTAATATCTTTTATACGAATGTAGTATTAGGTAACTACTGGATTTCTAGGAACAGAATGCACATCAGTCTAGTTTATATAGATGGTACAACCAAATCGTGACCTTCTGGGTCAACGTAATGACTCGAACTCCATGTTCGAGTTATTAGGTTCATGCAATTTTGTTTAGAACTTGCACTAATTGTATGATTGAGTAAGAAAGAAAGAAAAGAAAAGAAGAAAGAAATACATTTAATTCAGCACAACACACAAGATAATATAAAATATAAATGTACAAGAACAACAACAAGTAACCTTGCATGATCTGCCGAAAAGGTCGAACCATAAACCTTTTTTATTTTATCAACTTTTTACAGAAATTAAGATCTTTCTTCATTTATTTCCTGGATCTATGAAGTATGCAAATAAATATATTTGTTTTAAAGGAAAAGCTTCATTGCTTCACATATAACATTCACGTAGATGCTAGCTTGCGCTAAAAATTAAACGACATCAAAGTGAACTTTATCCAGTAACTCGCTTACCTTCAACATCCTGATCTCTCTGAGCGCGATCTTCCTGATGAGCGGGTCATCTTCGTTCTCCACAAACTTCTTGACTGCGACGATCTCGCCGGTGTCTCTGTTCCGACACTTGTACACTAGTCCGTACGAGCCCTCGCCTAGCTTGGCGAGTTTTTCGTACCGCTCCATCGCGCGACTGCTCGCGCGGGACCTGAGGACAAAGGCTGCCATATAACAAAATGAAAGGTTCTTGAGAGAACTACCCTCCGTCCCTTGGTCATCTATAACAATCGAATACCAGGGCCGGACAACCGCATTTCCATGAGTCTCACAACATAATTAAAATTGCGAGTCACGCGATACCTCTAGTTCCTGTTTAGCTGTGGGCGTTATACAAGGCTGATGATGATGATATTTCATACAAGGTAATCGATTTCATGTCCAAATAATATAGGTATTAGGAGATTACTGATTTTTTTGACGGCCATTTATATTAGCCACAAGGATTTTGCTACTTCACCGAGGATAATGGCTTAAAACTACAAACTAAGCAAGAGGGCGCTCCCTGCGGGACAAGGACTTCGGCTCAGGGTGGTCACTGACGGCGGGATTAAAGGATTGTGACTTTTTTTTAGTGGCGTTTTGTGCAACTGTCGCTCTTCATTACATTTCACGGTCCTTTTAGACTTCGGGTTTACGAGGACATCGGAAACTTCTTTGCGAGAGAACTTCCCGATGGGTTAAAGGTTGGGATGGACTAAAACTACCATGAAGCACACTTTTCATAATAATTATAACAAGTTACCTTTCAGTAATAACTTCCGGCGAGATAATCGATTTATTTATTCCTTGCATTATCTGTCACTGTAATTTATTCCATCCGGAAGACGTTTAGTTTGTTGACAATTTAATTAAACATAATAAGTTCTCGTTTACTCGAACAAATTAATATTTGATAGGTAAGATTAAAGTTGAGATAACCAAACATAACCTAAAATACAATGCTAGAAGATAATTTAATCTATTGACATTAGCAGATGGATGCTAAATAAAAAGGTTAGGTACTTATCTGTCAAAATGTTGGATACTTTTTTTTTAAAGACTACCTGTCCAGACCGGCTAGCGTGACAGTGCGTGACAGTGCGTTTCTGCAATGTGATTGGTCGGCCTCCGTAGTGTAGACTCGAGTCGTGCTGCCTACGACTTGAGTCTACACAACGGAGGCCGACCAATCACATTGCAGAAACGCACTGTCACGTGACACATTCTGCAATGTGATTGGTCGGCCTCCGTAGAGTAGTCGCGCTGCCTATGCTAGCCGGGCTGAAGTGGAAATTAAGTGATGAACGAGATCTTCACTCGTTTCCGTGGGAATCTCGTCGAATTATATTAAGAAATTCAATTTTTTTTCGGACGGACATATGTAGTTAGCCCTTAGGCTTTTGCTTCTTCACCGGGCATAAAGGCGAGCAGAGCTCCAGCCTAGATAAATGGTTTCAACACTACAAACTAAGCAACCTGCGCAAGAGGGCGTCCCCTGTGGAACTTGGACCTCGGCTCAGGGCAGTCGCTGACGGGGAGATTGAGGGATTATGCCTTATAGTTTCTTAAAGGGAGTTTTGTGCAACTGTCGCTCTACTTTACAGTTCACGGGCGTCTCGGACTTCGGGCCTAAGATGGCATCGGAAGGTTCAGCAAACTAAGGGTCGGGAGGGCGAGGGGGGAAATAAATTTCCACGGAAACGACATCTACATGGGTCATCACGGGTGAAACCGCGCTGGACAGCTAATCTATAAACTAATAAAGCTGAAGAGTTTGTTTCGTTTGTTTTAACGCACTAATCTCAGGAACTACTGGTCCGATTTGACAAGTTCTTTCAGTGTTATATAGCCCATTTATCAAGGAAGGCTATTGGCTGTATTTAATTACCAAGTTTCTACGGGAACAGGAGTTACGTGGGTGGAACCGCGTGCGGAAGTTAGTGATAGAAGGTTCACACTTCTATAGGAAGATAGTCATAGATATAAAATTAGGTATCATGTTGTATTATCTAACATAATTAAAAGTAATATAAAGTGGCTGATAGCAATCATAATTTTGCTGAGCAAATCGTTAATCATAACGACTGTATTATGTAGTAATTCGCTGCGGCTCGTTTTACTCGCGTCATTCTGCTCCATTAAGTCACAGCGTGATATTTTATAGCCTATATGTTAATCCAGCTTATAAACTACCCGCGTGCAAACTTTCAGCCAAATCCAGTCAGTAGTTTTTACGTGAAAGAGTAACAAACATCCATCCATCCATACTTACAAACGTTCGCGTTTATAATATTAGTCGGATTTTTACGTGAAAGAGTGACAAACATTCATCCATCCAGCCATCCATACTTACAAACTTTTGCGTTTATAATATAAGCAGGTAGTAAAGAAGTTGGTAAAATACATTAACAGCCAGATTACGCTCACTGCTGCCCGGCTAGCATGGGCAGCGCGACTCGAGTCTACTCTACAGAGGCCGACCAATCACATTGCAGAAACGCACTGTCACGTGACACTTTCTGCAATGTGATTGGTCGGCCTCCGTAGAGTAGACTCGAGTCGCGCTGCCTATGCTAGCCGGTCTGAACATGGACCTCTAGCTCCTATTAACCGAGCTTGACAAACCAGGTTCATTGAGGGATATTGCTATAACCATCAAACTTGGCTGGCGGATTGGTGAACTCAGTACTCAGTACGCTCAATTAAAACTGCCGTAGCCCAATGTCTAGGGCGTCGGACTTGTGATCTTGAGGTCGCCGGTTCGAACCCCACCCATTGCACTTCCGACGTAAACCCACCCGTAAAACAAGCATTTTAGCTTAGCACAAGGGGTTACCAAGAATAATAGTAGATTGCAAAACATTTGACTTTGATTAATGTTGTGTCCCTGTGCGTGTGTAAAGACGCCAGAGTTTACAGGTGGGAGTGAAAGGGCCGGCTAGATAAGGATGGCTAGAACGGGACATATCTACTGGACAGGCACTAGCTGTCCTTATATTTGGACCTCTATACTACTTCACAGCAGGTAGTTAGGGGTGATTGGCTAGTCAGAAAATGGTAAAAAAAAAATTGTTGTATTGAAGCCCCTCATTAAATATTTATTTTATTTTGTTTTTAGTATTTGTTATAGCGGCAACAGAAATGCATAATTTGTGAAAATTTCAACTGTATAGCTATAGCAGTTCTTGAGATACAGTCTATTGACAGACAGATAGGCAGCGAAGTCTTAGTAATAAGGTCCCGTTTTTACCCTTCGGGTACGGAACCCTAAAGACCTCCTATCAGCTATAATTAACTGTTTATACTGGAGCTTAAAGTTCTTCTTAAGTGTCACATGAGTTTCCGAATACATACCTATTCCGAAAATATACCGCACAAACACAAAATTCAAGGATACAGATTACACTTCGACTCAGAATTTTAAACAAATAATTTTTCCGGGTGGTAATCGAACCAGAACTCCAGGTCTCAGAAGTGCTGTACACTGAGGCACCGGTGCAGTCTTAGTTAATCTATGAATAACATTGTTTTGTCAGGATCGAAAAACACACGTCATTTAGGACGTACTGGAAGTTAATCTTAATATCAATATGTACTACGGACCTCTCGGACTTCGGGTTTAACCCCTTATTCCCTCCGTCAGAGACCGACCTGTGCCGAGGTTCTAGTCCCAATTTTTTTGGTGTTTTTTTTTTTAATTGGAAATTGTGTTTATTAAAAAAAATTAACTTATACTATTACATATACTTCTACCAAACTACAGAGCAGTTAAAAAAAGAGAGCGTCCTCTTGCGCAGGTTGCTTAGTTTGCAATTAATAAACGTTTCTCGCCAGTTCTTCTCAGAGTTGCCTCGTCCTGAACTTGTGGGATTGAAATTAAAAACATAAAGGACGTACATATCATAAGAACATTATTAAAAAATATTTTTTAATGTGTTTATGTGAATAGAATAAATTTACGTATTAATTAACTTTAGACAGAAAAAATCTTTTAGTTCGTTATTTTACGACGGCAAAAATTTCAACCAGTACCCACTGACCGAAATTTTGTTTCAGTATTAGTAGTAGTAGTTAGTAATTATTCGTTAGCTACCTAACGTATATTTGGCGTAGACAGGTTAACTACGGCGCGCGGCGTAGCATATATTCGTAGCAAGTTTACAAATTCGTAGCATCTGATCCCAGGATATTCTTCTCAACTTTTATGATTTTTAATACTGACTGAGACGATAAAACTGCCTGCCACGTAGGTATATATTGCCAAGGCCGGACTTAAGAGAGGGCATCCAGGGCAAAGAGCCCCCCAAAATAGACTTAAAAAAAAAATGGTGTAAACTCTACCAATTTACTTTTGTGTTGGACCTTTACATACAGTACTTTGTAGAATCATGATTAAAGTTCTTAAATATTGTTGCAACGGTTATTCATCGATACTTGGTCACTTAAATAAGACCATCAGTTAAATATCAGAGTTCAAATCGTCCCGAAAAATAGTTACATACTTCTACACATTTAGAGGGAAACTAATTTGTGGCCAGGGGCTCTTCTTCTTTGCCACCCCGGCCTCTGGACTTCTAAATATGGTCCTGTACTGTCCTGTGTCCCAGTTCTTAGCTACCTCCCTACCAATTTGCAGCCAAATCGGTCCAGCCGTTCTCGAGTTATAAGTGTTGTAACAAACACGACTTTCTTTTATATATATAGATTTGTTTTAGTTCTCAGGTCATGTAGTTTTATTTTATTATTTAATTGATTATGTATAACTGTAAACAGAATGCCTAAGGGTCTTTGTTACCTGAAAATAACATCAAACTGAATGATGAAAATAGTTTATTATTTTTAGTGAAGATGCCACCTTAGGAACCTCATAGTCATTTGCTAATGAAAAATACGGTGGCTAAAAAATAATAAAAAACCAACTACTTACCTAAATTTCTAATTGTTTTCCTTTCTATAAATTCAGTAGTTATGTGCCAAAGACAATTTGAATTTGGAATACGTGTGGTTAAACATTCAGGGAAACTTTAAAAGTAGAGGTGCTAAAAAATATGGAAGTCTTGTTATAAAGTAGCAAAACGCCTAAATCGCGTTTTAATGTGTGCCCCAGAAACTGAAAATAATAATGACCTTAGTAAAGAGGCCCCCCTCTCATAAAACTCCGGTGCCTCTCCTCTGTCAAAGTTACTCAGTTGACTGTATTCCAAATTAAATTCAAATTCTCGTTGGTGATAGCATCAAGGAAACAAGGATAGGTTCCATTTTACTTATTATTATAATTTGAATTGAATTAAATTAATTAAAATCTATTATACCTCCTCGGTAGCAGCGGCAGGTTGTTGCCAAATAACCACAATCGCTTATCACCGAACCATTTCTCCATACAGGAGGCCACGTTGTTCCACAGTTTGATTTTTGAACAGTCCCACACAACAGACGAGTCCTTCATTCGCGTATCCGCATTAACACTCTCATTTCCCGCCAAAAACTACGTCAAACGTCCAAAAATTACGCGGCAAACGTCAAAAATTTCGCGCCGGCACCGTAAAATGGCGGATTGATATTATTATTTTGTAAGCGGGTGTTCTTAACGAAAGCTGCAGTGCTTTTAGTTGTGGCTGTGGTGAATATCGATCGTTGATTTGTTTACAGTTTGTGGAGGCCTGTGTACATGACAACCGCGGTGGTAGGGCGGAATGTAGGCTAGAAGTAAGCCTTTATTTTTTTTATTGTATGCCATAACAATGCGAAAGAGTTGTGGCGATACGGCCAAATACCTAGTTTCTAGAATTCTCTAAAAGTAATAGAGGTTTAAGTACCAAGTTAGTTCGGAGTTCTAAATTTAAAATGTACGTGTACATACCTATTTAATTTATAGAGCATAGTCGTAAACATTTGTAAAGATATTTTTGCACAAGTGTTTTCCATGCCTATGTGATGGCACTATGACTTCTAAGAACTAAAAATTAATTCTATTGCGGCCATTTGCAATGTATTAATGAATCGAATCGATTTCCGATGGGAACCTGAGCGACACATCACCACAAGGCATAACTACAATCTTATTAAATATACTTACAATGTAGGTAGGTACCTACATTTTAATCAAGTTTTTATAGTACCTATGATACTTTATTAAATAAGTATTTATAGAAAATACACTTATTTTTGCTCGCGACTTCGACGGTGTAAATTTCGATTTTCCCATTTTAACATTGGACTTCCATTCAGCATTCCTTTAGGGGATGAATTTTGTAAAATGCAAATAAAAAATTGGTTAATAGAAACTCAATGACGCTAACCTTAAATAAACACTTATTCTAAAATTCTATTTTTTTTTTTTTTACTTATGATACCGAATCGCTGGTTAGCAAAAACTTTTAACCTTATCGTAAACGTCATTAGGTTAACATTTTACTACTATAAAATTTTCAGCTAAAAATAACAAAGAATCATTCATAATCCGCCTAAAGAACCTCTATAAAGGAACGTCATAGAATAAAACAAAATAAAATGCTGCAACCAGAATGAAAAATAATCCTTTCTATTCTTATTTTTTTAAGCTCCTAGCCTACTTCTGTAATTTACAATTTGATATCTCTTTGTCTAAACGCATGTGGGTGCCCGTATATGTGAGTTTGTATGTTATAAACATATGTACAAAAGAGGTTATTTACATGAATAGGTATTAAGGACATTAAGGTACAGTTTCAAGAAGTGAGTCGCGACCTCGCGCTCAGCCGTAACTCTATAAAGTTTGGATATTTTTATTTAATAAACAAACATGAATAAAAAAAATAACTAAAAGTAGCAAATTAAAAATAAAAAAACTTATAAAACTATATACTACTCTAAACTACTATTCTAAATCTATTCTACTTGGCAAGGGTCCCAGAATGGAAAAATGTTAAAGTTTGAATAAATGTTATTATTCTATTTTAAAGGTCAGTTTTTTTTACGAACATAATTATGTAAAAAAGCTCTTTACACTATCCGTATTTTCTTTTTAAATTTCCTCTTGCAGGTCTGCTAGTAGAGATTTCTTTTTTGAATGGAATAAGCAGTATCTTCTAGTAGAAACGTGCTTCATCTTATAATTTCCGTTGTACATCATCATTATCATCTCCCTGCCCTTATCCCAATTTATTTGGGGTGAAGTAACACGTTTTCTTCTTCCATTATGTCCTGTCAGCCGTCGGGCTATCACTGCTCACACAATCCATCCATCTTTTCTTTGGCCTGCCTTCTTCTTTCCACCCACATGCATATTCTGTTGTACAAATAAGAAATAAAATTAAATACATAATATACCTATAACTAACAGTAGCAAATTTAAAATAAAACACTACTATTCTAAATCTATTCTACTTGGTAAGGTTCCCAGAATGCTGGCAGCATTACCCCGTTGAATGGCAAAATAAAATAATATAAATAAATATGTGGTTAATCGAGGCTTTTATTACACCACCGGGCTCCAGTCTCGCTACAGATTCAGAGTCGGATTTGCCAGCATGCTGAAAAAGCTGGAGCCTATGGCGACAGAATTGAGGGAGTGGCAATATTTTGCCCATATCTTCTTTTCTGTAAGAAAAAAAATCGTTACGTCCGAAATTTACAAAAGTAAAATTCTCTGTAGTTTAATAGTATGGGCGGTTAATTTTAATCGTTTACTGTCGGCAAAAGTATAAGTCTATCTCTGTACAGATATCATACTTCTACAGATCGTGGCTTAGAGTCTATATTATGTTTCATTTCCGTGCATATGTGTTTATAATATCCCCGCGACATCGAGATTTATTTATCCTGTACAATAGTTGACCTTTTATCTAAAAACTAAGAACTGCTTATTCTTGCCGCAGATGACTTTATAAACACTTAATTCGCGGACACAAAACAAACAAAGACTCAATAAAGTTATTGGAATCCGTGGTTGACATGAATCATTTTATCGGGTTGGAATCGTACCCAAAGCACCAGACTTTTGCGGCCTCTGAGGCTTGTTCTGGACAATACCATAACCACTGAACCACCAGTGCAGTTTGCAGTTGTATAATTCGCATGACATCAACCGCCAATCCCATTTCGATCAGTCGTCAGTCGTTACCTTGGAATTACACCTTAACTCTGAACATTTTACAGTTTTAAAAGACTATAGTCACCTACCTAGTTGTTACTTGTTTGTTTACTCGTACTGTTTTATGTTGTGTTTGTTACTGTTTGTGGCGTAGAAAGCCCTAGAGAGGCCCTGTAAACCTACTTGTTACCAGCTGATTTTACGAATTTATCCTTAGATATTTTCGGGCACTTTTGGGTCGAAAATGTGTAAGATAAAACTGGCTACGGCGGTAGATAAGTCTAGGCGCTCTAATCTTGATGGGGTGCTAGTACCTATAGATACATTGACACAATTTACATTTTTAATGCTAGTCTCGGTTCTGTTATTTTTCCACTATGGTTGACAGCACCTGTCGAGCATATTTCAGAAGGTCGGGTACGGGGTGCATTTTAAAGTCCTCTGGGCCTGGATATCCCAGTACAAGGTAGTTCAACCTTGTCTACACCAGCGCTTCACATTCGCAAAATATGCAGTATTGAGTCATTTTATTCTTTACAAATCCTGCAAGTAAGGCTTCTTGATAAACGCATTCTTTGGAAATGTTCTTGTGCTATAGTGGCTAGTAAATACTGCCCTCCTTAATGCAAACGCTGTACTTGCAAAATCGCGATTTCGAGATAAACGCGGTAAACACATTTTTTGATATCTAAACAAGAAATCTATATTACATGACTTTTAAAGTGAACTTAAAAAATAAGAAAAATCAATCTTTATGTATAGATTAGGGTCCTGAAATGTCATTTTCGCAAAAAAGAGAAAATCCCAAAAATGAAGTACAATCAGCAGGGCAGAATACTGCTCCAATAATAGTCACAAATGGTTCCTGCTGAATTTTCAAAGGTTTTGGCAGAGTATCTACATGAACTAGACTTATTTATTAATACTAGTGGTCGCCCAAGAGTCGAAATTTGAGCATAATAAAAAAAAAAATCTATATAACCAATAAGTGTGCAAAATGTCAAACTTCTCCGTCCGCGCAATTTTTGTAAAAAGGAGTAGGTACAAAGTTTATGATTCACGTATAGATTTTTAAATCTTTAAATCACGAACTTCAATACATTACGACACTGTAATAAAAAACCACAAAATAAATAAAAGTACCCTTTGGCAATCATTTACTTTTTAACATGTATTTTTATAAAATATAAGATTGCCACACGCGAAGTTATTCAATGGAATTTCTCATTAAATAAATATAAATAACAATTTAAATCCAGATATTATGATGCTAATTAATTTTTACGGTGTTTCAATATTTTTAGGGTTCCATAATACACCTCATATCATATGAAATGATCTGGATGGTATAAAATGCAAATGGTATAATGATGCTAGAAAAGAAAGCCGTTGATATCGATTGATCGTTTGACATAATTTAAAACGATTTGATTGACTTGGCAGCGTGGTTTACTGCAACGTATGTCAAGGGAACTTCGAGGGAAATCTATATTTATCATACATACATTGTCTCTGCCTACCCCGCTGGGAAACAGGCGTGAGCTTATGTATGTTATTCAGTGGACAAAATATAGGCTGATGATAAACATTAACTTAAAATTTATTTAATAGACTTAATGCCGAGAGTATTTTCCGCCAGTCAACCATAGGCCATAGGGTGGTGCAGAGAAAATGTAATAAAGCACAGAAATAGATTTGTATTTAAAGTGGAAATGAACACCACTATTTAAACAATTAAATTAATCTTGCTAAAGCCTTTAAAATTTAAAATAGTACAAGTATTGAATCGCAATGACATTTAAACATTTAAATAACAATTTTTATTTCAGTTTAATAGGTACGGAACCCTTTGTGCCCGATGTGTCACACTTAACCAAGTCATTTTTAAAATAATGTGTTTTTATGTTGTTAGTCATGGCAACCCCACAGACACACACTGATATTTTTTCATAAATATTTATGATAATAACAAATAAATATTGTCAATGTTGGTTGTAACTAATTTCTTCCTACTCCGTGATTATTCACCCAACTCCCATCTCCGTAGGAATTTCATAATAAAATATAACCCATAGCCTAACTCGATAAATGGATTGAAATAATTTTTCAAATTGGACCAGTAGATTCTAAGATTAGCGCTTTCAAGCAAACAAACTCTTCTCTCTCTTCTCTGCTTTCAAATTAGTTAAGAAGTAGGTATATACTCGGTATGTACCTTTTTGAGAGAAATAAAACTTATTCTATTCTATTCTACTCACTTCTATTGATTATGGCTAAGTTCGAATTGCTACAGATATTTCAACTCATGTCTACATCCGATTGTCTGCTTCGATTGTGGATACTTACTTAGTATTTAGTAGGAAATTCAATAGGTCTTATGGAGTCCTGAGGCTCCGGAGACCTATCTTCTCCTGGTCTATCTTACAGTGAAATCAGTATCATCATCACCGATCTCGTGAGTGGCGGCCAGTACCTACATAGGTTATTTGCTCAATATAGTATGACAGCAGATCAAAAATTCGTGCAAACAATGGTGCCATAGAAAAATACGATACGGCATCTAACAGCAGATTGTTGGTCAGGTTGTCCTTTTACCTACTAGCGCACATTACTGACGCATACTGGCACAGCAGTGTCTGTCGTGCAAAGGTATAACTAGGTACCTATCGCTTTAAAACTCTGAGGTCATTCATTCGATCCCCATCCCCATCCCCAATATTTATGTAAATTCTAAAATTTATTTCCAGGTATGGTTTCTTAAGGGACTAAGAACCCTTCTCGCCTCGAAAAGCAAATAAGGCCGTTGGTCCCGATTGTTATCATTATAATTATTATCTATGCCTAATAAGCTTGTATTGATAAGCGGACAGCAGCGTTTCCTTGTGTGTTATAACAATATTGCGGTCACCAATCCGCCTGCTAAGTGTGGACTCAGATTTATGGTTAATAATATGTATTTCAATATTTAGTCCCTACTTGTATAACCTAAATATTAAATATGCCTGCTAAATGGACATTCTTAATGTAAGTATTTTATAGGCTAATGTATGTCTCTTTGTACCAAACTGTATAATTTTATTGACGAAATGAGGTCTCATTCAAATAGTTTGTAGGTATATTAAGCTGAAAGTATTGTGTACTCGTAACCTGAACCATAATTTCAAACCAGCTGGTCTACTATCTCGCTCTTACGCACGTCAAACAATGAGTATCGTTGTTTATCTCTTTCTGGCTTAGTTAATTCATTCATTCCATTCGTTCGCTTTCCTGTCACTGTGTCTGCCATTGCTGCCATTTGTTTCATTGCTGTCAAAATCTCGCGTACGGGAACACGTATTACAATACTCCGATCGTTTTCTCGATTAATGATCATTGTTATTGTTTGCGAACAGTAAAATGTAATGATAACAGATTAATCGTCGCCTCCGCTCCCACTGTCGATAAATAAATGATACGCAAAACGGTGCAATAATCCTGATTCTATGTGCGTTATGAAATGAGAAAAAGTGTTCTTACATTTCGGGATTTGCAAATTGTGTTTTGTAGCAAGGTCGTGACTATTGGAGATAAAAATCTGATCTATTTAATGAACTGATGCGTACTCTTACGGTTTATAGTACTTTAGTGTGTTGTGAATTAGTTTTGTGACAGTGAAACAGTAAAAGTTAACAATGGGTTCGACGGTACTAACTTTGGCAGATTTGCCAAATATTTTTATTATGATCGGCGCCTTGGTGGCGCTTTTCGTTATGTTGGTTATACTATTGAGGTATGTTGATAATTGATATAATTCTTACATACGAAGTTCCATGGTTATTTTACCTGTTATCCTATAGAATGTGCTAGACTGTTTTGTTCTACCGCGAGTCCGTGAAAGGCTTATGAATTGGAGAGATTGGGTCGTGTCATAGTTTTCTTGCTGTCACATTTTTTCGGTACATGACAAATTGTTTAAAATATGACTAACTGGTCAGTAGGAAGTATTAATTGCCTCTGATAACAAATGCTGCTGCTTATTGAAAAAATATTAAATTAAAAATGTTTGAGTATAGCAATGAAACTTTGTATTAACATTTGCTAGTCAATTGAACCAGTATTTATATATATTTTTCTTAAATATATACTTCATACTAACATTGAAGGGTTGTAAGGGCTTATCAGTGATAAATTATTATACATGATAATCAATATCTCTATTCAATAAATATTTCCACATAAGAATTATATCCTGGAGACTATGAGAGTGAGTGAGTCTTATGTTGACCTTTTGCTATATATATATTTTATATATTACTTTAGGCCTTAGAATTTACAAAAAAATGACAATTAAGAAAGTGATCTTAATTGCTAGAGCAGTAATCATTATCAAATTGACACTTGATATTCTAAATGAATGAAATCCTTTAATCAAAAAAAATTAAATTTTGTTTATTAATATGGCAGTTACATTTTCTATACTATTTAAATTAAAATACATAAAATACAATGTTAACATGTAACTATTCTGCTAGATACATGTTTTGTAATATCTATCTACCATATTATTGTATCTTCTATATTTAAGCACTCATACTGTGCCTTACATTGACATACAGATAATACACAACCCTTAACATTAGATATAGAAACTTAAAATTTTGATCATATATTTTCAATGTAGCCAAAATTCATCCCTGATGGATTTTGGCTACATTGAAAATACATGAAAAGAAAAGCAGCTTTTTATGAGAAATTGGAATTTGGAATTGTCTAAAACAAAGTTAAGAAAAATAGCTGTTTATTTATATAAAACTGTCCCACCCACACTCCTACCACTCAACTCCTGTAAGCCTGGATCATCAGTGGGACACACTGGAAATGGCAATGAGCACCGAGGCTCACCAAGTCCCAGGAAGAAGTTAAAATGCCTTGGGATGCACAGCAAATTTAATCACAAAGAGAATAGGAGGAGTAAGAAAGACTTAAGATTTCACTTGCCTCCATATAAAAAGTGGAGACAGTACAAAAAAAGGGAATATTTATTAGATATGTATGTTATCATTCTCCTGCCCTTATCCCAATTTATTTGGGGTGAGCCCAATGTGTCATTTTCTTTCATACTCCTCTATTAGCCGCTATCTTGACAGTCATCCCCTATCTAACCATATCATCTTTTACACAGTCCATCCGTCATTCTTTGGTCTTCCCCTTTTAGCCATCAACATTCATACTCAAAACTTTCCTCACAATATTTTCCTTATTCCTCCGTAACACATTATATCATAGATATGTATGTACTTGCGGCATAAGAATTGAGATTTGAGCAGCTGCATCCGTAGTTTATATTTAAATCATGATATAATGCTCCAACACCCAAGTTTCACTTTATGTTAATCATAACTTATGGAGGAAATTACTGTATGCCATACGACCAAGCACTTAATGTACATTAAATTACGTTTATTATGATGGTTTCGTTTTAATGACAACTGTAAAATAAGACTCTTAGCATAAATTATTATTAACAAGAAATAGGTACTTATACAAGAAATATTATTTTATTTTTACACTTGATGAAAAAGTAATCTTTTGAGTCTCTTCATAATAAAAGGTTTGTGGTAGGTTTTCAGTTATCTTAAATGTGGTTTTTAACTATCCCTTGGGAACTCATTAATTTTCTGTGATTAAAAGTATTCAAAATGTTGACCGGGGATATAAGGTACCACCAAGCAAAATTTGATTTAAATCTTTTCAACAGTTCCAGAGATTAGCCTGTACAAAAAGACAGAGAAACAAAAACTAAAAAAAAACGGAGTGTGTTCTATTTAACTTCTAACATCCCCCTGACTTGGTTTTTAGCATTTTTTTTTCCTATGTACAGACGGTCGATCTCTACAGTTTTATTATATATGTATGTATAGATGTGATGTTAATATACCTATTATATTTGTAATGAAAGCATAGGTGTACAATGTAAATGTTAATGTGATGCATGATTGTTTATGCATTAAAGTTTTATTACTTGCATATGTGTTCATATCTAACCTGCAGTTTGCAATGATATTATTTACTGACCATAGGATTTGGCAATATAGAAAGGACTAGAATTGTGTGACGAGTGCCTTTTTTTTAATGGGACTACTCCATCCCACACTCCACCCACTCTAACTCTTGTAAGCCAAAATCAACAACAGCACACATGCAAGAGGCTCTTAGCTGTTAGATTCAGGCTGGTCCCGGGACACCTAAATGTCTTGGATCCCGCAACAAATTTAATCAGAAAGTTTATAGGAAGAGTTGGAAAGTAAATTCCACAAGGAATGCCTTTGCCAAAAAATTTAATATGAATATGAATAATTCTAAAATAAATAAATATGAATTTCCACATGTATGTCTCCTAATTTGAGAATTACACTGGCTTATATCTTTTTCCCCTCGCCTTCCCGACCCTTAGTTTGCTAAGAACCTTCTGATGCCCTCCTAGACCCGAAATCCGAGAGGCCCGCGAACTATAAAGTAGAGCGACAGTTGCACAAAACTCCCCTAAAAAACTTAAAGCCATAATCCCTCAATCTCCCTGTCAGCAACCGCCCTGAGCCGAGGTCCAAGTCCCACAGGGGACGCCCTCTTGCGCCAGGTTCTTAGTTTGTAGTGTTTAAACCATTTATCTATACATGCAACTGAAGCCAGGCACAAATATCTAGCTTAAAATTATAATGATATTTTGTTATTTAATATGGCTATGTTTTGGTAGGATTTCATTTTTTATCTCCTAATTCATATAATCTTGCTTCATTGTTTCATCATATCAGTAAAAGATAACACATCACTGATATGTACACAAACCTGTGTAATGTATTACATATATATATATATCATTTTTATATATTATTATATATTTTTTTTATAATATTAATAGTAACTACTGTATTGGTAACATTGTAGATAAATTAAAATAATTATGTTTAGTTATCAATGTTTATTAATTTTTGAAAGAAATTTGGTATAATTATTTTTAATAAAGGCATATAATTATTGTATATCACATTTTTTGTAAATCAGATATATCATTGCATCACACCCAAGGTTTTTATCACTCAGGTAAGACAGGATTATATTAAAATATTCTTATTATGTTAGGTCCCCAACATATGTCCTAATCAAGGTATAATAATGATGTTAGTAAAAATTATGTAGAAGGCTCAATCCCTACATTTTCTTATAATAAATTCAGTATTAAACATTTTTAGGGACAGGGGTCTCCATCTTTTTTTTTATTATCTGTATAGGTAACAAAAAAATCCGATGACTGAGTTACACCATGGTCACAGATTGATCCATGGTAGTCTTAATTTATATCCCTATACGTTATATATTCATATACCTATCAAAAGTTCCAAAACATTAACAGTAGGTAGGTATTATTAAAGAAAACATAACTAACTATTTCTATTGTTTACCATGAAATGTGACCTACATATTTACTGTATGTTATCAAGTCATGTGTCAATGAATTTTTGATAAAGCTAGGGTGCCAGCAGTTTAAAATACTGCGACTATAGTTTTTAAAACATTTAATAAATGTGAAAAATGGGCGGTGTCATCGTTTAATATTTAATACCTAATGTAACTTTAAAGATATTTGTCGAAATAATGCGGATCATTGCCGATAGATGGCACTAACGTCCCGTCCGTAATTATATTTTTTTTGCGGAACCAAAAGCCCCCATTTAAAAATTTTGACCGCACCCTCAGCGCGGCATATGAAAACAATGAATTGTTGATTTACTTTAATATGGATCTAACATGCTCAGACTATTAATGGCCGAAGCAACTTTGTTGTAAAAATAACTATACCTACAAAACATCCTAAAATAATGTCATAGTACCGTTCATCGTTAGTTTAACACAGACAAACTGTACAATTATTTTCTGTCTGTTTCTTTGTTCTGGCCAATTTTGACGGGACTTTCACAGGTAGAAAGCAGATGTAGTTAGGAGTAACTTACTTAAGTACTATTTTTTGTTAAATGCAACACGGGCAACTAGTAAACAATAACATTTTTATTTCACTTCATACGTCTTCAAATGCGTGGCAAAAACAATTTGTTATGTAAATTTAATACACACTTCGAGATCATATAGGTACAGTCAACAAAAGACATAGGTTTACACTTAGTGAAACGCATTTTAAATTTATGTGTAGGTACACATTTATGAGAAGAGTTCACTATTGACCATCAGATGCCCTCATAGACCCAAAGTCCGAGAGGTCCGCGAACTGTAAAGTAGAGCGACAGTTGCACAAAACTCCCTGAAAATACTAAAAGTAATAATCCCTTAGTCTCATCGCCAGCGACCGCCCTGAGCCGACGTCCAAGCCCCACAGGGGGCGCCCTCTCGCGCCGGTTGCTTAGTTTGTAGTTTTTAAACCATTTATTAAGGCTGGAGCTCTGCTTGCCTATATACTCGGCACAGTAGCAAAAGCCTCGTGGCTACCTAGGAAGTCTGTCATAAAAAAATAATACTATTATGTGCATTTGTATACAGCTAGCAGCGAACTCTTCACCCATAAAGAATTACCGGCTGTCGTAGTGACATAAACATATTTATTTAAGTACTTTACTTGATACTGACGGTGTAAATCTATCTTTTTTGTTGACTGTACCTACTTATGTACAAATAATATTTATTTAATTCATCTCTTCAAAAGGCAAGATTATGTTTATACAAATGTATCCGTTTGACGTCATGTTGTACGTATGTACTGCCCCGTTATTATTTTACTAGCTTCCGCGCGCGGATTCACCCGTGTATCTCCAGTTCCCGTAGAAACTTCATAATAAAATAATGATATATGAAGCGGCCGTAGCCCAATGGCTAGGGCGTCGGACTTGTGATCTTGAGGTCGCGCCGGTCCGAACCCCACCTATTGCACTACCGACGTGAACCCATTCGTAACACAAGCATTTAAGCTTAGCACGAGGGGTTAACAACTTAACAAGAATGCTAGTAGAAAGCTAAACTCAGTTAGTAATCCTAAAAAAATATATATATCGGCTTCACGATAAGTGGGCATTATATTCATAAAAAAAAGCCATGAAGGTATGCATGTTTTTTTTTTTTTACAATGATATAATTTTCGCTTGCTCTCGATAAATAGGATATTTAACACTGAAAGAAGTTTTCGCGCTCGATTTCACTCGCGTAACTCCTGTTCATGTAGGAACTTCATAATTAAATATTTTCGATAAATGGGTACATATAACACTGAAAGAATTATTCAAATCGGTCTAGTAGTTCCTGTGATTAGCGCGTTCAAACAAACAAACAACTATTTAGCTTATAATATAATGTATTAGCATTTTACGTATACGTGTAATAGCGATGACGACTATAAAATTATTATTTGATCCGTCAGTTAGGTTACCAAAAAAATATTGGACAGGTATTTTTTTATTAATCAAATCAATAAAATTTGTTAAAAATACAGAACAGACTAGTTGTCCTTGTATTTAAACCCCTGTCCCACTTAACATCTGGTGCTTAAGGGTCATTTGAAGGTCAGGAATTAAAAATGTACAGTGTTTTCCTGATCTTAAATCAATGTGTGTTACCAGTGATAACTTATGGATCCAAGACGTGGTCTCTTACTGTGTGCCTCATAAGAAAGCTCAAAGTCGCTCAGCGAGTCATGGAAAGACCTATGCACGGCATTTCACTGCGTGACCGAATCAGAAATTAAGAGATCTGCAGGAGAACGAAGGTCGCTGACATTGCTCAACGGATTAATAAGCTGATGTGGCAATGGGCAAGACACATAGCTCGAAGACCTGGCGGCCGATGGAGTAGAAAGGTTCTCGAGTGTAGACCACGAACTGTCAGGGACGACGACCTGCACGATGTACCGACGACCCCATAAAGGTCGCAGGGAGTCAGTGGATGCAGGCCGCTAGCAAAAGTTCCAGCTGGAAATCGATGGCGGAGGCCTATGTGCAGCAATGGACTACAACAGGCTGATGATAATGAAAGGTTTCCAAAAAAATCATAATATTAAACCTCGTACTTAAACGATAATTTAACTTATCATAACATAATGAACAAAGTAATTAGTGAATAAGTCATTAACATTTTAATTAGTAGATCTTGTTACAATGACAATGGTACTTCAACATTAATTAGTGACTAATCGACATAATGACCTCTTGTTGTCTGGTATAAGTTGTCTATAGAGAACTCTATAGCAGTGTTTTACAATCTTTTTGATTTCGCGACCCCTTTACAGCTTGAAAAAATCTGGCGACCCTCTTGTGCTATAGACATACAAATAAATAAGTTTAAAGAGTACCTACGTATATGGTAGTTTTTTTAAATAAGATGTTAGACTTGTGAATATAAGCTCGTCAAAGCATTGACGCGGCCGTAGCCCAATGGCTAGGGAGTCGGACTTGTGATCTTGAGGTCACCGGTTCGAACCCCACCCATTGCACTACCCACGTGAACCTACTCGTAACACAAGCATTTTTACTTAGCACGAGGAACCCTTCGTGCTAAGCGCGAGCTCCTGAACTAGGCGAGCTTCAGAACTTTAGTCTAATTAACCAATTAGACTGAAGTTCTGGAGCTCGCCTATACGGCCCGAAGCTACTATTGTTTATTCTGTGCCCGAAGTAGCAAAAGCCGCGTGGCTATATACATAACTATATGTCACCGAAAAAAAAAACGAAAAACATGACTCACTTCGCTTTTGTCTGCGCAAGCAAAGCCTACTTATTGCATACTAACTGTTAGGTTAGTAGGTATTTCAATATTTAAATACCGATAATTATGTACGTTAATCAAAATAAAAACATAAATTATTAATTTATGCTAAGACTCATAAGTAATATTGAGTGATTGCAGTCTCATTTTTCTAAAGTTTTTACACACCTATTAGATCAGGTAACCTTGGTTCAAACTGTACAACGGATGTGATTTTCTTGTCCGGCGTGGAGATCAAACCCACGACCTCCGCGATATAAAGCGAGCCAATTACGACTACGCTAGGGAGGTTCCAAAAAAAAAGAAAGATATTTTGTCGCGTTTAAAATTGCCTATCTAGCTTACCTTGATTACCTTGAACTTATGTTCGATGGTAGTTTAGCTATCGTTAGGCGTCGTCCTAATTGGCCACGATCGTACGATGGCGCGATGCGTTCTCGTCGTGCGATGAGTTCAAACATACAGATTTCACCAGAGTGTCCTATTTGAACCTCGCAAGTGATCGTACGAGCACATGAAATGCTTAGATCGTACGATGCGTTTGATCGTGCAATCATGTAATCAAAGCAACAGATCTCTTTTGAGTGTCATAATTATAATATATTATAATACATAATTATAATACATAATTATAATACATAATTATAATACATAATTACTACCTATATGAAAGAAATATAAAAAAGTAATAAATAAATATAAAAAACTTGGGAGGTTTCAAGGGACACCCGGATGGAACGAAGTTCCTTTCGATTAATAAGTGAAGGAATTGTAATAAAATAGTATTTTAAAATTAAAAGTTTTATTCAACATTTTATTTTATTTTAAAAATTACCAATTGTTATCAAATTTTATTATAAAATTTAGAATTGAATTAAAAATTGAGAATTTTATTATATTTAAAAAAATACCTGTAAAATAATTTAATGTAAAATTTTAAAATTTAATTTAAAATTTTAAAATTATTTTTATTTTTAAAATTACCAATTTTAATAATTTTATTTTAAAATTTAAAACTAATTTTATAATTTAAATTTTATTTTATTTTTAAAATTACCACTCTGTTTGATGCGAAATAGAAAGACGAAACGAAAATACTTGGCTTGCTTTCTATGAGAGAGAGAGAGAGAGAGAGAGAGACAGACAGACAGACAGAGAAACACGCGCACGCCGCACGGCTTACAACTATAGCAAAATGTGTTTTTAAAGTTGGTCACTCTATGATTACAATCGCTACGTATTCTATTGCAGATGTTGTCATATGTTTCTTTTGACATGGACAAATAATCGTGAGTCTTCTTCGTTATTTCGTACATCAAAATAAAGATTGAAAAATTCACCGCGCAGATTCATGGATCTATAAAGTATGTTATGTTGTCTACGTTTCCTTTTATGTAAAGAGCCATCATTAAAGTGGCGTGAGAGCGACGCCAGCCATCGAGCCACGGCATCACACGATGGACATCGCGCGATCTAATAGGACACCTGTTAAGTCATCGCACGACCACTTTAATCGTGCGATGAAAATCGCATCGTACGACCGCTCCCAATTAGGGCGCCGCATTACTGTCACCTCGAAATTCCTAACTGATGGTTTTATATATAAAAGGGATTGGCCAATTGATGTGATAGTTGTTATACTCTTATAGCCGTTGTATTATGTTGACCGTTTTATTTACTACTGCGTCTTTTTGAATTAAGGACTGATTACTGCATGTATATAAGTTGCTAACTGCCGTCTTGTACTAATGAGATAATAATCAAATGAAATTAGCAATAGTCTTGCTTTCGGCTAGTACCGGATTAAGCCAGCTCGGGGCCTCTGGCAAATACTGTCCGGAGGCCCCTCTTAATAATGACACAGAGTCGCTCAACGCCCTTTTTAGGGTTCCGTAGCCAAATGGCAAAAAACGGAACCCTTATAGATTCGTCATGTCTGTCTGTCTGTCTGTCTGTCCGTCCGTATGTCACAGCCACTTTTTTCCGAAACTATAAGAACTATAATGTTGAAACTTGGCAAGTAGATGTATGTTGTGAACCGCATTAAGATTTTCACACAAAAATAGAAAAAAAACAATAAATTTTGGGGTTCCCCATACAAAGAACTGAAACTCAAAAAAAATTTTTTCATCGAACCCATACGTGTGGGGTATCTATGAATAGGTCTTCAAAAATGATGTTGAGGTTTCTAATGTAATTTTTTTCTAAACTGAATAGTTTGCGCGAGAGACACTTCCAAAGTGGTAAAATGTGTGTCCCCCCCTGTAACTTCTAAAATAAGAGAATGATAAATCTAAAAAAAATATATGATGTACATTACCATGTAAACTTCCACCGAAAATTGGTTTGAACGAGATCTTGTAAGTATTTTTTTTTTAATACGTCAAAAATCGTAAAACGCAATTTAGCTTTCATTCAATCAACTCGAATATAAAAATATAAAATAACATTTCATTTCATAAACATACGCTTTTTTATTTATTCTTGATATCAAAAATAGGTACGCACTTGTAACTGAAACGGAACCCTTCGTGCGCGAGTCCGACTCGCACTTGGCCGGTTTTTTTTTTTTATGGCCTATTATGAAGCACCATAATTCGGATCCAAAAGATTATTAATTGGATCCAATTTCTTGCTTGCGCACGTATCTTGGTGTGCGAGGTGCGGTCCCTTATAGGTGCTGAGTTGATTTCAGTGTTTTTCATCTTAATCTGGGTGTTAGTTTTTGTGTATTAGTATTTTATATATTATTATCTTACTTATCATATAAGTATTATGTAGGGTTGCCTAGCTAGTGGTGTTTCCCGAGACACGGAGGGTAGTCCCTCAACCAACCAGACCCGGAAATAAATCTTAGAATTTACACTGAGATTTCCTGTCCGGGGATATATAATGTGGGGATCGAACCCAATATTTTTTGTTTATAATATTAGTATAGAGAAATAAAAATATACATATTCGTAATTTGAATTGATTGTATTAGTATGTAATAACCTATTGTATGTCGTACGTTTCCTGCGTAATTATGTGACATTAATTTATTACTTAGTAACCGTATATACCAGAATTAATTTATGACACGAATAAATTGCTTCATTAATTATGATATCATCCTTGTTATATTGTAAATAAATAGCTTATTATTACAAATTAGCGTGTTTCATATATTTATACAGCATGTGTAACGATATTATTTAGATAAGCATAAAGACGTATCTTCAGAAGCATTTTGTCGTAAGTGACAGTTTACGGCAGAGGTCTCCAAACTACAGCCCGCGGGCCAAATCCGGCCCGCCAGTGCCAACGCCTACCAATGTCAGGCCCGGGACAGCTTAAGACTAGTGTCATCAATATGGCCCGCGACACCCAATGTCTTATAGTTGTTACTGTGATAAGTTGAAAAAGACAACACATAATGATAATTACTCGGTCCCACATTTTGCGACTAGTCTAGAAATAAGAGTATACCAAGCACCGTTGAGGCGATCAAGCTAGCTCTCAGGCTTCGTTTACAGAATGAAAATAAAAATACATCTCTGTAAACACACAGTCATACCTCGACATATGATGGAATTTAGAGCAGGCGCGTTGTCCAAGGCCACTCGCGACCCCCGCGTTTCCATAAATGAGGGATTAGATTAGGCCGGAAGAAGCTATGGTTCTCCATAGCATCCTCCGGCCTGAATTACTTCGACTGTCGCTCAACCTAGCCAGTCGCGCAGGTATGGTATGAGAACCGTAGTGGCCATGTTAAGGCGCGGTGAATAGACGACTTTTACGTATTAGTTTTGTGAAGCGAAGAGACGCCGCGATGGCGCAACGTTCGTTCGACTCGTTCGAGTTATTAAATACATTAATCCTTGCAAATATCTTATTCCAATCGATAAATAAAAACAACAGTTCCCTTTATTATTATATATTACATCACTGTTATTAATATTATCTTAGTTAAGAATAGACATGCTCTTAACTAAAAAAAAATTGACAATACACGTTTATGTGTCACAAAAAGCATAGATCTCCAGTCGCCTAGTTACTAAAAGCAATAAAATCCAATCACTTTTTCAAATTAAACGTGCCGTTAGATGGCTAGTCAGAATAGGTATACCAATTTATACGGTACGACAAAAAATAAATTGCCATTTTAATATTGGCATATACCTGTACTTTTTTTGCTGAAATATATGAAGCTATTAATTTTACAGCATTTAAGTAGATACATGCTTACATACATACATGTGAACCTATATAATTATACAACAAATTTAATTACTATCACAATTTCAAAAAATCGCTCTAATGCTCGAGGCATTAAAGCAATTTTTTTTAAACGTTCGTAACAGAGCTTTAAAAAAAACAAATCATTTCGTTGATAAAATAATAAAATGATGTATTTATTCAGCATTAGGTATTAACATACACTTGTACTTGTCAGAATCACAATGTTACAAAATATTTCTTAGTCTATAAATTAAACTAGATACTTAACTAACAGGTAGCAAATTGTAGGATACTAGCTTCCCGCGCTCGGTTTCACCCGTGTAGCTCCCGTACCCGTGGGAACTTCGTAATTAAATATAGCCTATAACCTTCCTCGATAAATGGACTATCCAACACTGAAATATATTTTGAAATCATCCCAGTAGTTCCTGAGATTAACGCGTTTAAACAAACAAACTCTGCAACTTTATAATATTAGTATAGATTACAGACAAGGTAGTCCGTCCGTCAGCTAGTCATTATTTCCTCTACTCATAATAAGTTTAAATTCACATTAATTATTATAGTTCGAGTTATTAAATACATTAATCCTTGCAAATATCTTATTCCAATCGATAAATAAAAACAACAGTTCCCTTTATTATTATATATTACATCACTGTTATTAATATTATCAAGATTTGTTTATAAATAATACAGTTACAATTGCTACAATTTCAATTTAAATGGTTATTTTATGGGTTTTTTTTTATCGAGAAAATTTACCGAAAACGTGTTTTGAACACAATGGTCCCCCCATAAATATGATCAAGATTAACATATATTTTTTTAGCTGCTCTAAAATGTAAACATTTGGCTAAAAAACTGTTTTGTGAAGCCTATTTTGACTAGGTACAGCGCCTTAAAAGTCGCATCTGAAGACGCCTCGGCGGTGGACCATAATGCAGTCAGATCCTGATTTAAATTCATACATAATAATAATTATATTTATACCACAATATTTGTTTAAATAGTTATCTAGATTTGCTTTTGTTGTAGAATAATATCGATGGAGCTTATTGACGACATATTAAAGATAATCATATTAACACTTGCATTGCTAATATGAATATAGCAGTGTCTATGGGTTTAGTAAATTGACTAGTCGTGAGGACGTCATTTAGTAACCACTACGGATATTCAAATAATGATTTTCATTCAGCACTTAGGTATTTACTATTTATATACATTTGTACTTATCAGAATTACAATACAGAAAAACTTACCACCTTTATGATTTTCGAACCACGGCTCAGGATGCCACGGAAATAAAAGTCAGATTTATGAATATTATGATTGTAATAACCTTCAGAAACTTATGTCAGGGCCACTGTTGGACATAGAGCTTCCCCAAAGAACCATAAACTTAAAAAAAATCCAATAGCGTGTCGGGCACGCACATGTAAGGGTTCCGTAGCCATACATATCTAAAATGCCTATTTTTAAATTAATAAATGTAAATTTTATTTTGCGGTCGACTCGATACATTTAGTTTAGATTATTATATGTATAGATGACTGTAACTACACACATACTGTACATTAAGTTGGTCGAATTGTATAAAAATAACGATCTATCCTATCGAGTCCACTATAGTTTAAGTCGAAAGTTCTTACTTAGAGGTATATAACTATATATATCAATTTTTTTTCAGAATTATTTTAGTAATATTTCAAAAGTTAAAAACCACGTGGCTAACTACATAATAATATGTCCGTCCGAAAAACAAAAAGTATGAATGAACGGTTTTGCAATTTTCAAATGCATTATAAACCTTGTAATAATATTTTACTTTTTTGAACTATCATGAACAAAAATTTTAAATATATTTTTTTATTTTAGTAATTAAGTAGTTCAGGGCCAACATAATTAAACAACCATATAAGGTGAATGCACCAGTTATTTGCATTGCAATAAAATAATCGATTTGACATTGAAAAGAATAAACTGTTATGTAAGTATGCTTATTAGTGGTTAACTCTGCCATTCATTCAATTTGTTTATCTTTTTTTTGGCGAACATATTATGCAGTTAGCCATGAGTTTTTTTTTTTTATAATATTACTAGTAGAGTTTTGCACACTACTCCTCGTGTTAAGTTAATATGCTTGTGTTACGAGTGGATTCCCGTTGGTAGTGCAATGGGTTTGGATCAAACCGGCCCCTTTGCTTCTTTATCGCGCATAATGGCGATATAAAGCTCTTATAGGCTTATTAAATGGCGTAAAAATTAAAAACTGTAGGGACTTGCGTCTGGGCACAGGGCCGTCTGGAGGAAGTTTTAGGAGAGTATGCAATTTAATCTCTATTTCATTCCTAATAGTGTAAGTTAATTTTTTTTTCTTAGTTAAGAATAGACATGCTCTTAACTAAAAAAAAATTGACAATACACGTTTATGTGTCACAAAAAGCATAGATCTCCAGTCGCCTAGTTACTAAAAGCAATAAAATCCAATCACTTTTTCAAATTAAACGTGCCGTTAGATGGCTAGTCAGAATAGGTATACCAATTTATACGGTACGACAAAAAATAAATTGCCATTTTAATATTGGCATATACCTGTACTTTTTTTGCTGAAATATATGAAGCTATTAATTTTACAGCATTTAAGTAGATACATGCTTACATACATACATGTGAACCTATATAATTATACAACAAATTTAATTACTATCACAATTTCAAAAAATCGCTCTAATGCTCGAGGCATTAAAGCAATTTTTTTTAAACGTTCGTAACAGAGCTTTAAAAAAAACAAATCATTTCGTTGATAAAATAATAAAATGATGTATTTATTCAGCATTAGGTATTAACATACACTTGTACTTGTCAGAATCACAATGTTACAAAATATTTCTTAGTCTATAAATTAAACTAGATACTTAACTAACAGGTAGCAAATTGTAGGATACTAGCTTCCCGCGCTCGGTTTCACCCGTGTAGCTCCCGTACCCGTGGGAACTTCGTAATTAAATATAGCCTATAACCTTCCTCGATAAATGGACTATCCAACACTGAAATATATTTTGAAATCATCCCAGTAGTTCCTGAGATTAACGCGTTTAAACAAACAAACTCTGCAACTTTATAATATTAGTATAGATTACAGACAAGGTAGTCCGTCCGTCAGCTAGTCATTATTTCCTCTACTCATAATAAGTTTAAATTCACATTAATTATTATAGGTTTTAGTGGATCAGTGGATTCGCGGATTAGCAACGACTATAAAACAAGGTGTATAAATAAAAATAAATAACAATTTGTATCTTCGCGTTAAACTTGAAACGATGTGACCAATTTGACTTGGCAGATAATTTAGATGCATACCACATTTTAATTGGTCCAGTACATTCGAGACAATTTAGTTGTAAGCTATTAATTTTACAGCATTTATGTTTTTAAATACACGTGCAGAGACTCTTCAGGACATACCTATATATATATATTTTTTTTTTTACTTAGTGTAGGCTTACCTTTGACCTTAATCTCGCTTGATGGAAGGCGATGATAAGGCCTAAGATGATACATGCTTGCCTAGAAAGTGTCTGTTCACTTTAGTTTTAAAGATGTCCAGATTATAGCGTTCCGGAAAAACACCCCGGCAGAGAATTCCACTCCTTAGCCGTCCGCATTATGAAAGAAGAGGCAAATCGCTTCGTGCGTATTGAAGGAATGTCTACAACAAAAGGGTGAAACCGCTCGCCGCGCCTCGTCGTCCGGTGATGGAAAGGTGAAGGGGGTATCAGGTTATGCAGAACCTCCGCACACTCCCCGAAAAGCCGATAAAAACCCGATAGGCAGGCTACTCGTCTACGTCTACGGTGTTCGAGGCTCTGAAGACTTGCTTCCACAAGTGAGTTATTGCCTATGACTCTCTTCGCTCGGCGCTCCAATGAGTCCAGTCCAATCCTACATGTAGAATAACAAAAACAGACAAGCGTATTCCATTTATATGTTGGGAAACAGTACCGTAAATTGGGCGGTACTTCGGTGCCCAGGCACAGGGCGTAGACTCTAGGGGGCGCAAGAATGGCTAGACCAGGCAGGACTATTATTTTTTGGGGTTTGCTCCCAATAGGGTCGGCAACGCATTTGCTCTTAAGAACTTGCGTTTGAGTTTTAGAGAGTGAGACAGGTCCATAACTATCTAAAAAAACAAGGTCACAGTCATAGAAGCTCTGATGGGAAAGCGATTAATAAATGTTCCACGTCATTCGACGTAACGTTTGTCGATAAAAGGTTGCTTCGTATTAGAGACTTTCCATTCATCGAACGTTACTCTCGAAGTAAGAAAGCCTTATAAAATCTGCAAAAATCAAGTAATTTATGCATTCAGAAGCATAATGTCGGATGTGCCTTTATCGTTAACTGGCACTTACGACCAAATGCTTCCGAAGTATAGTACATCCGTCACATATACGTGTTTACATATCCACCTTAGAAGCATAATGCTTCTAAGGTAGATATGTAAACATCCAAGTGTAAAATAAATTTAATTTTTTCATTATTATGGAATTTAAGTAGCTTATATAGGGTGACTGGTAATTAGTGACCGATACCTAAACACATGATTGTGCTCATGATAACAAACAACTTTTACTATGGCACCAACCCTGAAATCGCGAAAAAAAAATCAGCTGTTCCATACATTCATGTTTACATAACTCGTCAACATGGTAGGGAGCAGCTGATTTTTTTTTCGCGATTTAAGGTTTATATTACGTTATTAAAAGCAATATATCGTAAATTAGTGACATGTACAAATAATAAAATTTGCTTGAAATTCTTTTTACATATCATTGTCCACCTACAACACCTGTAACCAGGTTAATGCTTCGCTATATTTTATTTTATTTACCCTTGTGAGTGTTCGAGAAACTTTATAAATAATAAATGTTCCTGTTTATTTGGAGCAAACAAAGTTATTTTGGGTTTTATATTCAATTTCACACTTGAATCAATATTTTATTAGAATGTGCATACTTTGAAATTGTTTTTACAAAGAAAATTACTACCCACATCATTTTATATAATTTACTTTAAATATATTTTGGGTCACATCAGATGTGCAGCTCAAAGGATTCAATAGATTTTTTTTCGGACGAACATATCTACCTACTTCTCCTGACATTAAAGCGATGAAAACTCCAGTCTCATTAAATTGTTTAAAACTACAAACTAAGCAACCTGCGTAAGAGGACGTCCCTTGTGGAACTTGAACGTCGGGTCATCATGGTCGCTGGCGGAGGGATTGAGAAATAATGACGATTTTTAGTGGAGTTTTTGCGCAAATGTTGCTCTACTTTACAGTTCGCGGGACTCTGGGATTATAGATAGTATCATCCTAGTATTTACTGAGGATTTTTTTTTTTTTAAAGACAACTCCCGCTCTAGGAAAATAATTCCCTGTGTCGCGGGGGACTTTACAAACATTCATGTCACGGACACAAAGTACACCCAGACTTAGGGCCTATGCACACCACGTTTTTTAAACGCGCCGTTGCAGCGCGTCTGTAGCGATACAGACGCGATACGCACGCGAGTCAGACGCGATACGCACGCGAGTCAGACGCGATACGCACGCGAGTCAGACGCAGCCAGCAGACCTTTGCACACCTGCACGCTTATGAATCGATACAAACGCGCGTGTGTATCAATACAGACGCGATGCAAAAGCCACCAAATTGCTAACGCGCGTGTGTATCGATACAAACGACAACAAACTGCTCTGTAGGATAAAAGCGCGCCGTCGACGAGCGTTTCTAAAACGCGCGTCGACGGCGCGTAAAAAAGACGTGGTGTGCATAGGCACTTAGAACAACTATTTGTGGTTCACACAAATAATTGTCCCGGGTGGGAATCGAACCCAGAACACCAGGTCTCAGAGGCAACTACCGTAACCACTGAGCTACCGGTGCAGTCAATTGTTTAAATAACACATTTAGATCCATATAAACAATGGTTCTAATCTTGAATGCAAGTTTTTGTTTCTTTAAGAACTACCTTTTACCAGCGATTTAGTATAGAGATGACGAACTTCTATATAAGCTTTAATCCCGTTTCCAAACCATTCGAGTCTATTTTTCGCGCATTTTTCCTCTGCAAAAGTCTAACTTACAAAGACTAAATTTAAAGCGGCCGTAGCCCAATGGCTAGGGCGTCGGACTTGTGATCTTGAGGTCGCAGGTTCGAACCCCACCTATTGCACTACCGACGTGAACCCACTCGTAACACAAGCATTTTAGCTTAGCACGAGGGGTTAACAATAATACTAGTAGACTGCAAAATTCTGCTAGAAAGCTTTTTAAAGAAAAGAAAAAAAAAATGGTTTTGTGGTTTATGCGCGAAAGTACAACAGACAGAGCTACTATCGCATTTATAATATTAGTAGGGATTAAAGCCATGTCGTCATTGTTCTTTTTAGACTTGAAACTATACATTGAAGCCGTGTATAGTATACGATAATTTAAAAGACGAAATCGCATTGCTAAATGTATACCCACCAAAGTAATAGTAAGAACAGTGGAACGCTGCTTAGCCCTTATGTCGCAACCTATTGGCTAACGACAGGTTACTGCTAACTCTTTGCTAAAATTAACATAGATATATGCATATACTAATACACATGTTATGCTTGACATACATAGGATCTGGGAGTTTGAACCTGTACCATGGGTTGCCATACGTCGGTTTCGAGCGTCATGGCCCGGTGTCCCGGCCAACATGGCAATGGTCCCGGTGGGCGCGCTAACCAAAAACCTCCTTTTTGTCTTATCAGCGCCGAAACATTAATGGCAACAGTTTAAGAAATGGAAAGATTCATATGTTTTGTTATTGGGTTCAGAAGTCTTCAGGGGTCACGGGTCAGGGGTTCAGCTCGTATTTGGCTGTCTTTTTTTTTGACTGCACTGGTGACTTTCTGGTTCATCATCACGAGTAGTTAGCATAGTAATCACGCTGCAGGTGGGTCGGCGACCCTAGTATTAAGTAGATACACACAGGTAAACGTTGCTACCCGTTGCCTCACAGATGATGTTTTGACAATAGGAACCAACGCAACGGTTTAATTTGCTTTCCAAGGCACGAAGGGTAGTCCTTCAACCAACAAAACCTGGATAGAAATATTAAATTTAACACAAATACCTACTTTGTTTTTTTATGCTAGCCTTACACCACTACGCCTCAGATGTACCAAACCAGTGAAAGTTCGTTAAAATCGATCCTGCCGTTACTGAGTTTAGCCCGAAAAACAGACACCAAAAAAATGTGTTTTTTTTAGTGAATTTAATTAGAGTACCTATTAACGTACACTAATTAAATTCATATGCATTTAGGAAAAAGCTTTTATTGTTCATTTACAAACAGACACGTCAATATTATTTCTATTATATTCTTTTATTCTTTTTTTTTTTTTTTATGTATACATTTTACTAATCATTTTAATATGCATTGTTACAGGAACATGGAAGTCATAGGTATAATGGGTGAGGGTCGCGAAGACGCGTGGGGTCGCGCGATGCAGCCCCCCAGATTACTGATGCAGAGGGTGCATATACCGTTCACCTTTAAACTACAGGAGAACGCACCTATAGGGTATAATGGTGAGTTTTTATAAAATTTATTACAATACTAGCTTCCCGCTCGCGGTTTAACCCGCGTAACTCCCGTTCCCGTGAGAACTTCATAATTAAATATAGCCTATGTTCTTTCTCAGGCTCTAGACTATATCTGCACCAAATTTCATTTAAATCGGTTCAGTAGTTTAGGCGTGATTGCGTAACAGACAGACAGACAGAGTTACTTTCGCATTTATAATATTAGTAAGGATTAGTAAGGACAAGTAAGGATTGTTAAAGGTCAATAATATTTGCTATTAGCTGCTGCCCGCTACTATTTTCGTGTAAAATAAGTATTTAATAACAGCCGTTTTGGAAATAATAAAGTACTAACGGCCATCATACTTATAATTTATAGCACACTGGTATTAACGCGATAACAATTATTTTACCTTTTTATATTACCCGACGTTTCGGTCAAGTTACATTGATCGTGGTCAGGTCAGGGTCTGCCCGCGACCACGATGATGATGCCTGATATTTAACAATACAATATCAGTCATCATTATCATAATTTTTTGACGTCCACTGCTGGACATAAACCTCCCTCATAGATCTTCAGCTATTGCGGTTGGAAGCTGATTGCATCCACCGTGATCCCTCGACATTAGGGCCTATGCACACCACGTTTTTTAAACGCGCCGTCGACGCGCGTTTGTAGCGATACAGACGCGATACGCACGCAAGTCAGACGCGCGTCGACGGCGCGTTTAAAAAACGTGGTGTGCATAGGCCCTTAACCAGATTATCCGTCCATCAAGTATATTAGTCCATAATACCAGTGCGAGGTGAAAACTCTCTCACTCCGCGATATACCAGAATGTTCAGCCAGCACAGCTATTATTGACGGACGACCTTATTATATGGACGACTTTATTATTGGTTAAAAAAAAAATCCCTTAAATAAATCTATACGTGAATCTAGCTCCTGTTAAAGGGATGGCATATATATTTGAAAGCTTCTTATATATGAGGACTTTAAATTGAATGCATCGTAGTAGAGCCACTTTCAGTTCGGAATTACAATTTCGTAATAGCACTAATAAAACTAACTAGTAGGTATTTATATTATTATTTAATGTACGCGTGGACCTTGTCATAATTGGGTTAATTTTAATATTTTGAAAGTAATTATACTATATACAATCTCCTTGCTTTAATTTTTTTCTTGGCTCTTTAATATGTAATAGTATGTTCGCCTTGAAGAAGTTGGAAGCGCTTAACATGCTAACTTACCAATTTTACGATGCTCTGCTTGCCAATTTAAATATCTAGAGCTCAGAAGCATATGGTCGGATGTGCTATTATACGTCGTCGGAAACATTCGTCGTATGTGCCTTTACCGTAAACTGGCACTTACGACCAAATGCTTCTGAAGTAAGTATATAAGAATTGTACATCCGAAAGACGGGTTTGTTACAACACTTATAACTCGAGATCGGCTGGATCAATTTTCATGGTTTTTGTTTCGTTGGATTTGTCTCCGCCCTGAATAGCAGAATACATTTTAAGAACAAAAGAAAGTCGTGTTAGTTACACTATTTATAACTCAAGAACGGCTGAGCCGATTTGGCTGAAAAATTGGTAGGGAGGTAGCTAAGAACTGGGAGAAGGACATAGGATACTTTTGGGTAGGGGTAGGGTAGGGTAGGGTAGGGTAGGGTAGGGTAGGGTAGGGTAGGGATAGGGTAGGGTAGGGGTAGGGTAGGGTAGGGGTAGGGTAGGGGTAGGGTAGGGCAGGGGTAGGGTATAAAAGTCCACCCGTGCGAAGCCGGGGCGGGCCGCTAGTAATAATATAATAATAAATTTCATTTATTTTCTCCCACAAGTTACATATACTCGATAAAATTTACAATGATTTTATATGGAAGGGAGACAGGAGCCCAAACTAAGTAAAAAACTTGTGTCATGGGTCTCCTGGCCTCCTTAACCCGGACAGTTATACGTACATGAGCTGAATGAGTAGTTTGTTGCTGAGGGAGTGAGAATGTGCATGCATAATAAAAAGTAATCATGCATGTGTATAGGTGTGTGTGTGTGTGTGTGTGTGGGGGTGTGTCTCCTTATGCTTCCTGAGGTCTAGTTATATTGTCTTGGATCCATTCGTATCCATTCTTTTCCCCGGATTTTCGAAGTATGATTACCATACCATCGCAATGGAGACGGAAGTCTTATACCCTATATACCCGAGAAAATTGTCGAGAAAATTGTTGATAGAAAACATTGTTCGTAGATATCTCGGTCCATAGGGAGCACTGTGGACAGAATTCTCTGTTCATAGATTCATAGATATCACTTCTTGTCGTAAACTTTATTCATAGAAACCACTGATTCCAGATACCTGGGTTCACAGAACTTGTAGGACTCCCTTCTCCATTGTATTCGTATTACTACCACAAGGAGAGTGTTTGTCCATTTAAATTTCCGGGTCTTCCAAAGGCCAGAAATGAGGGCATTATGAGCTAGCGATTTGAAAACTTAATTATAATTCATTATACAGGGTGTCCCAAAAGATTACGTAGCTGGGAAGGGGGGTGATAGGGATGGTCACAAGGGTCACCAGAAAAATATTAAAAATTCCCTCTGGGTGTTTAAAAAAATAAATGGCATTTTTTAAAAGACTAAAAATTTTACACCTTGTGCTAACTGTAACTACAAATATGGCTGTATTAAAAAAAATGCTGTTATGTAATCTTCAATAACAACAAGGTCATCAACATCAACATCAAAAATAACAAGGTGTAAAATTTTAAGTTTTTAAAAAAATGCCATTTTTTTTAAAATACCCAGAGCGGATTTTTATTTTATTTTTCTAGTGACCATTGTGTCCACCCCTGTCACCCCCTTTCCCAGCTACTTAACCTTTTGGGACACCCTGTATACAGGTATTAACCCGATAAAATTGACTTTTTATATTTCCCGACGTTTCAATCAAGTTGCATTGATCGTGGTCGCGGGCAGACTGGCAGACCTGTATAAAATGAATTTTAATTATGATAGGCGAAAGGCGCCAGTGACTGAAAAGTTGAAAGGGAATCGTTTATCTTGGTATGGTCATGTGAAGTGGAGGGATGAAACGCATGTTACTAAAAGAGTTTTAAGTATACAACCACATATATAGATGGATGGAGAGGGAGAGGAAGGCCAAAGAAAAGAAGGTTGGATTGTGTGAAGAGTGATATGAAAGAAAAAGGAGCTGTTGGTGATAGTGTGACTGGTGACAGGTAAGAATGGAAGAAACAAACGCGTTGCGCCGACCCCAAGTAATATGCGATATGGGCAGGAAGAAGAAGAATTATGATAGGCCAAATTTAAAAAGTTTTTATTTGATAAATTAAGTTACAAAAAATATTTGTTAAGATGCACTGATTCATCTACCAGGTAACAGCTAGCTGTAGTTTATCACACTACATCGTTCTTTGATGTTCACTTGTGATTTGTTTTGTGCTAATTGTGCATGGTTTGGCAAACTGTTTCACCTGCTTGCCAATTAGGTCACGAGATGCATCTGATGCAAGCTACTTGGTTATTATTAGACTCTATTGAGCATTTGGTCTACAAAGTTCATTGATGAGAAGATCATTTTAAAGTATTTTTAATAAAGTTATATTTAGCAGCAGCGCCCCGCAGTTTTTCCCGTGCTACTCTGCTCCAGTGGGCTCGGAGCATGATTTTTTTGTAGCATGTTTTTGTTAATCGTGCTTATTGATTATCCCGTGCAAAATTCCAGCCAAATCCATACAGTAGTTTTTGCTTGAAAGAGTAATAAATATACATCCATACATTCTTACAAACTTTCGTGTTCATATATTAGCAGTGATCTGTAATTGTTGATTTTTGTATTTGATAACATTTTTTCAATGAGATATCAAATTTAATGTCATTTGATTAATTCTGTTAATAAAATATAATATGGGTGTGAACGGAGACGCCCGAAGAGGGCGCCCCAGACGTAAATATTTCGACCAAATTGGCGTCGTATTAAAAAAGGGCCTAATAAAAAGTAGGTACCTATAACCGAAGGGCATGCATGAAGATACGAATGTGAGATGAATGTGAAAAAGTTAAAGTTGTGTGCCAGGGTCGAGACAGGTGGTGTTCCTTTGTCTCTGCCTACCCCTCTGGAAGAAAGGCGTTACGATATGTATGTTTGTTGAAATACCTACTTTAATAATATTTTACCCCTGCGTCATTTCCGTAGCGTAGCAGTAAGTCACGGAGGTCAACGCCGGCCTTGGCCCTTGTACAAAGTGGAGCGAGTGCTATGAAGATATTCCACTCGCACAACCTCTAACGCTACCTCGCGCGTTTATTTCTTATTAAATAATAGATTTTTTATTAAGAGAATATCTTCCCGCGCGCGTTTTTACCATTGTAGCTTCCGTTCCCGTGAAAACTGCGTAATTATTCATATTCATTTATTGCACACTCTACGTATAATAAGTTGTTACAAAGACAAAACCATTACAAAGTATGGACCCTGTTTTTTTCTTCCCTGTTCACCGCTGCAGCGTATTCGCGCGCTGGCGGTGGGATATGTGGGACTCGCCCTCTCCATAGCGTGGTATGCTAAAGTCATACCACGAGGAGAGGACCCTACACCACTAAGACCTCCCGGACACTCCTTCGATCCGCCGTTGGCGGGGGTCGGGTACGCATGAGCAATCCGGCCCCCCGACGACGGCACCCGCGGCCAATATGGTACCGCGGGATCTCCAGGGCCACATTTACAGTGGCCCATTTGCCCAATTATAGGGACGCCCGGAGTGTAGAGGCGTCCCTACTCCTCATGGGACAAAGTATGGACCCTGTAGGATATATATTTAATATACTGGATGACTTTTTTTACCGTCTTGCTTCTAAAATAATAGGGCGTGATATGTATATGAAATAGATGTGTAAGGCACAGTTATTATTTCATATTTTTTTTTACTTGCATAGAATGAAAATCGTAGCCGTTAAAATGCGTACCAAAGTAGGTAGTTACGCTATTTCGCTCACTCTTTTCATTCAAGTTTGATTGCGGCCTAGTATTATAGGTACCTATTTTAACTAACGTAAAGTTACTACCTAATTCATCATCAACAGCCCTTTACGTCCACTGCTGAACATGGGCCTCCTATTAACAGACCTTGGCAAGTCAGGATCGTTGAGGGATATTGCCATTATCACCACGCTTGGCAGACGGATAATTGCAGTAATTATTATTTGCTTGGTGATCGCAGAAAGATGTAAACGTTGACCTAATAGATGCTGCTGCCCATCCATCAGCCATATGTCCCTTAGTCGCATTTTACGGCACCCATGGGAGGACATGGGGTGGTCTATTCTAAGCCGGAAACCACACGCCAAAATATAACTAACTACCTAATTAGGTACGTATTTTATTTTCACTATATGTCAGTAAAAAAAAAATGATGAAATAACTATGCCTAGACATATATTACATGTATATGAAATAGATGTCTAAGGTATCTAGGTTTATTTTCAAGACGGTAAAAAAGTCACCCAGTATATATACATTATATAATCAAATTAAATATTGCCTATGTTACTGTATGTACTCCTGGATAATGTAGCTTTCTAATGGTGATAGATTTTTCGAAATCGATCCAGTAATTTCGGAGCCAATTCAATGCAAACAAAAAATCTAATCATTCCTCTTTCAATATTTTTTTGTACACGCCTTCAACTTCAGTTTCGACTACCATAGCAAGACTTCGTGCCAGATTTGGATACATTATCAGTGTGATTCACACATTAATCCAAGTAGAATTAACATATATAACGTCGGTAATACTGTGGTACCGCATAAATGACAAAAGATAATAATAATAAGGTTGAAGATCGAATGTAGCAATTTAATATTTTGTCCTTTACTATACAAATAAAGAAAATATTTCTTGGTGGACGAATATACCTTAGGTACCTACTAGCTGTCCCGCGCGGAAACCTTAACATAAAAAAAAATTAAAGACTTTCTTACTCCTGAATAACATATTATTATATACTTTCTAAAGTTAAAAGATTTCTTAAAATATGATAATTAATTTCATATAAATTGGAGCATAGAACTATAGAAACTTTTAACCCCTATTTTGTCCATTTAGGGGGTGAATTCGAATATACTATGAAACACGCATTCAGTGAAATATTTTGAACGGTATGAATCTCAAGTTTTATCAAAATCATTTCTGATTTTCAGATTCTTCCATACATTTTCCACATTAGCGATTACGGTTGTGCTTGGGTCTATAATTTGAGGTCTTTCGTGAAGTGGTACGCAGTAAAACTAATTGGGAACAACTGGTATAGTTTATCCACTGTCACTTACACGGCAACACACTATCGCCGACCATATGTAAAACATCATTCGTGTAGAGTATCAATTCATCGCAAATAAAACCACGTAATGCAACTAGTATTTAACATAAATGGAAGTGAACATCGGAACTGGTTCGTGCGCACGCGCAGTTTGTTGTTACGTGTCGTTTAGATAACAATCTTCTATTTATTTACTGCATAATGATTTTTTAATGTTTTACATTTTACTTACTAGTGTAACGGTTTAATGATTTTCTGGTTATGAACATCTTTTTAATGTTAGCAAGTAAGATACGATAGACAGTCTAGAGATGTGTAGTTCGCGAATGAATCCTTCAATTGAACTACTTCAGTTAGAATCACTCTGTATCTCTTTCGTTCAGTGCAGATTCATATACTACAATAGTTGAGTTTAGTCCATTTAGTTCACAGTGTGAAAATTCTTATATTCAATATAATACGTACACAATATAACTTAATGCTTTTAAATGAAAGCTATAGGTACTTATAATTTAAAAAAAAAACATAAACTACTAATACAAAACAATATAATCATTCTCGTTATTAGTTCTTTGAAAGACCTGCGAAAATTGATTCAAATGAATCTAGTTCATAAACTGAACTAGTGAAGTAAATGAATTCGATGATCGTTTGAAGGACATGCGAAAACTGATTCAAATGAATCTTGTTCATAAGCTGAACTAGTGAAGTAAATGAGTGATATAGTTCACTTAGTTCAAATGAAGTATACTTCAATGACACATTTTGCGCATGTCTATATCTCATTGATTCGTTGTGGTTTGCTGAACTAAATGAATTACTGAACTTAATCAGTGGACTACTTCATTGAGCCAAAAGATATACTTCATTCATTTCATTTTACTGACACATTTTGCGCATGTCTAGAACTCACAATACCGATGCGATGTGGGAACTTCTCTGACGCACATTTTTATTTAGTTAGCCACGTTGCTTTTGCTACTTCACCGGGCATAAAGGCGAGCAGTCAACAACCTCTGTGTAGTAGCTATATAGTATAGTGTAGAAGAGTATATGAGTCTCGGAGGTCGTGGGCTCGATATATCTTCGTGTAAAATTTAAGATTTAATTCCAGGTCTCATGAACCATCCTGCGTAACACTTCCTAGAGACCCTGTATCTAAGTAAAATAGTAAGCATAATAGTGTGATGTTCTGTGAACTATCTGTAATCGGCCTAATGAGTTACATTAATAGACCGCTAGTTCTGTCTCAAATTAGCTTCTTTTATTAGTATAAAAACATTAATAGATAATCAAATATTATAAAGACAACCGTTCGGGAAAATAATGTGTATGCCAAATAAATAATAAAAGTAACTGGACCAAAACCCACGCTCTGCCCATTTGAGGATGTTTCGCCGGACCGTCTCATGTGGGTCGTGTTAAAACCGGCAGTAGAATAACCCACTGAGTTTGTTTCGCCGGATCTTCTCAGGTGGGGCGTATTGGATCCGGTGGTAGCATTAAAGCGCGTCCGTCGTTATATACTCATGGTCCGCCCAAATAATGACAATTGTTCTTAATATAATTTAATATAGACAGAACAAGCTATCGGACACAATATAGTAAAATAATAAAGTTAAGACTAAAATGATTAAAAACAATAACTAAAATACCTGCTTAATATGCTCATTTAAAAATGTTAAAATTATACATAGATAAATAATAAATTATTGTTTTGACTATTTGCAAGTGCCTGTAATAGGTTTACGTAAATAAAAATGATTTTTATTTTATTTATTATTTTATTTTATTAGGTCTGGCTGGTTGATTAACTATATAAGAATACATTCATATGTGATTCATATCTTAATAAACTATGCCACAATAGCATAGATAATTCCTTTAAATAAAACTTATTAATTACGAGTAATGCTCTACTGTAACCGCTTCATAATTTACGTAAACTGCTACAAATGTACCGTGACCACTCAGTGTCAGCCGAAACAATATAGAAAGCGGTCTGTTTGTGTTGTAACACGTGTATATGTTTGTTCTGAATTGTTTTTGACTAATTAGATGGCACTCAGTCGCGACTGCTATGAGTCTTGTATATCTCATCATCATCATCAGCCCGTACAACGTCCACTGCTGGACATGGGCCTCCTACCGAGGGAGGGTTTTGCCATAGTCACCACGCATGGCGGCAGGCGGATTGGTGACCGCAGTATTAAGTTGTAATACACAGGGAAACGCTGCTGCCCATTCCCTGATATACTCTTGTTATAGATGATATAACATCATCTATAACAATCGGGACCAACTGCTTAACGTGCTTTCCGAGGCACGGAGGGTAGTTCAGACCCGGATGTAAATCTTAGAATTTATACAAAGATTTCTTGTCCGGTATAGGGATCGAACCCACGATCTCCGAGACTTAAAGCGCGCCAAATACCGCTACGCTACGGAGGTTGTCGCTTGTATATCTAATCTAATCTATCTGACTAGCCTGTGTTGTCCCACTGCAGGCCAAAGGCTTCCCTCTCCCTTTTCCACACAACTCTGTCTTTTGCGAGTGCCGGCGAGTCCCTACGATAGGAGTCAAACTCGTCCCGCCATCTTCGTCTCTCATGCGTTTATTGGGTCCCAATCGGTGGTTCTTTTTGCCCAATTGTCATCTGACATGCGGCAGACATGTCCAGCCCAGTCCCACTTAAGTTTAGCGGCTCTAATTTTAATATCAAATCATGTGTGACGTCATAAAACAGTAATTACTCATAAAGGAGCACTGTCTATTACTCCATCTGCTTTGCTTTGATTGCATAATAGAATTATATTCAATTAGTCATTATGCTATTGCCATAAGGAAAGCCATTATGTCTTCCGGGAAAATTAGATATTGTTCCGCGATAACAATAATAAGACATCGTGACTCTCCAGCTCTTGGACTATTAAAAAAAAATATACTTCAATCAGCATTTAAATAGACAAAGGACTATAACATAATATTAATAGCATAATAAACAACATCCTGCTAATATTATCAACGCGAAAGTTTTTAAATATGGATGGATGTTTGTTACACTTTCACGTAAAAACTACTAAATGGATTTGGTTGAAACTTTGTACGGGGATAGTTAATCAGCTCGATTAACACATAGGCTACAAAAAATCACGCTCCGACCCAATGGAGCAGAGTTAAGGTGCAAGCTGGAAGCGGACGACGTGACGCGGCGGCGGACGACGTGTCGCGGCGACCCTAGGTACTGGTTTGTATGTATTTCTATGAAATTCCCTTCGCAGTTAGCGACATGAGGCTAGCGACGCGTTTCATAGAAATACATTATAAACCAGTAGTGTCGCCGCGACACGTCGTCCGCTGCCGCCTCACGTCGCCCGCTTCCAATTTGCACCTTAACGCGGGTAAAGCCGCGGGGCGCAGCTAGTATTAATATGAAAAAATCCGATTTATTTTTACTTTTATCAGCCCGATTATGTCTACTACTGAACATGGGCTTCTTCTATAATATACCTTGGCAAACCAGGTAAGGGATAAGTAATCACCAAGTTTGGCAGGAAGATGGAATTATCCTTGAGCTGATAGATGCTGCTGCCCATCCATCAGCTGTATGTCTCTCAGTAGCCTCATAGAACACCCATGGAAAGGTGGTCTATTCTAAGCCGGAAAATCTTTTAAAGAACTATATTTTTATTTATCAATATTAAAAGTGTCGGCCATAACCTTAGAATTGCGATATTCGTCTGCCATTTCTTTTTTAAGATAACTAACTTAATTTTGCATTATATTAGTATTCTTGTTATCCCCTCGTGCTAAGCTAAAATACTTGTGTTACGTGTGGGTTCACGTCGGTAGTGCAAAGGGTTGAGATCGAAGCGGCGATCACAAGTCCGACGCCCGTAGCCATTGGGTTTCTATATATGGGATAGAAATAAAAATAAATCTCCAAAATGTATGTACGCGCATAACTTGAGAATGACTTGATTAATCTGGCTTATTGTTTTTTATTGGGTTGGTGATTCTAATGAAAAATCTAAAACTTTTGTTTTGGGAAAATCAAGTGAAATTTTTGAAATATTCCTGACGGGCTATGCGGGGTTCTTACAGCTAATTAATATTTTGGTACATAAATAAAAATTGTGCACTTTTTTATACTTGGCGCGTTTGAGTATAAATATGGTAGATCTCGATAGGATTAACTAGATCTCGCCCTATCGGTGACACATATGAGGGGACTCTGGGAAACATTTCAGTTTTTGTAGGTTACATTTAGTTTACCGACCACTGGCTCTTAGGTTATAATGTTTTGCTTGACGATGTCTTCAATGTTTTAAAATACCTGTTATTTAATAGTTATTTTTACTTCATTATCATAATAATAAAATTAGTTACTTATTATTTGTTATTCATGAGAATAATAGTAACGTAAGTGAATTATTTCTGTCATGATAAAGGTTTTATGAAAATATTTTAACGCTAAGGGGCCATCCATAAATTACGTCACATGTAATTGGGGGCGTCGACGGAGTGTGACATAGTGTGACAAGGGGTAGGGGGGTCCTAAGTTTTGTGACATCACATTTCAAATATTAAGTAAAACAAAAAAAAAAACTCTTTTTCTTTAATTAACAGTTTATTGATTTGTAATTATTTCAAATATTTGATGTTGATTTCATAAAAAAAAGTAATTTAAATGGAAATAAAACTAATTGTGGAACTGCTGTTTTGATTTAAAATGTTATATGTAAAATTGCATGTGACATCACACTAGGGAGAGGGGGTCTCACCTGTGACATGGAGGGGGGGGGTCTAAAAATCATTAAATACGTGTGACGTACTTTATGGATGGCCCCTAATTTTACTTTGCTAGGCCAATATGTAAAATACCAGAATTATAACTATATGTACAACGTTTAAATTAATGTCATATGTAACTACTTAAGCTCTACTCCGTAATAACTACTGAAGCGGACCTCAGTGATATGTGTTACTGATAACTTAACAAAATAATATTATTTCAAGAACTACTTCTCATACTGAGTTTTTCATTAAAGTTTTTAGGAAACTTGACTGGCATCCAGCCAAGTTAAGGGAAGACCGATCTCTAAGCGCAATTGGCATGGGGGGCCAAAATAGTTTATACGAAAAATAATGTGTAGGATTGCTGTCCCGTTCCAGTTTTAGCGGGATTTAGCATAGTTTTTGTATATCCCCTGTGGACTCGAGTCGGTCGTCGGCAAAGGGGTTGAGGGATCATGACTTTTAAATTTTATGGGGTTCTGTGTGTAACTGTCGCTGTACCTTATTCGCGAACCTCTCGGACTTCAGATCTACGAGGGAAAAAGTTATTTGCAAACTAAGGTCGGAAGGACGAGGAGGGATGCATCGCGTTCCCGGGCGCACTCTTCTTCGGTAAATCGGATAGAGTGGTCTCTGTGTAGTGGTGTTAGTTTCTTGCTATCACGGTGTATTTCTAAACTTTCACATTTATTATATCTATAGGATTTTCCGACGAGATCAATCACCACGTAATAAATAACACAGACAGCTGGTCCGGAGGCGACGCCTTTCCATAGCCCGTCGACTTTCACTAGGTTCCAACGTCGAAGGACGAAGTACGCTCTGATTAATAAACTTGCTCCAGTTAGAACGGAACCTATGCCATTGCCTAAGTGGTTGCTGTACAGTGATCTTGTTAGATAAAGTTAAATTAATTATTAATCCGTACAATGTTTAAATTACTGCAGTAACCATATTTTGGTACGTCGTCGGTGCCTGCGTATCATCATCATCAACCCGTTTAACTTCACTGCTGAACATAGTCCTCCCGAGGGACGGTTTTTGCCATAGTCACCACGCTTGGTAGGCGGGTTGGTGAACACACAAGGAAACGCTACTACCCGTCCCTGGTATACGATTGTTATAGATTATGTTATAACAGCTTAACGTGCTTTCCGAGACACGGAGGGTAGTCATTCCACCATCCGGACCCGGAGTACGTATAATGATTTTATTCTGGTTGCTGCCTGCGACTTCAGGAAATCTCATTATCACTTTATTTTTGCTATTGGAATGATTTAGCGAAATAATGTAACTTACATATTAATATATTACTCCTAGCATATTCACCTATGGCTGACCCCACAATTTAATAGTCGCTCACGTTCCTGAGCGATTGTCACATGATCCGAGCAAAACAAAGTGCCACTACAACGGAGTGATCGCTAACAGAAAATTGTTTTTTTTTTTTTTTATCGATATTTTGTCTAGAGCTCTGCTCTTGCGTCCTTCACACTTGAAGAACGCGCACGTCCAATATGGATTTAGCTTTAGTTATTTAAATAAAAGTATTTAACATTCTTACATAATTACAGCATTTTTTACCACATTAAATTATAGTAAAATTCATTTTCTAACCGCATAAAGCTCGGCCACATAAAAACCGACATCTTGTACCGTTTATCTCAATGGTCGCGTGACTTTGAACCCACTTACGTGAGTAACACACAATTTTCTCGTAATTATTATTATTATATGGTTTACATTTTAATTACATTGTTGAGACGTATATTATTTTCTCATGGGCTGTATTAGAGCACAGTTTATTGAGTCATTGGGTTCATGATTATCGCGAAGGTCAGGATAGTAATTGTAACTTAACAACACCTTCAACCACTTAAAAACTGTCTGTTTCGTGTTTCTGAAAAAAGCGATGTAATCCAAAAAATGTGTTTTCTCGTCCAATTGTTTGTTTCGCGATTAATATGTTCAAATATAAGAAATCTAAATCTGCTTCCCATTTTATAAGGCTGGACCCTTGCTGGCCTTTATGCCATGTAGCAAAAGCCTCGCGAATGACTACGGCTACTAAGGCTTCCGCAGAGGTGGTGCTGTTGGTCGTGAGCGATCTGGGCAATCGCCTACGGTCTTCTGGCTGAAGGGTTCTCGCACCTCGAAGACTTACCTATGCATTTTTAGGGTTCCGTAGCCAAATGGCAAAAATCGGAACCCTTATAGATTTGTCATGTCTGTCTGTCTGTCTGTCTGTCTGCCTGTCCGTCCGTATGTCACAGCCACTTTTTTCCGAAACTATAAGAACTATAATGTTGAAACTTGGCAAGTAGATGTATGTTGTGAACCGCATTAAGATTTTCACACAAAAAAAGAAAAAAAAACAATAAATTTTGGGGTTCCCCATAAATAGAATTGAAACTCAAAAAAATATTTTTCATCGTACCCATACGTGTGGGGTATCTATAAATAGGTCTTCAAAAATTATGTTGAGGTTTCTAATGTAATTGTTTTCTAAACTGAATAGTTTGCGCGAGAGACACTTCCAAAGTGGTAAAATGTGTGTCCCCCCCCTGTAACTTCTAAAATAAGAGAATGATAAATCTAAAAAAAATATATGATGTACATTACCATGCAAACTTCCACCGAAAATTGGTTTGAACGAGATCTGTTTGAGATTGTAAGTAGTTTTTTTTTAATACGTCATAAATCGTAAACCGCAATTTACCTTTCATTCAATCAACTCGAATATAAAAATATAAAATAACATTTCATTTTATAAACATACGCTTTTTTATGCTTGATATCAAAAATAGGTACGCACTTGTAACTGATACGGAACCCTTCGTGCGCGAGTCCAACTCGCACTTGTTTTAAATATGCTATCATCCATAAAAGAACTTTAATTTTATTGGCAACTATCCAAAAATATCAATGTATATGTAATAGAATACCGACGCAAGATTTATAAGCTTCTTAATGTCCCAAGACATAAATATCGTCAAAATCGAACATAGATAGTTCTTGAACTAGCTACTCGCTCGCGGTTTCAACGAAGTAGTTCTGGTTGCCGTGGGAAGTTCATAATTAAATATAGCCTATAGTCTGTCTCCATAACTAGGCCATCTAAAACTGAAATATATTTTCAAATACAAACAAACGCTTCAGCTCTGCACATCTATATGTATAGGGTGACTGGTAATTAGTGACCGATACCTAAACACATCATTGTGCTCATGATAACGAACAACTTTTACTATGTAAAAAATCAGCTGCTCCCTACCATGTTGACTAATTATGTGAACATGAATGTATGGAACAGCTGATTTTTTTTCGCGATTTCAGGTTTGGTGCTATAGTAAAAGTTGTTTGTTATTATGAGCACAATCATGTTTTTAGGTATCGGTCACTAATTACCAGTCACCCTATATATTAATACGTAAAGGAGAAGACCTCGACGAACGTTCTCTGACCAAATCGGAGACATCCTCGCAAAAGGTCAAATAAGATCCACCCTAAACCGACGTGCTTGTATGAAGAATGTTATGAGAGTGAATGAAGCGAAAGATGTGTGTAGGGATCGTAGAAAGTGGAGGTCCATTGTCTCTGCCTACCCCGCTGGGAAACAGGCGTGAACTTTGTTCCTCTTTTTACGAAAATTGCGCGAACGGCGGCGTATGAAATCTCACACATTTATCTATACTAATACTATAAAGAGGAAAGATTTGTATTTGTGTGTGTATGTTTGTAATGAATAAACACAAAAACAACGGTGCCGATTTCAAAAATTATTTCACCATTGGAAAGCTACCTTCACGCTTTATGACATAGGCTATATTTAATTATGAAGTTCCCACGGGAACGGGAGTTACGCGGGTGAAACAGCGCGCGGGAAGCTATAGTTTATGTAGTGAAGAAGTGCAGAATGCTAATATTTTATTTAAATTGTGGTTGAAATTAGACCGCTTGTTGACCGCCATATAGATGTATATATATAATACTAATTTTATAAAGAGGAAAGATTTGTACCTATTTTTGTATGTTTGTATGTTTGTAATGAATAGGCTCAAAAAGTACTGGGCCGATTTCAAAAATTCTTTCACCATTGGAAAGCAACATTCACCCTGAGTGACATAGGCTATATTTAATTACGATGCTAGTATATAATATAATAGCTTTTGCAATTAGGGTTACCAGCCGTACTATATTATATAGTATCGTACCTACTATATTTCAGTCAAATGTACTATATGTTATAAAAAATTATAAAGTACAAAATGTACTATATTTTTTCGCCAATCCAAATTTAACCTCTTTTTAAAATTTTAAACGCACTCTCAACACGGCGTATGAAAAAAATGGATTGTTGATTTATTTTAATATTATGGATCAAACATGCTCTTATAATTATTTTAAAGGTTAAAATATCTTGGATGTAATAACGAATACACAAGGAAAAATAAATAATGATGAGAAATAAATGTGTCGGTTCTATTTTTTCCTGAATTTTCCTAATTGCAATAACAGACGAGAGCTTCTCCCTAGATGTGTCCGTAACGAAGTTCTTGCAAATAGCAAGTTTGTTGCTATTTTGTTGCCATAAACACGTGTTGCCATACAAATTTACCAACACTGTTGCAACTGACTCGTCACTTGACCGCATGCAATTAACTGCATTAACAAGCTAATAATGTATTCATTTGCCTGATTTTGAAATTTATAAATAACATTTAATTATCCTTATTTTCAAAGAGTAGTGTCGTTACTTAATTCTTTGAGTGTTTTATTTGATAATCCAAAACCCCATATTATGTTGCTGTTGCTATCTTTAATTTTGTTATATTTTCTTTAAAAAAATTCGTAAGTAAGTATTGATGGATGGATGTTTGTTAATCTTACGCTGGATTAACATATAGGGTATAAAACATCACGCTCTGACCCACTGGAGCAGAGTAACGCGGGGAAAACAGCGGGGCGCAGCTAGTTATATATAATATCGTCAGAGAGGTTTTAAGGTAGTCAATTAAATATAGAGAATTTTCGATAAGACAGGACAACGTATCCCTCCCGACCCTTCGTTCGCAAAGAACCTTCCGATGCCCTCGTAGACCCGACGTCCGAGAGGCCCGCGAACTGTAAAGTAGAGCGACAGTTGCACAAAATTCCCCTAAAAATCTAAAGTCATAATTTCTAAATACCCCCCCAGCGACCGCCCTGAGCCTAGGTCCAAGTCCCACATGGAGCGCCCTTTTGCGCAGGTTGCTTAGTTTGGGGCCGTTCAAGTATTACGCAAGCACTATGGGGGGGCGGGGGGGTCTTTGCTTTGCTTATTTTGGATGACATGGGGGGTAGGGGAGTCTAGATGATGATTACGTCATCGGTAGTTATTTACTTTTTTTACACGAATGGCAACCCTCACATTGTCTTTGCTTGAAAACGAAACGCATTTTCGGGGATTCCCGCAAATAATGCATACGTTTAGGCACTCGCTTTAGAACCGAGTAGGGGAATTACCGCGCGTTATTCACTTGTCTAAATTTCCTCTGTCAGTGTATTGTTTCGTTTGGATACTATAGCGAGTAGACGTATTGTGAGCATAGCAAAGCAAGTTAACATTTGTGTTACCATTGATTCCATTAGCCAAAGTTTAATGTTTAAATAAGATGTCGTTTCAAAGAGACAAATCCAAGTTATACCAAAAACTGTTTGAAAGTTAAAAAAAATCTCATACAAGTACGAAAGTACAAAATATACAAAAGTTAGTTAATTGAAAAATGTTTACGTAAGCATGGGGGAGGGGGTAAGAGCTTTGCTTACTTTTGCTGACAAGGGGGATGGGGGGGTAAATAATTGTAATAAATCTGCTTACGTAATACTTGAACGGCCCCTTTGTAGTATTTAAACCATTTATTTATTTAACACTAGCTGACCCGGCAGACTTCGTACTGCCTCAATCGATACATAAAAGACCTAAACATTTGTATAAAATAAACTGGGCCGTAGAGACTTCGTTTATGCGGTAGCCCTACACTACCCCTACCCTAAACTACCCCTACCCTACACTACCCCTACCCTACACTACCCCTACCCTACACTACCCCTACCCTACACTACCTCTACCCTGCACTACCCCTACCCTACACTACCCCTACCCTAAAAAATCTTGGCAAAAAAAATCAAGTTTTTAATTAACAAAATAAAGCTCAAATTGACTCTACATTTTAGTTAGAAAACGTTTGTATGGGAAAAAGAAAAAGGCTGTTTTAAGGGGTTTTCAGGCAATTATTCGAATTTATCTCGCCGTTAAAACCATCCTTGAACTTCCACGAACATTAAAAAAAAAGAATTAGCGAAATCGGTTCAGCTGTTCTCGAGATTTGCGCTTAGCAACACATTCAGCGATTCATTTTTATATTATAGATATTTATGTCCGGTGAAGCAGCAAAAGCTTCCTGGCTAACTACATAAGGTTCGTCCGAAAAAAAAGCACAATGTATCGGGTCATCTAGTCACTACATAATATAAAACAAAGTCGCTTTCCGCTGTCTGTCCGTCCCTATGTATGCTTAGATCTTTACATCGGTTTTTTTTATATATACCTATAATTATATAAAAAGGCATGGTCACAGAATCACTAATTATTTTTTAATATTAAGGTAGGTGTTATCTCTTTATATCTTAGCGATATGGCATTATCTGATATATAACATTTAATTAATTTGCCTTATATAACGGTAAAAATTAGTTTTTTTTTCTATATTGACAATAGAATATTTTTATAACTAACTTTAAGTCCAAAATCTCTTCTGTGGTTTCACTACCTATCGACAGAATTTAAATAATGTAACTCCAGAAGGTCACTTAATCTGCACTAATATTTTATAGAGATAAAGTATAATATATATAATAAGTTCAGTGGTTTCGGTGATATCCAACAAGGGGGTTTGATATCACTGAATCCACTGAACCGATTCTGAAAGTCCTTTTTATCACGCTTTTATTAGCTTGGGTTGTAGGTAACGGTATCTTTGAACTTAATTTTCACCAGTGCTTGGTAAAGTAAATGTCACAATCATTCTATTGGCAACTATCTATGAGACGAGAGTTATTAAAAGTGGTAAAATGCATCGCACGCTTTTTACTCTGAATTGAATTATTCTGTTAATAACTTAAACTTTATTATAATTTTATTTTGAGGTGAAATTATTTTCTATTTTTTAGTTCGGTTAGCTATAAAAGCGTGTTTTTTTTAACTTTTATTTATTTCAATATACATCCACATTATTTTTTTAAATTTATTTTTAAAATGAGATTCTTACGGAAACGAGATCTACGCGGGACAGCTAGTCTATACTTCTATACAGTAAAAGCTCTCTATTCGCGGGGTATACGTTCCGTAAATATACCGCGAATACAGAAACCGTGAATATGGAATGGTAATTTATATGGGATTATAGGGGATAAGTTCCTAGGAGACAGTAGATGGATCAATTTTCATTAAAAAATGTCACGTTTCCAGTGTTTGTTCCACATGCACTGGAAACGTGACTTTCCAAAGCGTAAATGATCAAAGCATATCTATTTCCACTTAAAGCTGTAATACAGATATTTTTCGTGTCGAAACACTTATTTTTAGTCGACATTATAAAGCACAGTACATCTAATATGTGGCAGCATTAAACAAAAACTTAAGGCGTAGTCGTAATATCACTATAATCTTCATTTCTTAGTCCAATTACCGACACGTTTATAAAGGAACCCGAATCCTTTCTATTAATATATGTATGTATGTAGTGATGTACCGATTAGTTCCGCGAATATGGGATTTTTTTGCCGCGAATACAGGAATTCGGTCGCAATTTTTTAATCCGCGAATAGTGAAAACGCGAATGAAGGAAGCGCGAATAAGGAGCTTTTACTGTACTAATATTATAAAGAGAAAAGATTTTTATGTAAGTATGTTTGTAACGAATTGGCTCAAAAAGTACTGGACCGATTTTAAAAATTCTTTCACCATTTGAATGCTACATTACTACTGATTAAAATAGGCTATATTTAATTAGGAAGTTCCCACGGGAACGGGAGTTACGCGAGAGAAACCGCGCGCGGTAAGCTAGTTTTAAAACTAGCAGTTTTATTGTTTTAATACGACCCAATTTATATTCGTGTTTAAAGCCAAGTAACAAAACGAGAGTAATATAAAAGTAAGGTGTATTAAGCGTCGCCATTTTGAAACACATCTGCAGTGCAGGTACGATGCGTGCCAAAACTGTCTCATATGTGAATAAGCTTTTATGGCACTCTATTAAAATGTGGTCTGAAATTTCACAAGTTTATTATGAAGACTTACCAAGCAACCTCCGTAGCGTAGCGGTATTTGGCTCGCTATAGTCCCTCAACCAACCAGACCCGAAAATAAATCTTAGGGTTTACACAAAGATTTCCTGTCCGGCGGCGTGGAGATCGAACCCACGACGTCCGACATTTAAAGCGAGCCAAATACCGCTACTGCTACTATACGGATTTATTTATACAGGTATATAAGACTGGCCGGTTTTATTAAGTTCATTTCATACCTTAAACATTTTATGATATTGCTAAGGTAATAATTAAGTGTTTATTTTTATTTTATTTATTTATTGTACGACTCATAATGCGAAGCATTAGAGAGTGCTCTACTACCGAAAAATTCGTTTTGCCTCGGTTCCGCGACTATTTAATTAATTTCTCGATTGGTAATCCTCGTAATCTCCTCAAACGGCGCACCATTTTATACATAAATTAATGGAGAATAATTCTGTTACTAGTAAAAATTGATTTAAGATAACACAACCGGAAAAAAATATAGAAATAGAAAAAAAAATCCCGTCAATCAACACTTTTTTTCGTTTGAAACACGATAGCTGGCGTAAAAATTAATTAATCTAATCATTTTTTTTTATTAGCTTTAGATCTGCTATGCGGAGATTGGTATTGAAAATGGTTATCTTATTTAGCGTCGTTGAATTGTTATTAACGAAAAACTAAAATTAACAAATAATACACGAGTGCTTTTATACCTATTTATATTAGTAAAAAATATTTTTTACCTATATATATTAGTAAGTACTTCTTTACTATATTACACACAGAATGTTACATGACATAAATCGTATAAATGACGAAACAACATGTACAAAGGCGAGCTTAATTCAATTATGAATTCACTTCCAACAAACCTTTAGGAAAGTGATACAAGATAATGAGTGCATAGCAAGTGTACAACAGATTTAATTTAAATAGTTTTTACCAAATTTATAAACATACACACTAATAGTTACATATAGAACTACAAAATAATATATAACTATAATAAACTAGCTGGCCCGGCAAACTTTGTACCGCCTCAAAATCTACGTGGTGTCCTACATCTACCCTCCCCTACCTCTACTCTACCTCTACCCTACCCTACCCCTACCCTACCCCTACCTCTACCCTACACCTACCCTACCCTACCCTACCCCTACCCTACCCCTACCCTCACCCTACCCTCACCCTACCCTACCCTACCTAAAAAGTATCCTATGTCCTTCTCCCAGTTCTTACCTACCCCCTTACCAATTTTCAGCCAAATCGGTTCAACCGTTCTTGAGTTATAAATAGTGTAACTAACACGACTTTCTTTTATATAAGTACTAGCGGCCCGCCCCGGCTTCGCACGGGTGGACTTTTATACCCTACCCCTGCCCTACCCTACCCCTACCCTAACCCTACCCTACTCCTACCCTACCCCTACCCTACCCTAACCCTACCCTACCCCTACCCCTACCCTACCCCTACCCTACACCTACCCTACCCTACCCCTACCCTACCCTACCCCTACCCTACCCCTACCATACCCCTACCCTACCCCTACCATACCCTACCCCTACCCTACCCCTACCCTACCCCTACCCTACCCCTACCCTACCCCTACCCTACCCTACCCTACCCCTACCCAAAAGTATCCTATGTCCTTCTCCCAGTTCTTAGCTACCTCCATACCAATTTTCAGCCAAATCGGTTCAGCCGTTCTTGAGTTATAAATAGTGTAACTAACACGACTTTCTTTTGTTTTTAAAATGTATTCTGCTATTCGGGACGGAAACAAATCCAACAAATCAAAAACCATGGCAATCGGTCCAGTCGTTCTCGAGTTATAAGTGTTGTAACAAACACGACTTTCTTTTATATATATAGATAGATAACATATAATATTCTAACTTATATTATGTTCATATTATTATGTTATACAAATAACTGTAATAGATTGTACGACAGACGGACGGGCGAATTATTGTATAAATTGTGCTTTATTACTTTAGTGATGCTTTGATAGTTTTAGTCTTAAACATTGTGATTATAACCAGTGCTCTACTAGTGTGTGTAAATACACAAGTGCAGAATAAACTTCATTATTAATTATAAATGTGTATAAAACAAAGAAATAAAATTGGTAAAGAATGAGCACTAATTACGGAAGCGTCTGCAATCTGTCTGCAGTGCTCACCGCGTCTTAGTCACTGCGACAACTGCCCAACGGCCGTGGTGAGCGCGTTCACCCCGATGCTGACTCATCACTTGTTTAATGTCCTGGCTGGCTTTAAAAGTTTTTAACAAGTTGAGGGCATTTTAGTAACATGCTAATATACAACATGTTAATTAAATAACGCAAAACTACATTGTAACTCGAAGTAAAAAATCAGCTGTTCCATACAAATTGTCAATACCTACTCGACCAAAATGTATGCAAAAGTTTTTTTTTTTTTTGAGTTACAATATTGTTCATATTCATGAACACAATCACCACCCAAGAGGTTTTGCTTTATTTAATTAACACGTTTAACTTACTAGTAGTAACTACTGTTCCCGTAGGAACCTTATCATAAAATATAGCCTACTAGCTGCGCCCCGCGGATTTACCCGCGTCACTCTGCTCCAGTGGGTCGGAGCGTGATGTTTAGCCTATATGCTAATCCAGCGTATAACCTATCCCGGTGCAAAATTGCAGCCAATTCCATTTAGTAGTTTAAGCGTGAAAGAGTACAAACATTCATCCATACCTACAAACCTTCACGTTTATACCTAATATTAGTATGATAGCCTTCCTCGATAAATAGGGTCTATAACACTGATACTCGAAGAATTTTTAAAATCTGTCCATTAGTTCCTGAGATTAGCGCGTTCAAGCAAACAAAATAAACTCTATCTTTTTTATATTAGTACAGATTGAAATCTACGCGGGCGAAATGGTGGGTAATATTTAGTCATTTAATGTAGATATGTATAATCCAACACTATATGCCATCTATCCTGTCAATGCGAAGTCAAGACCTATTTAAAACCAGTTTTCTGCAGTACCTAGGTTATCTGCCACCTACAAACCAGAACAACGTTTCAACAGACATACCTCAGCTGTGGCCCTTCAAATGCGGTGTCACAGATTAGTATTATAACTACCTAGCGACTTGCGCCGCCTTCGCACGCGTGCATTGCTGATGCAATAAAAGAATAAGTTAAAGAAAACTGCATCAAAATCCGTTGCGTAGTTTTAAAAATCTAAGCATACACAGGGATAAACTGACAGCGGGAAGGCGTTTTTCCATTCTATACAAGGCCAGAACGCAAGGATGTGAAACTAATCGATCAGATTGGAAATAACTTTTTTACTAAATTCTTCCAATATATACAAGAGCAGTACGCAAATACTTGCGTATACTTTGTAGTGATATAAGTAAGTACAGCGCTCCAAAACGTACAGCGCCAGTACGCATGCGGACCAATAGTGTAGAAAAGAAACGTTGTAAACGTTGTGTCTGTTGTCAGTGCAACCCGACTTGGATAAGTTAGGTTAGAAGACTAAGGCGGGAGCGAAGCGAAGCGGAGCTCCCGCCTTAGTCTTCGTGGTTTTTTTTTTAAACCACTAAGTAGTAGGAGCCCCGCGAATTAGTTAGCAGATACAGATTTTTTATTCACAATTAAACCTAAAATAAACCTCATATGGCGTCTACTAACTAAGCTCGACGGAGCCCCGCTTTGCGAATCGTAAGTAAGTTGTGTAGTATAGTCTGGAACGAAGACGCAAGCATCCACGGTACCAACTATACACGATTAGTACGCAAAAATCGTGTATATATTGTAATCACAGACTTCAAAACAGCATTACAATATATACACGAGCAGTTTCCTATGGTTGCGTTCTGGCCTTGTATAGAATGGAAAGACGCAGCGGGAAGCGACTTTGTGTTACATAGTATGTAGTGAGGTACTGTTAACTTAACATACCTCGCGGTTTCATCCACAAGCACCCTTTGAGCCCGTCATAAGTCACGCATAAGGAGGCTTGTTAGGGTTCCGTAGCCAAATGGCAAAAAACGGAACCCTTATAGATTCGTCATGTCTGTCTGTCTGTCTGTCTGTCTGTCTGTCTGTCTGTCCGTCCGTATGTCACAGCCACTTTTTTCCGAAACTATAAGAACTATAATGTTGAAACTTGGCAAGTAGATGTATGTTGTGAACCGCATTAAGATTTTCACACAAAAATAGAAAAAATACAATAAATTTTGGGGTTCCCCATACATAGAACTGAAACTCAAAAAAAAATTTTTCGTCGAACCCATACGTGTGGGGTATCTATGAATAGGTCTTCAAAAATGATGTTGAGGTTTCTAATGTAATTTTTTTCTAAACTGAATAGTTTGCGCGAGAGACACTTCCAAAGTGGTAAAATGTGTGTCCCCCTCCCTGTAACTTCTAAAATAAGAGAATGATAAATCTAAAAAAAATATATAATGTACATTACCATGCAAACTTTCACCGAAAATTGGTTTGAACGAGATCTTGTAAGTAGTTTTTTTTAATACGTCAAAAATCGTAAACCGCAATTTAGCTTTCATTCAATGAACTCGAATATAAAAATATAAAATAACATTTGATTTCATAAACATACGCTTTTTTATTTATTTATTTATTCTTGATATCAAAAATAGGTACGCAATTGTAACTGAAACGGAACCCTTCGTGCGCGAGTCCGACTCGCACTTGGCCGGTTTTTTTTTAACCTTCTAATAGTAATCGGTGTTTTTCAATCTTTGGCAAGCAAAAATCTTGGTCGTGCTTATTTTCAAAAGTCTTGCATCTTATTAATAAAACAACCATTTACGTACCTAGTTCTTTAAATTATTTATGTTTCTGTCTATAGTACAAGGGGATCGCCAGACTTTTTCGACCGGTAAACGGGTCGCAAAAACATAAAGATTGAAAACATTGTTATAGATTATTTCTTTTGCTTGTGATATCATCCGCTGGAATATTTTCCGAGCATGCTATATCTGCTATTTTACCTCTACAGACAGCTCTAGATTACCGTTCAGATAGGAAGTTGAATATAGCGTAGTGCTCGTCAATATTTGCGATTCAAATGAAATTCTAATGCGCCGTCAATACGAGATCGAAATACATTTATGATAGTTGTATTTGAATATTTAGATTTCACCTAAATTCGTAGCGTAGCGGTATACACTTATGTGATTTTAGTCGTTGATAATACTCAGATAAATAATTTATTTTTGGTAGTACAATCGATCTATGTAAATCTTCATCATCATCATCAGCCCATATAATGTCCACTGCTGAACATGGGCCTTCTCCCGAGGGAGGGTATTTGCCATAGTCACCACTAGGGAATGCAATCTTGATCCTGCAAGATCAAGATTCCACCAAGATCTTAAGTGATTTTCCAAGATTCAATCTTGAAAGCCATCAATCTTGAATTTCGAAATCCTGGTCACGATCTTGACAAATCAGTCCAAGATTGTAACAAGATTTCGAGATTTTCAGACGAAGAGGACAATACCTAAAATTCGCTTTTAACAGTCTTTTAACTTTCGTCCCTACTAGTGTGGAGGCAGAAAGGGCCTTTTCAGTCGCGGGCTATTTAGCCACTGATATACGGTGCCGATTAGGTGATGACACTTTAAGCGTACTGTGTTTCTTGAGAAGTCATTTTCAAAACGATTTTCAAAAGGTTTAAAATTTTTGTTCTTCATTAAACGTAAATTATAGGTTATAATTTGTGATCTCATTGCATTATTGCATTTAATTTTATTCCATTGTCACTAAAATGTTGATTGTTTCTTGTTAATTTTAAAAATAAACATTGATTGATTGATGATTATTGTTGGTACAATGTTGTTAATTTGAAAAATATACTTAATTATATTACATAATATTAAAATACTGGTTACTATCAATTTGCCGTATTTGATACAAAAAAAACGCATTTTTTTCAATTATTCTGCATAATCTTGAAAATCCCGAAAATCTTGATTCGCGACCAAGATCTCGACCCGAATCTCGACAAGATCTCGAACTGACCAATCTTGATTCAGAAAAAAGACGCCAAGATCTTGAATAGCCAATCTTGGTACAAGATTGCATTCCCTAGTCACCACGCTTGGCAGGCGGATTGACCGCAGTGTTATGTTGTACCACAAAACGCTATGCTGCTGCCCGTTCCTTGATATACGATAATTATAGATGATGTTATAACAATCGGGACCAACGGCTTAACGTGCTGCTGTTCGGCGTGGCGATAAAACCTACGACCTCCGAGATTTAAAGCGAGCCAAATAGGTACCGCTACGCTACGGAGGTTGTCTATGATAACACTTTTTCAGTAACATTAAAAAATTAAATATAGATAACCTAAAATGACTTCGAAACTGTGTCAGGGGTTCCGTTCGTAAAATCTAGATTATCTTTTATTGCAAAGCACTAGAGCTCAGTTTTGCCAACTCGACTTTTTTTTTGTAAAATGTTCCAAGTAAGCCAAGACGTATGAACAACGAGAAAAAAATGTTTACAACACAGTGCTTACTCGTATGCCCGCATAACAATTCTGAGCCTGATATCTTAATATTTCTGAGGTCCGCGATCATGATCGATTATATCTGAGATTCTTAGAGAAAATAAGATAATCTCTATGCAGCAAATAAATCGCAGCCAACATCTATATATTCATACCGGAGAACCGAGAAAACGTTATATTATAGGTACCCCATTTTTACGAAAATTGCTCAGACGGAGGAGTATGAAATATCGCAAACTTATACTTTTTAATTATGGTCGAAAGACAAGTAATCTATCAATACCTACACAGTTCAAGTTACTGAATCGATTGCGCTGAATTTGGGGCGGCATAATGCATCCAAGAAAATATTTTCAAAAATTTACTAAATGTATAAAATAGGAGTCTAAAGTCATATATGTATATGAAGAAATCGTTTTCAAAGCTAGTCGATTTATAAAACTTCAGCAGAATTTCTAGTAGGAATTTCCCTTTATTCCCTACTAATGGGATATAAAAGTTGTCTGAAAATCGCAGACATGAAACAAAAAGTGTTTTCTGTTTAGCAGAAATAGGCAAAGACCTCGTGGACGGAGAGCTGACAACCGAAACGGCAAGGTAATTTGATCATTCATAAAAATGATTTATCAGCTTACCTGGAGCATTCTAAGCATAAAGACGTCGACCTGGCAGGATTCGCGTGGTGGATGTGGGAGTTATGGGGTGGGAAAAAAAGAAAAAAAAAAGGTAATGTGATCAGGATTACTTTTTATGCCAAATGGTTTGCCTACCTCCCCAAAGCACACAAAAAAAATCTGGCGTCATTTGGTTGGTGGAAAGGTATCGCCAGGCTTAATTAAAGTGAGGGAAAAAAAATATTTTTAGGTAATAAGAACAAGGCTGGCTTTTTTTGTGCTTAAAGTTTATTATTCCCAGAGGCTAGGAAAAAAAAGCCAGCTAATAATAGTGGTGGGAACATGTCGAAAAAAATAATTGAAAATTTAAAGTTGTCAGCTCTTAGTCCATCGGATCGTGGTCGGTATAAAATCATTTGTCTACTCTTGTTTATGAAACTATTTCATCAACCGATTTCAATTTGAAAGAAGTAAATGTTTTTCTACCTTTAGAAAAGACTACCCCATATCTTTTACTACTAAGGGACATTCAGCTGATGTATGGGCAGCAGCATCTATCAGTTCCAGGTTATTCTTTTTTTTTTTTTTGAATTAAATCCCTGTGTCGCTGGGGACTTTACAACATTCATTTCACGGATACAAAGTACACCCAGACTCAGAACAACTATTTGTGGTTCACACAAATAATCCTATATAACCTATACTATCTTACTGCGATCACCAATCCGCCTGCTAAGCGTGGTATAATGGCAATATTTTGTAACATAGAGTAGATAATACCACCTCTAAAGTTCCGGCATCCTTAAAGTTTAGTCGAATAGGTATGCAGTCGACTATCCGATCTCTAATCGTAACACAAGGATAGCCACTTCCCACACGCATTCAAACAGTAAAATATTCACTTTAAAATAATGTCAATAGTGACTATCAAGTAAATTAAATAGTAATTGGTTACAAACAATGATGACCACAAAAAAAAGACTTCCTTATTGTATAAATAAATAGACAAATCAATGTTAGTTTAGTTGTGCAAATATTAGAAGAACAAGGTGTTCCACTTAATGAGTGGATCTGAATTCTATAACGAAAGGTATATTTAAATTGTTTGAATTGAGTCAATTTAGGGGATTTCCGTATGATACTAACAATGGTGGCATCAAACATTGTCTCAATAATAAGTAGGTAATATTATGTCTATACACGTACACATGTATAGACATAATACTCATGTACATATGTATATGGACAACCTCCGTAGCGTAGCGGTATTTGGCTCGCTTTAAATCTCGGAGGTCGTGGGTTCTCGATCCCCATGCCGGACAGGAAATCTTATTGTAAATTCTAAGATTTCTTTCCGGGTCTGGTTGGTTGAGGGACTACCCTCCGTGCTCGGAAAGTACGTTAAGGCGTTGGTCCCGATTGTTTTAACATCATCTATAATAATCGTGTATCATGGAACGGGCAGCAGCGTTTCCTTGTGTAGTACAACATAATACTGCGGTCACTAATCCGCCTGCCAAGCGTGGTGACTATAGCAAATACCCTCCCCCGGGAGGAGGCCCATGTGCAGTAGTCGACTTTATACGGGCTGCTGATGATGATGATATGTTTATAGAGTGGATAATACCACCTTTAAAATTGCGGTATACCATTTTTTTAGAGCATAGGAAGATAAAGAAGTCGCTTATGAGAAGATATATGTTTCTGGCTTATAAAAGACCACCCCATACTTCCTGTGGGTGTCGTATGATGCGACTAAGGGACATACGCCTGATGGATGGGCAGCGGCATCTATCCCCTCAAAGATATACTCCCATCATATTGCTATCACCAATCCGCCTGCCAAGTGTGATGGTTACAATATCCCTCAATGACCCTGGCTTGCTAAGATCTGTTAAAGAGTAGACCCATGTTGAGCATAAATGGGCTGTTATAGTTAAAGTGTTTATAGAACTCTTAATTTAAGAGTCAGCTTACTTTGATAACCTTAGAATGCAGAATACATACATACATTCATGCCTCTCTCCCATAGGGGTAGGCACTAGGCAGAGATCACTTCGTTCCAACCATCCGATGCCCTTGTAGGCCCGAAGTCCGAGAGGCCCGCGAACTGTAAAGTAGAGCGACAGTTGCACAAAACTTCCTAAAATACTAAAAGTCATAATCCCTCAATCTCATCACCAGCGACCGCCCTAAGCCGAGGTTCAAACCCCACAGGCCCCCTTGCGCAGGTTGCTTAGTTTGTAGTTTTTGTCAACCATTTATTAAGGCTAGAGCTCTGAATTGCTAGAGCAAAACTGCTAGAGCACTTGCTACGATATTGACATACCACTTTCGCCTCTTCTCAATTCATAAATCTCTTCATGCATTTTATCCGGTTCAGGGTACTATTAACCTTTTGACTGTACCGGTGGCTCAGTGGTTACGGTAGTTGCCTCTGAGACCTGGTGTTCTGGGTTCGATTCCCACCCGGGACAATTATTTGTGTGAACCACAAATAGTTGTTCTGAGTCTGGGTGTTCTGTGTGTCCGTGAAATGTATGTTTGTATAGTCCCCCGCGACACAGGGATTTATTTCCCTAGTGCGGGAGATGTCTTTTTAAAAACAAACAAAAACAAACAAACAAACAACCTGGTCTCTCTTAAGAATGTAGATGTGTCTCTTTCTATGGAGCTAAATTATATTAAGATTTTAATTATAGAATTAATTATTGTTATTACTATACATATGACGTAATAATAGACTGGCAGACTGACCATTAACTAATCCGCAATAGATTTATGTTGCGATATTTTGTATTTAATTATATTACCTAATCATATTTAATTGTGTATAATTGACAAGTACAAGTGTATATAATTACTTAAGTGCTGAATAAATATCGTTTCGTTTAATTCGAATGCAGAATGTCATTCAAATGTCCATTAATATGACATTAGCGATTAATCGACTCCCAAACGATGCTCGTCGCTATTCCGATATAAATAAAAAATCCTTCTATATTATATAATTGCATTCTACTAGCCTTGGAGAAGTATTATAGACAAGGTTGTTTCGTAATGTGATATTGTTCGGTTGTTAGGTTAAAGTAAATGTGTATGTATCTATTTTAATATATAAAGCTGTAGAGATTGTGTGTTTGTTTGCTTGAACGCACTAATATCAGGAACTACTCATTCCCATTTGAGAAATTCTTTCAGTTTTAGATAGCTTACGGAAGACTTACGAAGATAGGCTAAAGAGGTTTAAAATGATATCTCTGGAATTTCGGCGTAAATTTAGTGACTTAACCTTTTTACATAAAATCATACATTCCAACATAGAATCACCTGTTTTGTTAACCTCGCTTAGTTTTAATACTAACTTTAGAATCAGAAAGCCTAGAGTATTCGTTCTGAAGGTATATTATTATAACACATCCTATTTTAATCTAATTGTACGTATGTGTCGTCAATATAATGAGTTAATACGCGAATGTCCCGATGTCGATATCTACTCTAGTTTGGGTCGTTTCCAAAGACTGATACTGAATCACTATCACAATCACAATAATGCCTAAATATAACGTTCTATCTTCCTCTCAGTATGGTTTTAGAGCCGGTAAATCGACGTCCGATGCTGTTCATGATCTCACTAACTTTATCGTCACTAATATGGACAAGGGTCGTAAAGTCTTAGGGATTTTTCTAGACCTAGCGAAGGCATTTGACACGGTTTCTGTTCCCATACTGATTCGAAGGATGGAATGCCTTGGAATTAGGGGAATCCAATTGAAATTGTTTGAGGACTATCTGAGTGGGCGTACTCAGAGCGTGAAAATGAAAGAGTACGTCAGTGACGAGTGCCAAGTTACCTACGGCGTGCCTCAAGGCAGCGTACTGGGTCCTACACTCTTTCTTATATATATAAACGACCTGGGTATGCTCACTCTTCCAGAGGGTAAAATAATAACTTTTGCAGACGATACAGCCCTGTTATTCAGCGCGACCACGTGGAGTGATGTCTACGGACTTGCTCAGTCGGGCTTCAATATGGTATCGGAATGGTTACGAAATAATATCCTCACTCTAAATGCTGCAAAAACGAACTATGTCACTTTCTCCATAAAACATAACAGGCCTACCTCGGCAACAACCCCGCATTCCATCGTAGCTCACACTTGTCCGATGCCATGCTGCGCCGCCTGTACTTGCACTGAAATCGGTAAGGCCGATAGTGTGAAATATCTGGGCATTATCATAGACAGTGCACTAAATTTTCACAAGCACATTACCGTATTGAGTGGCAGGCTAAGGAAGTTAATATATGTCTTCAAAACCCTTAGACGGGTGGCTGAGGACAAGGTGAAGAGATCAGTGTATTTTGCCCTCGTTCAATCTTTGTTGACTTACTGTATCACCTCCTGGGGTGGTGCCCCAAAATATACTATTCTTGAATTGGAAAGAGCGCAGAGAGCCATCCTAAAGGTCTCACAGTACCTCCCTTTTAGATACCCTACCAACCTCCTATATAAAGAAGCGAAAGTCCTGACAGTGCGCCAACTGTTCATACAACAAACAATTATGAAACAGCATAGCATCTTAACATATTCCCCCTCCCTTTCACGTGGCAAACGCAGATTCAACCCCGTGGACAGTTATCCCAACCGGCTTTCGACCAAGTTCTCTCAGCGATTCTTCTGCCACCTCGGTCATTATCTCTATAATAAAATTAACAGGATTCTTCCTATTTACGACCTTAACAAGATTAAATGTAAAATGAAATTAACTAGCTGGATCCAGGACTTAAACTACCTTGAAACTGAAAAAATCCTAGCTGTCTCGGTATAGATCACTAAAATAAATTAATTATTAAATTCACTTTTCACATCAATATTATTTATTTATATGTCCAGGCAACGAAAACTTCTACATCCTCACTCACTTCACAAAACCACACTCTACACTTTCCTTCATCTCCACACAATACTAACCATACTAACACTATATAGATTTAGAATCATTTTAACATTGTTAACTGAATCGCGACCACTGTCTGATTTGGAATATTATGTAACCTAAAGGGTGGAGACCTGGTGTCCTGAAATACAGGCCCCAAGCCTAGTTTAGGCACCAGTCTCCCGCAATATACTTACTGTATCCAACTGTTCCCTAAAAATATGTACTCAATGTGTATTGTGGCGAGAAAATAAATAAATTATTATTAAAAATTATTATAAATTATTATATATTTGTTAAGATGTGATAACGATTTCCTGTATTTAATATATTTATCTAGTTATTCTTTTTTATATTATGTATTTACATATACTGTTACCTCATTTTCTAGCCATGTTAGGCACGCTAGTTTTAGGATTATGTTCAGCCTTGTTATTGTTAGTAATTATTTTTGTATTATGCTGATTTGAACTATAATCTGTTTAGTGTGCTTTATAAATCTATACTAATATTATAAAGCTGCAGAGTTTGTTTGTTTGTTTGTTTGTTTGAACGCGCTAATCTCAGGAACTACTGGTCCAATTTCAAAAATTCTTTCAGTGTTGGATAGTCCATTTATCGAGGAAGGTTATAGGCTATACATTATTTTCAAAAAAATTAGGGATCCGTAATAAAATTACGATTTTGTAACTCAAGGTGTTAAATCGAAAACCTGCGTGCGCTGCAAATACTATTGACAATAGAACAAAATGATGTACTACGGGTTTGTAGGTCTTATTAAGACCTACAAAAAAGTCCGCAAAAGCACATATCTAACTATCATAGTTTAGTCACAATAACCGCTTATATGTTCATAAAAAATATTAAATCGTCTGAAGAAAGAAACTACGTTAAATGTATATCGTAATATTAATCCTTATCCAAATTAAGCATTATGTTATCAAGAGTATTTGTGTAGAAGTAAAATACTTTTTGTTTTATTCTAATCGGACATTTCGTTGAAAAATTATCACGAGTATAAAAACGCAAAGAATTGGCACCTAATAATGAGTTATTTGCCATAATAGATAAAGCTGAAGAGTTTGTTTGCTTGAACGCGCTAATCTCAGCAACCACTGGTCCGATTTGAAAAATTATTTCAGTGTTAGATAGCCCATTTATCGAGGAAGGCCCATTTATAAAGGGAACGGTTTCTACGGGAACGAGAGTTACGCGGGTGAAACCGCGCGCGGGATGCTAGTAAATTAATAAATAGCCCATTTATGGAGGAAGGCTATACGCTATATTTAATTATGACGTTCCCACGGGAACGGGGGCACGTGGGTGAAACTGCGCGAGAAGCTCGTCTGCGTATTTTAAAGCTGATGAGTTAGTTGTTTGTTTGCTTGAATGCGCTAATCGCATGAACTACCAGTCCTAAATTAACATTACGAAGAGACACTTTAATAACTAGTATTTGAAACGCTACAAAATAGTCTTCCAACCTTTTTCTAAAATATTCCGTTAATGTCAGACAACCTTGATATTAAAACACTTAATTAAATCTACTCATACTGTATTTGTGTTAGGCCCCTCGCCCACGGCGACTTTTTGCAGCGATGCAGTCGCGCGTTTCGTAAACGCGCAACAGCATCGCGACTGAATCGTGGTTTTGTGAGCGATAGCACACAGCTAGTGACCGCATCGCGACTGTATCGATGCAAACGCGCGACATCATCGCTACTGCATCGCTGCAAAAAGTCGCCGTGGGCGAGGGGCCTTTGCATGCTTGTAATTGAAAATCTTTTTTTTTTAAGTTTTCATAATACGTTTTCCGTACCCGAAGGTTAAAAACGGGACCCTATTACTAAGACTTCGCTGTCTGTCTGTCACCAGGCTGTATATCAAGAACCGCGATAGCTAGACATTTGAAATTTGCACAGATTATGTAGGTATATCCGTTGCCGCTATAATAACAAATAATAAAAATAAAATTAATATTTAAGGGGGACTCTCATACAACAAAGTTTTTATTTTTTTTGCTTTTCAATTACAGGCACATTACCGAGAGAGCACGGACGCCGTAGTCACGTGTATCCCCTCCACGCGCTCTTTTTCATGCCCCTTAGCTCTTACTCGAGCAAAATACAATTTAAAATATAAATTTTCAATTATTTTTTTCGACATGTTCCCACACTATTATTGGCTGGCTTTTTTTTCCTAGCCTCTGGGAATAATAAACTTTAAGCACAAAAAAAGCCAGCCTTGTTCTTATTACCTAAAAATATTTTTTTTTTTCCTCACTTTAATTAAGCCTGGCGATACCTTTCCACCAACCAAATGATGCCAGATTTTTTTTGTGTGTGGGGAGGTAGGCAAACCATTTGGCATAAAAAGTAATCCTGATCACATTACCTTTTTTTTTATTTTTTTCCCACCCCATAACTTCCACATCCACCACGCGAATCCTGCCAGGTCGACGTCTTTATGCTTAGAATGCTCCAGGTAAGCTGATAAATCATTTTTATGAATGATCAAATTACCTTGCCTTTTCGGTTGTCAGCTCTTAGTCCATATATTTTTGGTGGTCATTATATTTTATCCCATAATATATATATTATACATCACTACATAGTATAAAACAAAGTCGCTTCCCGCTGTCTGTCCGTCCCTGTGTATGCTTAGATCTTTAAAACTACGCAACAGATTTTGATGCGGTTTTTTTATAGATAAAGTGATTTAAAAGGATGGTTTATATGTGTGATACATTAGCATGGCACCCGTGCGAAGCTGGGGCGGGTCGCTAGTATAATACAGGGTGTCCCAAAAGGTTAAGTAGCTGGGAAAGGGGGTGACAGGGGTGGACACAATGGTCACTAGAAAAATAAAAAAAAATAAAAAAATTAAATACAGCCATATTTGTAGGTACAGTTAGCACAAGGTGTAAAATTTTTAGTCTTTTAAAAAATGCCATTTATTTTTTTAAACACCCAGAGGGAATTTTTTATATTTTTCTGGTGACCCTTGTGACCATCCCTATCACCCCCCTTCCCAGCTACGTAATCTTTTGGGACACCCTGTATATATTGAATGTAAACAAAAAAATCTAATCTTTCTAATTATAATTTAAGCATTTAAAATAAACTTGAGTCACTCTGTTTATGTTTTAACAATCACGTCATTAACATAAACAATAAATTATGTCGTACAGTAGTTTTATGATTATGAATAATATTTGATTAACCATATAAATAATATAAAAAAGATCGCGTAATTTGGATTATATTATCATCTTCCGCGTATCTATTTACACGGAATCGATTAATTATTACGAATAGTTAATTATTTCTGACAACCTCCGTAGCGTAGCGGTATTTGGCTCGCTTTAAATCTCGGAAGTCGTTAGTTCGATCCCCACGCAGCCGGAAAGAAAATCTTTGTGTAAATTCTAAGATTTCTTTCTGGGTCTGGTTGGTTGAGGGACTACCCTCCGTGCCTCGGAAAGCACGTTAAGCCATTGGTCCCGATTATTATAACATCATCTATAATAATCGTATAACAAAGAACGGGCAGCAGCGTTTCCTTGTGTGGCACAACATAATATAGCGGTCACCAACCCGCCTACCAAGCGTGGTGACTATGCAAATACCCTCCCTCGGGAGGAGGCCCATGTTCAGCAGTGGACGTTGTACGGGCAGATCATGATGATGATGATGATGAAATTTAGTTTTTGCATGCATAGTATCTCTCATACAATCTTCTATACATCTATATCTATACATATATATAAAACAAAGACGGGTTTGTTACAACACTTATAACTCGAGATCGGCTGGATCAATTTTCATGGTTTTTGTTTCGTTGGATTTGTCTCCGCCCTGAATAGCAGAATACATTTTAAAAACAAAAGAAAGTCGTGTTAGTTACACTATTTATAACTCAAGAACGGCTGAACCGATTTGGCTGAAAATTGGTAGGGAGGTAGCTAAGAACTGGGAGAAGGACATAGGACTTTACTTTTGGGTAGGGGTAGGGTAGAGGTAGGGTAGGGGTAGTGTAGGGTAGGGGTAGTGTAGGGTAGGGGTAGTGTAGGGTGGGGGTAGTGTAGGGTAGGGGTAGTGTAGGGTAGGGGTAGTGTAGGGTAGGGGTAGTGTAGGGTGGGGGTAGTGTAGGGTAGGGGTAGTGTAGGGTAGGGGTAGGAGTACCGCATAAACGAAGTCTCTACGGCCCAGTTTATTTTATACAAATGTTTAGGTCTTTTATGTATCGATTGAGGCAGTACGAAGTCTGCCGGGTCAGCTAGTAGTATGTATAAAACAAAGTCGCTTTATCTGTCCCTATATTCCTATGTATGCTTAGATCTTTAAAACTACGCAACTGATTTTGATGCGGTTTTTTTAAATAGATAGAGTGATTCCAGAGGATGGTTTATATGTATGACACATCAGCATGGTACCCGTGCGAAGCCAGGGCGGGTCGCTAGTATCGTATAAAACACTGCTAAGTTCCTATGAGTACTGTAAGACGAATCTATATATATAAAACAAAGACGGGTTTGTTACAACACTTATAACTCGAGATCGACTGGATCAATTTTCATGGTTTTTGTTTCGTTGGATTTGTCTACGCCCTGAATAGCAGAATACATTTTAAAAACAAAAGAAAGTCGTGTTAGTTACACTATTTATAACTCAAGAACGGCTGAACCGATTTGGCGAAAATTGGTAGGGAGGTAGCTAAGAACTGGGAGAAGGACATAGGATACTTTTGGGTAGGGGTAGGGTAGGGTAGGGTAGGGTAGGGGTAGGGTAGGGTAGGGGTAGGGTAGGGTAGGGTAGGGTAGGGTTAGGGTAGGGTAGGGCAGGGGTAGGGTATAAAAGTCCACCCGTGCGAAGCCGGGGCGGGCCGCTAGTTTCATATAAAACAAATAAGGTAAACCTCTTGTTCTATTCTGTAAAAGTTGATTTTTGCACAACGGTATATTGATTTTCGTCGTCCTTTATCAATAACAAAGACACATATATAATTCAAAGCCTGACGTACATACAAACTAATATAGATTAATTAACATAACACAACAGCTGAGCGTTGCGTAACGCGACGTGCTACGAAAGTGAACGATCGCGTCAATGTCACGGGTATGTCATTCGTCATTCAGTGTTACTAGTAATTATTACTGTAGAACAAGTGTAGAAGTTAGCTTGCATGTTGGCGCGGTTTGTGGAGAAAGATGTACCGATATGGTATACAAGGAGTCTCCCGCGGACACAAAACACACCGAGGCTCAGATCAATTATCCCGTGATTCACACAAATAATTGTCACGGGTGGGAATCGAACCCAGAACATTCTGAGGAGCAACTAACTTTACCACTGAGCCACCGGTGCAGTCACATGTAATAGCTTAGCTTTGTACCGACAAATTTTATTGTCATGGACATAGATATGTTGTTAGGCACGATTCTTTTGATAATTCACCATAAATGCGAGCAGGGCTCCTGCCTTAATGAATGGTTTGAAAACTAAGTGAACGAACGCATCAATGTCACGGGTCCGTATGTCATTCGGTGACTGTCACTAATTATAATTACTATAGAAGTTAGTTTGTATGTTAGCGCGGTTTATACAGCATGTAACAAAACCCCTGTCCGATCCTTAAGGGTATTATTCAGCATCGTACTGCGTACCCATATACGTAACCATGTAATGGGATTGATATAATTATTTTTTCCCAGTGCATATAATTAAATTAAAATAAAAAAATTAAACTGATCAACGGCAACACTGATCGCTGACAAAGTTCACCTGTTTACTACCTACAGTTTTTTGTCAAAGAGGAATGTTGTCAACTTATGAAATTTCCCATATTCAGTGGTAAATTTCACATGGATTATCAAAATAAAAATTCAATAACTTTTGGTTTTTATGAGTTACATTTTTATAACCATTTTTTCTAGTACGTATTTTGAACCAGGAATACGCCTTTATTGGATCGGACAGGGTTTTTTGTTACATATTGTAATAGGAGATCGATATTGATTGCTTACGTTTTAAGGACTTTTTTTTAATGATTTGTGAAATTAATCCCGTTATCACAAACACTTAATTCACGGACACAAATCACACCGAGACTCATACCAATTATCTGTGGTTCACACAAATAATTGTCCCGGGTGGGAATCGAACCTAAAATACCAGGACTCAGAAGCAACTATCGTATCCCCCAAGCGTAGATGTGATGTAAAATGTTTTATTTTTTATTTATTGTCCGAGGGCAAATCCATTGACGCACACCCACCGCTGCTGCAGCGTATTCGCGCGCTGGCGGTGGGTTATGTGGGGCTCGCCCTCTCTATAGCGTGGTATGCTAAACTCATACCACAAGGAGAGGACCCTACACCACTAAAACCCCCCGGACACTCCTTCGATCCACCGTTGGCGGGGGCCGGGTACGCGTAAGCAATCGGCTGTGATTTAACCCGGTTTTTTTTTGCAAGGACATAGATTATGTTGTAAGTATATTGGTAGGATTTTGATATAGGAAATAAAGTAATGCAGCTGTTTTATCGACTGATATATTATCTTGTCAAACTAATGATAATTATTAGAGCTTACATCAGAAAGCTTTATCAAAGCGTAACATACATACAGATAGCGTTACTTTCGTCATTATATTATTTATTGCGAGTGACAATGTGTCATCATCAGCGTATACATAACGTCCACTTCTGAACATGGACCTCCCGTGGGGCTATTTTGCCATAGCCACTTGGCAGGTGGATTGGTGACCGCAGACCACTGCTGCCTGTTCCCTGGTATACAATAAATTGTTTTAGATGATGTTATAACAATCGGGAACAACGGATTAACGTGCTTTTCGAGGCGCGGTGGATAGTCCCTGAACCAACCACATCCGGATAACAAAACTTAGATCTTCATCATCATCATCCCATACAACGTCCACTGCGGAACATGGGCCTCCTCCCGAGGGAGGGTATTTGCCATAGTCACCACGATTGGCAGGCGGGTTTGTGACCGCAGTATTATGTTGTGCCACACAAGGAAACGTTGCTGCCGGTTCCTTGATATACGATTATTAAAGATGATGTTATGACAATCGGGACCAACGGCTTACCGTGCTTTCCGTGGCACGGAGGGTATAGTCCCTCAACCAACCAGACCCGGAAAGAAATCTTAGAATTTACACAAAGATTTCCTGTCCGGCGGCGTGGGGATCGAACTTACGACCTCCGAGAATGATACCGCTACGTCACGGATATTGACAATGAGTAAGCAACGGTAATTAATAAACTAGCAAGTTGGTTAAGTGCATAACTTAAACCAGTTTTTAGTTATTTTCCTCTATTTTTGTATACAACCAGTTGGGTTAATGATGATGTTGAACTGTTAACGAACTCGTTTTTTATGGACCTAAACGTTTTTGACCTACTAACCTAGATATTGAAGATTTTTTATTTCGTTTTACTATGGTACTGCGGTTATCTATGCCGATATATCGCCGCTTTGGGCGAATAACTACACAGTTCAAAAAGTGTGAATATGGGTAAAAAATGTTATGAGCCGTTTTAACAATGCTCCTATTTTTGAATTGTGTCGAATTGTCCCAAAAGCAGCGTTATTGAGTTTCATACTGTGACATTAATACAGTAACAACATAAAATGATATTTACAAATGCAATAATAAATTAATACATTCATACATCTAAAAGTAGCTTAGGTACTAATACTTACTTAAAAATCATCATCATCATCATCATCAGCTCGTATAAGGTCCACTGCTGAACATGGGCCTCCTCTTAATAGACCTTGGCAAGTCAGGATCGTTGAGGGATATTGCCATAATCACCTCGCTTGTTAGTTTGGTGATCGTAGCAAGATGGTCACGAACCTTGAGCTCTTAGACGCTGCTGTTCATCAATCAGCTGAGTATTCCTTAGTCAACTCTTACGACAACCTTGGGTAGACATGGGGTGCTAATCTGGAAGCTACACGGCAATTTAAATTGTATACCAATTAACTGGCAGCAACGTTAATATCCTACTTATATTATAAACGCGAAAGTTTGTAAGTATGGATGGATGGATGTTTGTTACTCTTTCACGTACGTAAATACTACTGAACGGAATTGGCTGAAATTTTGCACCGGGATAGGCTTAACATATAGGCGACCCACTGGAGCATAGTGACGCGGGTAAAACTGCAGGGAGCAGTTAGTATGTACATATAATGCTGCTGTCACCAACCTACCTTCCAAGCGTGGTGACTATGGAAACTCTTTTAGGGACGCCCATATTCAGTGGACATTATTACACGGACTGATGACGAGTTTAATATTGAGTCATATTGAAGACAAAAAAAACTTTTTGAATGATGAACACTGACTGCCTTAAATACCTACCTTCATCATCATCATCATCAGCCCGTATAACGTCCACTGCTAAACATGGGCCTCCTCCCGAGGGAGGGTATTTGCCATAGTCACCACGATTGGCAGGCGGGTTGGTGACCGCAGTATTATGTTGTGCCACACAAGGAAACGCTGCTGCCCGCCCGTTCCTTGATATACGATTATTATAGATCATGTTATTATAATCGGGACAAACGGCTTAACGTGCATTCCGAGGCACGGAGGGTAGTCCCTCAACCAACCAGACCTAAGAATTTACACAAAGATTTCCTGTCCGGAGTGGGGATCGAACCCACGACCTCCGAGATTTAAAGCGAGCCAAATACCGCTACGCTACGGAGGTTGGCCTTAAATACTTTGGGAGTGGCTTATTTCTTAAGCAAAACATTTTAATATTCTGACACATTTTACACCTTGTATTCATAATGGACCGCTCCCAAATTATAGAAGGTTGTATGAGTTTTATCTAAGTGGTTGCTGCCTGATGTACACTGTGATTTTTAGGGTTCCGTAGCCAAATGGCAAAAAACGGAACCCTGGATTTGATTGTATGGATTCGTCATGTCTTTCTGTCTGTCTGTCCGTCTGTCACTAGTTCTGAAACTATAAGAACTTTACTATTGAATCTTGTATACTGTGAACCGCATAAGAGATCACCCACCGCTAAGAGATCAAACGCAACTTGCGTCTGATCTCTTACCGGTCTCATCAGCTTACCGTACCTACTACATTGTGTTGCTGCTTTGTGTTCGTACTATGACGGTTTTAACTATTTCTTTGTTTTGCAATGTTATTGTAATTTTGAATATTGTACACCCCATGAGTATGTTACAGTGATTCTTCCACCTGTGACAAACAATAAACGAATCTGAATCTGAATCTACTCTCCGAAACACCACCAACTTCCATACTTTGGGCCGTTACTTAGATTTGTCGGGTCAGAGTCCATTCGTCACCCAGCATAAAAGTTGTAGATTCGGCCCCTATATAGGTGCCCATTGGTCTCCTGGTAGGGGACCAATTAATATTTTAATAAAAAATATTATTTTTAAGGTACCCATTCGTCTCCTCTAATATATATACAATATAAGTTAAAGATTCGGCACCTATTCAGGTGCCTATTGGTCCCCTGAGATAAAATTAGCTATATTTTACATAAGAAACGGTTAACATAGTGCACTTGTGAACAGTTTATTAACGGAATTAATTTAATAAATCATAACAGATAATTGAAAAAAGAGCTATGATGTATGATAATCTGTCATGATAATAATATAGCCTGTCGATAGGCTTACGATGTAAAATTGTCTCACTACGAATGGCTTGTTAAAAAAACGGGTTACAAGTAATAGATAAGGTGTTTAAAATAGGTAAGTACTCTCCAAATGTGCGCGTGGTGTGGATTGCCGAAGCGGGAGGGGTAATCTTAGCCAGAGTATCTGCGCGCGAGCGAATAACAAAGGCGTAGCCCAAAACAATAGACGCACGATGAAAGGACTTGCACCTGATTGGCTAACACCAGTACTAGACAACTTCGGCGTATTTATTCCAGGAATGTGTTACTACATGTAGTTTACTTATAGTTGCAAATCCAAGTTTACTGATTTTTATACTGTCTCGAGTGAAAGTTTACTCATTAGCGTCTCCGAGTTACGGTGGAAAATATTTCCCTAAAACAAAGAGTCGAGTAGATGTAATATTAGTATATACTGAACTGGTGTTTCTTTTTCAGGTGTGAACTGCTGCGTGTCCTCGACGGTGCGGTACTGGCACGCGAGCTGGTGGGGCGCACCGGTGCGGGAACTCCACAGGACCCTGTGGGGGTCCCTTGCTGAAATACTAGCATCCAACAATCTGAATTTTAATAAGTGAGTACTTTTTATAAGAATACAGGCCGCAAATCACGCTTGCAAATCAAGAAGTGCATGGCGCGTCAAGCGGTTACTAGCTTCCAAAAATAAATATAATCCGTCAATTAAGTTATTTATTTGGCTATTGTATGCACCATGTTTGTTATTTATTCCAGCTGATGTTTAGTGGCATAGGGATCCAAATACTAGGAACGCTTGTTTTAGCCACATTTATCCTGCCGGTCCTTTTGCCTTCCCCCACGTTAGCTCTGGTGACAGGAGCTCAAATTCTGTAAGATAGAGGTACATCGCTAGTCGAGCAGTTCATAGAGCGTACAAGCGCTGTGTTGTTTAATTTGACGTCATTGTTAAGTTAACAATTATGTTAGTTGATTGATAAGTGTTCTGAAGTAAGTACCCTACATCTGGTAACTAACAATCACCATCTGCGTAGTTGAGCAACTAAGGGTGCGTTTCCACAGAAGCGGAGTTGCGCGGAGTTCAGCGGAGCAGAGCCGTGTAAATAGGTAGGTGTTTCCACTAAAGCTGCGCAGAAATGAGCGGTGCAGGGCTGGGTGAAGCGGAGCCGAGCGTAGCTGAGACGACCGGAGCGGACCAGAGCTGAGATTAGCGGAGCGGAGCTGGAGATGAGCTGAACAGGGCTGTGAATACATTTTGTTTTCAGTTAGTACGGTGTGGTGTGTGTGTGTGTCAGGTCAAACTGCAACAAACAAACTCCCGCACCTGACTTCGCGTTACCTCTTTCAGCCCTGCTCCACCCCGCGCAACACCACTCTACCACGCGCATCCCCACTCTACACCGAACAGCCCCGCTCTACACCGCACAGCCCCGCTTCACCCGCACCCGCACAGCACAGCTCCATTAAGCTCGACACCGCTGTGCTCCGCTTATCTCCGCGCACCATACACACCATACATTTTAATGTTAATCTTCTCAACTCCGCTAACAGTGATTCCACTGAATCGGAGCGGAGATGAGATGTGTATTTTGAGCAATGTGATTGGTCAATTTTTATAAGTCTCTGCTCGACTCCGCGCAGCTCAGCTTCTGTGGAAACGCAGCCTAACGATACATCGTGAAATACCTCTTAGTTGTGAAACAAACTGATGATATTTGCTAACATTTTGTTTCGCATTGTTCTCGGTTATCGATGCAATAGGTTTAAGTTTACATTCACCGATAAAAGAGCAGAGTCAATATAGTAGAGTAATAACGAATTCGACGCACTCCATTCCTGTACTTAACCTTTTTTTATTTTTATTCCGGGGGAAAAAGCATTACCGCCTGTCAGGTATATAGGCCTCGCCCTCTAGCAATAGTAGGTGCGCTATTTATACCACGAGGTGAGGGCCTACCCACTTGAACCCCCCGGGTTCTCCTCCGAGACCGCCGACTTCATGGGGACCCCAAGTATCTTGCGGCTTCTAGAAAATTCCTGCCTGAATAATATTATCCCAAGTTGCAATTTCTTCCATTAAATTAATATATGAAAACTCAAATTGCATTTTAAACTGATTTAGTTGTAGCATCCCGCGCGCGGACTCACTCGCGTAACTCCCGTCCGTAAGAATTGCTTTTCATGTCTTCCTAACCAAGATAGTTATATAGCAGTCGAGCCGTTGTAAATAAATAGATTTAATAACTACATTTTAATTTAAAAAGTTAAGCCATTTTATAAGGAAATTATATAGACCAGTTAAGCTACTAAAGCAAATTAGGGCTCAAACACATTAACACGTTACGACGACGTGACGTGAAAATCGACGTCAAGCAAATTAAATTAAATAAACTGTGGAATTCGACGTTGAGCAACGTAAATACACCGTGAGATTTTACGTCACGACAACGCAACGTGCCACGTTGCACGGCACGTCGCCGTGGTGTAAAATCTTACGGTGCACACCTGTAGCTGTGCACCGTGAGATATGGATGGATCCAGTATATTCTTTGTGTCTGTGTCTACTTTATCCGTCTTCTTAATATTAGCAGGAGGAGAACACGTGTAGTGTGGTCCATTTCTCGAAATTAACTGCGACAATTCTTCAAATGCGCCACCGTCAATAGGACGTCGTTCAACGTGGCACGTTGCGTTCTCGTGACGTGATTATTTACGTTGCTCGACGTCGATTTCCACGTCACGGCACGTCGCGTCGCCGTAACGTGTTTATGAGTTTGAGCCCTTACACGTATACAAATAACAAACACAATCGCATTTTCAATTTGCAATAAAACTGCCGTAACTCGAGTGGCTACACCTTGCCAATAAAAATTTAACGGCTTATAACAACCGAAGCGAACCTTTTCTGAATTACAAATGTATATATATTATTTTATAATGTTGACCTTTTGTTTATGTTAACATTCACACCTGCATCATAACGTAGCTGATGACTTGAACTCGTACGACTTTGGCATACAATTGATACTATAATATTATAATCATTTAACCAGGAATGTCATCAATTTTATTTATTTTTAAAAACATGACAATTGCACTTTTTTTTCGGACGGCGATTCTGATGTTAGCCAGGGGGCTTTTGCTACTTCACCGGGCATAAAGGAGAGCAGAACTCCTGCCTAAATAAGCCGTTAAAAAACTACAACTTATGCAACCAGCGTAAGCGGTACTTGGACATCGATTCAGGGCGGTCGCTGGCGATGAGATTGAGGTATAATGACGTTTTTTTAAGGGGAGGTTTGTGCAACTGTCGCTCCACTTTACATGTCCCGGGCCTCTCGGACTTCGGGTGATTACATGCATACATGGCTGAAGTTCAGATAGTCAAGTTCATATTTAGCTAAACTTCGAAGAAGCATGTAGAATAAAATGCCGGTATACCAATTTTATTACCGGGATTTCATAATCATGACAATATTATTGGGTTTATTAAAAACTAGCTTCCTGCGTAACTCCCGTTCCCGTGGGAACATTATAATTAAATATAGCCTATGTCACTCAGGGTGAATGTAGCTTTCCAATGGTGAAATATTGTTTTAAATAGGCATAGTATTTTTTGAGTTTATTCATTACAAAAATACAAATCTTTCCTCTTTAGTATAGATAAAAAACATTCAACTCGCTTAATTTCAGAATTTGTAATGTTGAGAAGTGGTGCGTAGTTAGGTGATGAATAGTTAATGGGATAATTTGCTACGGGGCCTGGCAAGGTCGGTATATAATGTGCTAGGGGAGGCGATGGAATGCACAGTGTCATTACGACCAGTGGACGGTTAGTCTGTCTCACTTAAAACTAGTATGACATTTAATTTACCACCATGAGATCAATATAGTCTTTAAACGTCTGCCTAGAAAACACACGATGGTAAAAGAGAAAAAATTACATTTGAAAAATAAACAAAAGTGGCAGTTGTTTAACATGTCAGCCAACGTGTATGCCCGTATAACGTCCACCGTTGAACATCGGCCTCCTCCTATGTTCCCATGCCCAATGGCATAACGCGCTTTCCGATACACTGAGGGTAGACCCTCAACCAACCAGACCCGAAAATAAATCTTAGAATTTGCACATAGATTTTATGACTGGCGTGGGGATCGAAACTACGTCCTCCGATACTTACCGCTACGACACGGAGGTTGTTAGAATAATATATTCACTATACTGTGTTGCTATATCATAACTGACTAAATTAAAAAATCGATTTCGTAACAAGACAGGTATTATTATTATAATATGTGCAAATTTTATTGGCAACACGGCACCCTGTCCATTTTTATTAGAAGTAAGAATATTTGAGTATTACTAGATAAAAGTTAACTACATAGTAACTGTACCTATAAATATACATAGTTTCAAATAAACTTCCTGCTTAGCTCACAATACATGTTCTTGTAATTTTGATTATTTAAAAAAATAGCTTTTGCTCGTGACTCCCAAACCAAGTTGTAACCCCTTTATGCCTTGTTTAACCGGTATCCTTTTTAGAGTTCTTCCTTGTAGCATCAGTCTTGCGTCTGTCTGTCTATCCGTCTGTCACAGCCAATTTACTCTGAATCCACTGGACCAGATCAGGTGAAATTTGGTAGGAAGATGTAATCCAAACACATTTTTTGGAGACAAATTAGAATTTCTTTTTCGCAGTAAAAGGTGGCATTTATCTTTTAAGGTCTAGTCTATCTCTGTACCAAATTGAATTGAAATCTTAGGTTCTGTAGTTAAGACAAATAATGATGCTTTCTATTGGTAAAATAACACAGGTCTGCAATGGTTTTCCCCTTTCAGTTTTGATGAGCGATTTGGATAGATTTTGGGGCGCTGATTACGGGAAAAATATTAAAAAAAATCCATCACGTCAGGATTTTTAGTTATAGATCATCCTTTTTTTTGCCTAAATTACTTAAGCCTTCATAGTAATTTATTAATTATTTTATTTTAATCGTATCTTATTGAACAAAAAACACACTAAATGGTTGAAGTAGACATTAATGAATGAGTTCTCATAAATGTAGTTAAACATAACTTTTAATTAAGTATGTGATATACCCTTATTATCAAAAATTTGCTAAAGACCTCATTTCTTGTAGGCTAAATGCTTTTTTTATAGAAATTAACTTAAATCGTTAGAAGACAGTTAATGAGGGTAGAATAATATTATTTTGTATAAATAGCACCATCACTATTTTTAAAAAGTCAGTACTTCTGTGCAATTCGTAACGCTTACTTGAAAAATGTCATCGCGAAAGTGTTTAAACTCTCCGGACAATTTTTGCTACATTTGTGGGCAATTTATGCTGAGAAAACAGGCGCTGAATAAAGAAGGAGAAGGTTTTAAATATCTACACCAGATTTTTCCATCTATATCTGAAGCTAAACTGAAAGAAGGTATTTTCGTTGGCCCGGACATAAGAAAATTAATGAAAGATATAGATTTCGATGAAAAATTGAGTGAAGTTGAATTAGAAGCCTGGAAATCTTTTATGGAAGTAGTGAGGCATTTTCTAGGAAACCATAAAAGTCCAAATTATGAGGAAATTGTAAAGAAAATGATTGAAAATTTCGGCAAAATGGGATGTTTGATGAGCATTAAACTTCACTTCCTTAATTCGCATTTGGACTACTTTCCTGATAACTTGGGAGCTGTAAGTGAAGAGCAAGGCGAAAGATTTCACCAGGACTTGAAGGAGATGGAACGTCGCTATCAGGGAAAGTGGAATAAAGTAATGATGGCAGACTTCTGTTGGCTATTAAAGCGTGATGATCCAAGTCGGAATTTCAAGCGAAAATCTCACAATCGGAGCTTCGGTGAAAAAAAAGCAAGATACCATAAAAGTATTTAATATTTTTAATTTATTTATTACTGTCCCTTCAATGTATTTTTAATGTTTTAAGTTTAGTAATATAATTGTTACTTCATTGTAATAAAAAAAAACTTTGTAAAGTTGGCCTTTTTTTCCGATTACACATAAAAAACTGAGGGTGATAGGACAAATCCAAGTACATATTCGTAATCAGCGCACCAAAATACCTCAAGATCAGCAATCAAATCCAAAAGGGGAAAATAAGAGTTCAAATTTGCAGACCTGTGTAATTAATAAAATCGGTTCATTAGATACAGAGATTACCCCGTACAACCTTACGTATTTACAAACTGTACCTCTTTAAAATATTAGTTTAGATTATGTTGTTCTCTATCTGTTTTAAGGCTTAATGTGTCTTTATAAAAAAAAAGGTTTTTAAACAAGAATATTCATTTAAATTTCAAAGTAGGTCTAAGGTATAAATGTAAATAAATGGACACGAACCAGGTCACGGGCAAATGTTATATTTTGAATATTTTCTGATATTATGGTGACTGTACACTGCTATTAAAATGTTTATATACATTTTCTAACAAATGTTAGAAATTGTTACTTACTTTTAGAAATTCTTAGATGTTTTGAGTGCTCTGATGGATTTTTTTTACAAACATTTATATCATTTGAATACATGACATCGCCTACACGAAAATGAATTAAGTTTTGTTAACTAACAATAATTTTGATTAGCAATATTTTACTTATATTACCTTACATGAATACATTTTGACAACCTCCGTAGCGTAGCGGTATTTGGGTCGCTTTAAATATCGGAGACCCGAAAAGAAATCTTAGAATTTACACAAAGATTTCCTGTCCGGCGTGGGGATCGAACCCACGGGACCACCATAAAGATATCTAAATAAATGTTATTTCAAAGTTAATTAAATCAATTACCTACTAAGCATCAAGATACAAATTAAAGTTGAATCGACATAGTATACACTATGGATACGACATATGGGCAATAAATTAAATCACATGTTTGTTTTAGCGTTTACTGATGATTTGCAAAAAAGGAACGAAATCAATCCAGTAGTTTAGACAAAAAATTGAGTTTAAATTTTCAGTAAATTTGAACACTCTGTAGAATTGCAGTACTAGGTCAATGATCTAACATACTTTGACCTTAAATCCTTGAACTTTGAAAAGCGACGTTGCCACTATGTGCAATCTATTATTACTCAAACTCTTGTAGGCACACACTTATTTGCCTAAAATGTAAAATCGGTACACCTGCAAGACATGCAAGAATTCGGTTTACTTAATTTTTATTGAAAGCGCCTAGTAATGAAGTACTTAATGAGTTGAAAGTCGTGAATTCAAATCCACGCAAATACTTTTCATTCTGTAATGATAAGAGTAAGGAAGAAAACACAGGTTGGGTTTTAGTCAGTAAAAATTAGACACGCCTTCGCGCTTCACCCTAGAGCACGAGAAGATAATTTTCCACCTCAAAAAAACCTACATGTGACATCTACCAATTCGCACTAGGTTCACGTGGTGGATTACAGCTTCCGCGATAATTAAAAGTGTAGGCTCACACACAGGACAGGTACTTAATATTTTCTCTTGTAAAAGTTAACATGTCCAATATTTCCTGCGGGTGTACACCGGTAGCGGTATCTTTGTCGGTTCACGAAACGGCGTCGGCACGTCTGCGCGCGGCGATATCAAACGCGTTGCAGTGGCGGGCGGCATAGTCAAAGAAGGCGGGCGGGGGTTGCGCGGGCGCTTTGTATAGGGAAGGACATCTTTTTATCGACAGTCAGCTAATTCATTGTATTTTGAAGATGATAATAGTTGAGTAACAAAGAAATGTTTCGTTTTAAATACTAGGGATATGATGAGTTAATTATTATAATTATAGCCCTTTAATGTGTTCTAATTAAATTGTAATCAAGCAGATTTACCTAGAAATAAATTGAGGTAAGTAGAAGTAAATAACAGCAATTAACTAACACTACTTTTACATGTATACGAAGCATCCTATTAAAAATAGGCACGAGTAGGTACAGTTATAGCAATTGTAACTTTGTATTTGGTTTACTACTCAGGAAATTTCTCGCTAAACGGTTATTTTTTTTTTAGAACAAACAATAATAAAAATTAGTCCTGTAAATAATTTGTTAATAATATTCGTTATAAAATACTCGTATTGGTATTTTCTACTTTTAGGTAAGTTATTGTAGGAAAGCATCGATAAACGATAAGTCGATAACTGCGCTGTCGACCCTATTTATGATGAATTACTTACCTATTATTTTTCGGAAATTAGAGAAATCGATTTTGTCAATACTCAGTACGCCGTTTGCCTTCCGGGATAGCACGTGCGCTTTTCGCGAATTTGATACACTACGTATTATACTCGCGTTGTTCTTGAATTTTAATATTTACGTTTTATTTTTATTGCAGTGAAAATAGATACTGATTGAGTAGATACCTACTTCTGTGTGATAGTGTGTGTGTAAACTGTGTTTTTAATTTAATTTGTGCTCATTTAGGTATTTTTCTATCTTTACGGTGAAATAAACACCACCTAGGTACCTAATTATTTACTTGTGTGTTGCTTGCGTTTTTGAAACCATATCATGCCGCGACAACAGCATGTTTATAGTGCTGAAGAGTATACTGACATGATTTTATTGTATGGCGAATGCCGCCAAAACGCAGCATTAACTCTACGTACTTATCGTGACAGATACAGTGCAACTCGCGTCTGCCCTACTAGTGTTCGGACCATCATTAGAGCTGTGCAGAGAGTGAGGGAAAATAAACACATTGTGCCCAACACAAGTGAAGGAGTTGCCCCGCATCACGTGCCTTCGTCTTTGGAACGACGAATTTTAGACTATTTTAATCGCAACCCAACCTGCAGCCTGAGATCAGCTGGTCGTATGTTTAGAGTGGCCCATAGAACAGTACATAAAGTATTGAGAGGAGACAAACTACGTCCTTATAAACTTATAAAGGTGCAGTCACTGTTGCCCCGTGACAAGCCGATTAGAGAGTTTTACTGCCAATGGGTATTAGATAAAATTGCTCAAGACCAAGATTTCCTGTCAAATGTATTTTGGACAGATGAAAGTACATTTACCAGAAACGGCATGTGGAACCGGCAAATCATGCGTCACTGGAGCCACACCAATCCCCATTTATTTAGGGAATCGGCTCATCAGTATCGCTTTAGTGTTAATGTTTGGGCGGGCATTCACGGTGATCAAATAATTGGCCCAGTTTTTATTGATGGAAACCTGAATGCACAGAAGTTCCTAGACCTTCTAAGAGGTCCAATATCTGAGTATTTAGATGAATTACCTTTGGCAGCGAATCGTCGAGTATGGTTCCAGTTAGACGGAGCTCCTCCACACTCTGTTCTCCGCGCAAGAGAGCAGCTTAACATCATGTTCGGTGAACATTGGATTGGGCGTTATGGCCCACACAGATGGCCAGCGCGATCACCCGACCTCACTCCTCTTGACTTCTTTTTGTGGGGATTTATTAAAAATGAGGTGTACTCGCAAGCGTCCGAGAGCGAAGATGAACTACGCAGTCGCATTGTTGCCGCTTTTGACAAATTAAAAGCCATGGCCTCGGATCCTCATCGAAATCTGTTGAGCAGGGTGCGGGACAACATTGTCCGGCGATGTAACTTGTGCATTGTGCAACGTGGTGGACATTTTGAAAATTTAAAAATTTAAGATTACATTTTTGTTATTAGTTTATTTCAATCAGTGCAGTTATCATTTATCACAAAACAAATACCTACCTAAGTGCTAGTAAAAATGAACTGAGTAAATAGTAAATATTGTGCAATTACATTTAAAACATCGCACCGCGCCGCCCCGCGCCGCGACGGCGCGGTCGTCTCGTCTGCATTTGACCTGTTGCCGTTCTGTACTCAAGGTAAGTAGGTAATGTGCCTACGTTCGTTTAAGCAGGGTGTTTGACTTTTACTGAATTTGTTTGATATTTATTTTGTTTGAAAATTTAAGTTTCTTAATTTTTCGATTTTTAATTTAATAATTAATTTTGTTATATTTCTGTGGATGAGTATTGCTCGTGATTTCATTTATTGCCCATATGTCGTATCCATACTGTATATCTAGAGTAGAAAAGAAATATACCAGACCGACGACGATGACGCGACAGACAAACGCGTCTAAATTAAGATTGATTTCTATATATAATTGTCATGTCCCTTTAAGTTCAACGTACCTAAAGTTGTTTGCTTGGTACACGAAATGTATCAATATAACGAATCAATTACATTTTATGCTCGAGTAATGTGAAAACGTATTGACCATGCTTTTATGGTATGGGAGTATGTTTACAATTCTATGATCGATGCATGGTCAATGCTAAACGTCCTTGTGTGTATTTCATCTGTTTCTGTCATACAATTGGAGGCATTTTGTTTTAGATTTGACAAACGTACATATCGCCGTTTAAGTTCTAAAACTACGTAAGTAATTTTTTACGTTTTTGATCCCAGTTGATTGAGAATCAGAAGACACGTTGTTTCAGCCAATTAGAAAAAAACCTGCAATAGAAACTTGTAAAATAAAGTAGGCAAAGTGCTTTAGTGTCTACATAACACATTTCACATTCAAAAGTTAAACTTTTTGTCAAAAGTGCTAAGTATACTTAATATGGTCGCTTAAGACCATATCAAATCCTTACTATAATAATATAAACGCGAAAGTTTTCGAGTATGGATGGCTGTTTGTTACTCTTTCACGCAAAACCTACTGAATGGATTTGGCTGAAACTTTGCACGGTAACAGTTAATCAGCTCGATTAACATATAGGCTACAAAAAATCAAGCTCCGACCCGCTGGAGCAGAGTAGCGCGGGTAAAACCGCGAGGCGCAGCTAGTAATACATATTTGTAAGAAAAAAATATTACTACCCGTAAACCTCCTAATAATACCAAACAAAGGAAAACATTTTAATTTTAATATTAGTAATATACACGACATCCACAATCAATATTTATTAAAATACTTGTGTTTTTCTATATTTATGTTTAATTTATGCGCATCTGCAAAATATTTATTTCGTAATTATACTGACCTTGTGAATAATTTAAAAGATTGTCTGGTAACCATTACTACTTATCTACGACGTTATATTACTTAGTGTTTTCAACTTTCAGTGCTATTTTTAAGAGTCCCATACCCAAAGGGTAATTTACTAAGACTCTGTCGCACTGTCTGTCCGTAACCAAGCTGTATATCATGATCCCTCTGCAATCTGTTGTTGATCCTCCCAATACATTGAAGATTTTTGTACCACAATAGTCTCCAACACTATTAATAATAACAACAGAAAAATTTCCGCACTTTCCGCCACACTTGATAAAACACCTTCGGCTTCTACAAGAGTATGAAAACCTTCCCATTTGGTTTTAGCCGAATGGTTAAAAACCTTGCGATTTCGTAATGTAAGGATACAATAAATCGAGTCACCTGTTTTGTTGGATTTTTATAGCCTATGTTACTCAGGGCTAATGTAGCATTCTAATGGTGAAAAAATTATAGAAATCCGTTCAGTAGTTTTTGAGTTTATTCAAAAATACAAACTTTTGCTCTTTATAATATTAAATATAGTAGTTTTAGTATTTAGTACTTAGTAGAGACCAGAGGTCTCCAAACTACGGCCCGCGGGCCAAATCCGGCCCGCCAGTGGCAACAATCCGGCCCGCGACATCTTAAGACTAGTGTCATCAATCTGGACCGCGACACCCAATGTCTTATTGTTGTTACTATTGCTGTGATCATTTGAAAAAGAACACAAAATGATAACTGCTCGTTCGCTCACTTTGCGACGAGTCTAGAAATAATCAATAGTATAGTTAAGGATAGAAAAATTAAAGCTGTTTTGGCCCTTCGAACATATTGAAATAATCGTTATGGCCCTAAGGCATCAAAGTTTGGAGACCCCTGTTATAGACTGATATATTTAGTATTTAGTATAGACTACTACTCTAGAATTCATATTAGGATATGAATTCTAGAGTAGTAGTCTTAAAGAAACATCAATATTCTGACCTCGTTTTTCAATAACATAATTTTAAAATCGCTATCCATATATAGTAAAAACGATGTTAAAATTGGCACGAATCCATTAGCATACTAGGTACAATAGATATATACCGTTGTGACCGTGTCTCGGTACTGTTACTTTATGTAAACAATCTTTAAACACTGTTTACATACCTACTGATATCAAATGACTTCACACCTTAGCGTTCACATGGCGGTACGAAAACCGTAAATATGAAATACAATATAACTAACATGTATATATAGGTATTTGTTGTTTTGGGTTACTAGTGAGAGTAAGTAGTACGATTGTTAGCGAAGTAGATACATTTTTTTGTGTTTAATAAAATGAGATTAATAGGTTAAGACCATTGTGGTGGTCACCACGTAGCCTCTCATTGGAGTCGCGACTTTTATTAGTAGGTACCACTAAGTTCTCATTTTGCTTAATTAGAGATTTCCACGTTTCTCTTTTGCCTCCGATTCCGATTTCATTGAGACCACCTCCATTACACATTATTTACGTCGCAGTTACTGATGTTTACAACGAGAAATGCGCAGTTCTATCAGTAACACAACATAATATTAAGTCGGAAATTTAAACATTTCAGGAGAGTGAAATATCTATAGAATTTTACATAGACACCAGAACATTTACTATGTGTGTTACTAATTGGAAACGATAGATCTTCCGATTCTGTAACTAATAGTTTTCCATTGTCGAAACCGGCAAAAATGACTTATGCGGTGTTAAAACTACGATGAAGATATGCATCCCATGGGAAGGTATTATGACTAGCTGTCTATCGGTAAACAAATTAGTCCGTTGAAATGTTACTTTTTTTCATGCGTTTGTCTGACCCAATCATATTTACTTAATGTTAAGTTAAATCCAAGTTGGTGGGATTGCGACCCTAGTCACACGAATATTGGAAAAAGGGTTTCAAATGGATTTTACGGTTTATCAACCCCTAATGTAACTTTTCAATTGACTAAATACAGACTGAAGTCAGCCGTCAGTAAACAGTTAGAAAAATATGTTTTTATTAAGCAATTCTATGAATATTAATATTTTATACTGCGTAATAAAATTCATAGGTACTCATAAATCAGTTCAATGGAAATAATATAATATTATATATGTAAGTAAATACTACGTAGTCAGGTCATAAATTCTGTCACATGTTTAATATAAAATAATTGAAACAAGTTTATTCATTATGTAACCATTTATATACCGAAATGAACTTAACAAAACATGGATTCTTATGACACTAAAGTTTATTCAAAATGACCTCCGTCATTTTGAATACAGGCCTTCAATCTGCGCGGCCAGTCGTCTATCGCAGCACGAACGAGGTCCATGTCAATATCGGCGGCTGCCTTAATCAAGGATATCTTGAGTGACTCCAAATTGGGATGAGGCTTTGAGCACGCCTTTTCCTCCAAGTGTTGCCATAACTTGTAATCTAACGGATTCAAATCTGGACTGGAGGAGGGCCAGTCTTCGTGCCGGATGAAGTCGATTTCACGCGCCGCCAGCCAGTCTTGTGTGCTCTTCGTTCTATGAGCTGGCGCCGAATCTTGTTGGAATACCCAGTGCCTATTATTGAACATGGTATGAGAAACAGGTTCCACAAGGTTCGTCAGGACTGTATTTTGATACACAACTGCATTCGTTTTTACACCTTTCTCACAAAAATGTACCTCTGTTAAGCCCCAATAAGAAACTCCCAACCATACCATGAGCGAGGATGGAAAATGACCTCGTTGGACACGCGGAATACGGTTGCTCGCTTCTTCACTACTGTGTGCGTACACCTTATCATTTTGTTTGTTGTAGCTCTCTTCTACGGTAAAAATTTTTTCATCCGAAAAAAGAATTTCCCGATATTTTTTTCCCGCGTACCGTTTCAACAAAGCGCGGCATCTCTTCAGTCTCAGGCATTAGACGAGCATTCAAACGATGTACTGTTTTTCTTCGATATGCCCGAAGCCCTAAGTCTTCATTTAACACCCTTTTCACCGTGGTTCTGCTTAATCCCATCTGAAGGGCCAACAGTTTCTGCTTACGTTTAGGATTTCTTTGAATGCGCGCCTTCACAGCTTTTATCACTGCTGGAGTCCTAACAGACCGAGGGCGACCACTTCTTGACCTGTCATCTACACTAGAGTCTTCATTGTATCGTATGATGGTGCGATAAACGAATCTTTTGGTTATATTCAAATTTTTCAGTATATCAAAAATTTTAATTGGCGCGTAACCGCAACGATGCCACGCAATAACTGCAACACGGTCTTCTTTAAGCGTCCAATCCATATTTAAAAATAAGTAACATTCTAAAAAGTATACATTTTTATTTTCATGAACAATTCGAAATTCGAATTCTATAAGCTTTTTTGTGGCCAGCATTCTAAAAGAAAAGTTTTTACTGTGTGACAATACTTATGACCTGACTAGGTATAATTATCAGCTAAATGTCACTTTAAGCTAATTTACTGTTTGACAAATAGAATTATGATGATATACATATAGGTACTTTATGGACTTGCTTCTGTGATTGATTTGGAAGTGGTCATTTCCATGTGGGTAGCTTAAAAAGAATCGCCCTCCCCCAACAGCCCCTTTAGTGCGTATGATCACATTACACACCGTTTAAATCGTTGTTAATACTCAGTAAGGTTTTTACTTAATACTGACCCTTTATTTCGGACGGATATACGCAAACCAAAATGTGTCGCTTTTTGATAATGAGTTTTAGTTACTTGTTATTAAAGATCAATTTGTTTAAATATTGTTTGTGTCACTATCAAATTAAAGCTGCGATATGTAGTTAGCCACCGGGCATATAGCAGCGCAGGGCTCAAGGTTTTATAAATGGGTTAAAAACTACAAACTTAGCAACCTGTATAAGAGGACTTGGGAATTGGACCTCGGCTCAGGGCGGTCGATGGCGGGGACATTGAGAATTTATGATTTTTAGGGGAGCTTTAGCAACAATTAAAAATTTGCGTATTATAATAGTGTTTGAGAATAATCCAACCCACACTGCCACCACTGTAATTCCTCTAAGCCGGGGTCAATAATGGCACACAATGAAAATGGCAATGGGCATCAATTCAAAAGGGTTAAGTTAGCAGCTATGTCATTAAAATTTGATAAAACTGGTGTTGGTCGCGTTAACTTTTTTAACAACATATAACATTTTATTTTGACTGTTACTTAACATTATATCGGCATGCAAAAAAGGCTTATTGAACTAAGCGACACGATAAGCGACATTGAAATGTAGATTTTATGTAATTCTTCATAAAGTATATAATTGTATATTGTTTACGATGTCGCTAAGCCTCGTCTTGGGGACTAGGTTCTCAAACATTTAACACGCAATAAGAACAATTCGTTAATTTACTTACGATAACAATAGTATCATTACAATCGCAGCTGTCATATTGTTCTGTGAACAATAAAATATGTTTTTATATGTATATGTAAACCTCAGAAGTATAAGGATGAATGTGCCATATTATAAGTCAGAAACATACGTCGTATGTGCCTTTGTCGTTAACTGGCACTTACGACCAAATGCTTCTGAGGTTTAGATATTTTTCTTGTCACGTATGACGTTATGAAAGCTAATATCTAAAAAGGTAATTTACGTATGGGTACTATCAGCTCCCCACCCATCGCACTACCGACGTGAACCCACTCGTAACACAAACATTCTAGCTTAGCACGAGGGGTTTACAAGAATAGTGCGCAAGAATTCTGCTAGTAGAAAGGGTTAAACAAAAAATATTATCGAAAAAGAATTTCAACTTTGTTGTATGATTTATTTATTTGGATTTCGAAAAAATATTTTTTTTATTTTTTTATTTTGGTAACAACCAGATAAGATACAATCCATAAAATACATACAAAGTAAACAATACATAATCCAAAACAGTTTCCAAAATATGTAAAAAAACAAATTATGTCCAGGCTCAAAAAAAATGGTGTCAAGAGCGTATTATGTCATAACTAGTCATAAGTCATAACGCATGTGAACTTGTAAACACCATTGTTTTATGCCATGGTGATATCGTTGCACGGTCATGTGATGTATTCACATTTTGCCTATTGTTGATATGTCGATTGTAATCAATTGCCTCACAAAACCCTTATACATATTTCTGAAGAAATGTTAAATGAAGCCATAGACGTGCCATCAAATAATTTAACTTTATAATTATTGGAACAGTAACAATACATATCATTGGTAGGATAATAATTTATAGGTGCCAAAATATTGCGTTGCGTACCTGCCAGGCTGTCACCAACGGCACGCGATCCATTGGTTCGCTATACTTTTTTTTGTCCGGGCTTAAATGCGTTACGTATCCCCAAAGATCAAAAAAATTGTGATCCCCGCGTCACCAAAGGGTAGGTAGGACTCTTCCTCTGCAAATAAATTCTGACCGCAGAGAGGGCTTACCCACTAAAACCCCCCGGATGTTCCTTCCTCCGCCGATATTGAGGGAGCTAATGACTGGTCTCGGCCTTAGGGTATCCATCCGGCGGTTACCACAGCAAATGCCGTGGGCTCTCTATTCGCCATCCCTGTCTTATACATATAAAGGCATATTATATCCCTACCTGCCTATGAAATCTCGCCGACTCTATTTCCCATGTCTAGCGACTCACGCGCACATTTTAATATAAAAGTTAAATGGCTGATTGACTGTTTCTTTTTTTATATATTTCTAGCAGAGTTTTGCAGTCTACTAATATTCTTGTTAAACCCTCATGCTAAGCTAAAATGCTTGTGTTACGGGTGGGTTCACGTCGGTAGTGAAATGGGTGAGGTTCGAACCAGCGACCTCAAGATCATAAGTCCGACGCCGTAGCCATTGGGCTACGGCCGCTTCAAACCGTATTCTTTAAAGTACCTTTTTAAGAACTGGTGACGTCATCAAGATACCTACAATCCTGATGACGTCACAAATTGGTGTTATCGGGATAATATCGTGGTGTGAAGCAACGGGATGCTTCACAATCTCCACTGCATCAGCTGTGTCAAGATCATGTCATGTCATAACTCGTGTGACCTACAACTGTGAACATCACTATTGTTCTATACCGTGATGTCATTCCACTGTCATGTGACTGTATAAGATAATGGCTGTGATGTGATATCTGATTTTATAAAACATTCATATTCATTACAAACATATTGCCTTATCGATGAAAGCGGACTTGTGATTTTGTATCCTTAGTGACTGGCAATTAGACAGGAAAGTGACAGTTGCATGTTATTTAATACATTAATCCTTGCAAATATCTTATTCCAATCGATAAGTAAAAACAACAGTTCCCTTTATTATTATATATTACATCACTGTTATTAATATTATCAAGATTTGTTTATAAATAATACAGTTACAATTGCTACAATTTCAATTTAAATGGTTATTTTATGGTTTTTTTTATCGCGAAAATTTACCGAAAACGTGTTTTGAACACAATGGTACCCCCATAAATATGATCAAGATTAACATATATTTTTTTAGCTGCTCTAAAATGTAAACATTTGGCTAAAAAACTGTTTTGTGAAGCCTATTTTGACTAAGTACAGCGCCTTAAGTATACAAATAAGTTGTTGGACGGTACGCACATGTCGGATAGCAATCGGATTGCTAATCGTTAAGGATACTTTATCACCATAATGCTTTGTATTTTAATTTAAAACATTGACCTTATTCTTTGCCCCAAAAATGACGATGCTATCGGGACGATGAATAATTGAAATAGAGACGATCGGAACAGTTGCTACACTGTTCCGAGAATTGCAATAAGATTTAGTTCGAGACTAAGAGCGGTTTCGCACTATGTCCGATCCGAATATTTGTCATAGAAATAGTTCTACGGCTACTGCGGACCATATTTTCACGGGTTCGGATCGGACGTAGTGCGAAACCGCTCTTACCAAAAGTTTTGGTAAGTCTCGAACTAAATCTTATTGCATTTCTAACAGTAATATTATAACAAGCTAATTTTCCCCCGTTCCCGTTGAAACTTTATAATTAAAATAAAGGCTATAGCTTTCGTCGTTAAATTGGACCAGTAGTTTCTGAGATTAGCGTTGAGCATTATATACTATATCTATCCTAATACATATTGTTAAAAAAATAAATTTATTATTTTTGTGAAACAGTTCCCACGGTTACGGGAACGATGTGGGTTAACCGCGCTGGGTAGCAAGTTTCTTTTATAGATTTTTTCCGGTCCGGTATTCGGTTTTGTCAATTATTATTGTCGGTTTCTATAGACCAATAATGGTAATGGATTCAACAGTTTATCAAATCGATTGTTATTGTTGCATTCATCGTTTCTATGTCTATTCGGGTAATTCTTTAAACGTAATTTTAAGCTATATACAGTAAATTTTCATAGCCTGGTAGGTATTATAAACTCGTTTTGCCTCCAATAGTTACTTTTGTGGTGGGTTTGATCTACCTTTTTTTCGGACTGTCACTAAAACCACGAAGATTTTGCTACTTCTCGGGCATAAAGGGGATCAGGTCTTTAGCCTTATTAAATAGTTTATAAACAACCTTGTGTCGAACAAGAGGGTGTCAATGAAGTTTGATCTTCACTGGGAAGTCATTCGTTCAAACTATCCTTGGATTAATAAATACTAATAGCTTAACTTTAAGTTTTCTTGTTAACTCTAACACGATCTTCTTAGTCGATCCCTCATATCTGAGGATCGTAATCAGCATCAGGGTTGCATCTGGAGCCGTTGATCTGTCTCCACCGGTTTCTGTCCAGCGCGTCTCTCACGACCGTGTTTATCAAGGACAACGAGTCTTTAATTTGATCGGTCAATCTTGTTGGTGAACGTCCGCGTAATCCTTCTGTATGGAAACCACATTTAATTAGTTTTTCTATGCTCTCTAATTACGATCAAGGCATGCTAAATCCCCATAAAGATTGAAAGAAATACGTTCGTCGTTTGTCCCCGGCCCTTGGAGAAAATAATAAAAATACATGAGGCTATTACGAATCGATTCAGGGAACTGACAGTTGTTCGTACATATTTGATTGATATAGGTAGTTTCCCTTGTAAGGGCACCGTTGACAAGTAGTGATGTCGCTTAATGTTGCTCTTTTTAGATTCAATGTTTTGTTTTGTTACACACTAGCTGTTTAGTCCAGTCATTTAAGGTTGTATAATGTAGATTGGGGGTTAAATGCATGAAAAGACTGGATTAGTTGGGGTTTTCCTAAAAAAAAATTCAAACAAACCTTGTCCTAATAATTATAAACACCACAAAAAGAAACAACTAAATTGATGAAGACTCGAGTTATGCGCGTTCGTACGTTATTTATAGGTACTATAGATTTTTTAAATAAGGCCTTAGATACATTAAACTTTATTAATACATTTATACTAATATTATTAAGCGAGATTTTTTTTTTGTAACGAATAAACTCACAAACTACTTGAACGATTTGTAGCATGGACACGGGCGAAGGCGTGGGATTAGACTTGGGTGTATGGGCAAACAATTGTAACATTTTAATTCAAAATTGAGATTAATAAAATTTTACCACCGGCAGGACTCGAACCTGCATCTTAGGTTTAGCCCGTAATGTCTTAACCAATTAGGCAACGGTGGAACCGTGGGTGGTGCCGTGTGGTTACCGGCTTAGAATAGACCACCCCATGTCCTCCCATGGGTGTCGTAAAAGGCGACTAAAGGACATATGGCTGATGGATGGGCAGCAGCATCTATTAGTTCAAGGTTTATATCTTACTGCGATTACTCCGTCTGCCAAGCGTGGTGATTATGGCAATATCCTTCAACGATCCTGGCTTGCCAAGGTCTGTTAAGAGGAGGCCCATGTTCAGCAGTGGACGTAAACGGGCTGTTGATGATGATGATGATGATGAACCACTACCGGTCTTTGAAATTTATCAATCTCTTGTTAACACGTATCTAAGGGGGACGTTAGTGCCATCTATTGGTAATTATCTGCATTACTTCGAAAAATATGTGCAAAGTTACATTTGGTATTACATATTAAACGAAGACACCACCCGTATTTCACATAATAAATATGTTGTTTTATTTTTATTCTTATTTTTTATTTTATTTTATTTATTTGGCTCACCAACAATTGTTTACTCCATAAAATATTAAAAACATTCATCATAATACATTACTTGTGTAACAATCTCTTACAGGTACGCACAGCATGCATTAAACTACTTAGTTAAAGTTAAGATTATGACAAAATAGAAACACATACAAATATGACATTGTGAAAATCGAATTAAATTATAGGTACCAATTAAATTGAAAATTAAAGAATAAATTAATACAGTGCTAAAATTTAAATTAAATTAAATAATAATAAAAAAAGGAGTAAATCATTTTTTTAACTAATTCTTTTGTTTTGAACACTATGGAAAAGTTTACCATAAGTATACTATATTTCTTTCAAAATTGAGATTCATAAAATTCAACCACCCGCAGGATTCGATCCTGCATCTTATATTTAGCCCCTAATGCCTCAACCAATTAGGCTTCGGTGGAAGAACCACTACCGCTTACACACTTACAACTTGGTAAAACGATTGTTTTTACACCAACTTAAACCCCCGTCGAGTCTCCCGTGGACCCCTAGGCCAGCCCTTCCCATAAGTATACTTTAAGATTTTTCAAAAGTAAGGCTGTTTGCCTTACCTTACTCAATGATAGCCATTTTTGATAGTGTTGTTTCTGGTGTTCCCTAAGACGTTATGCCCTTAGTAATTGTTAATTTAAAGTTTTTAAATTTTCTTGATTTGAACATATTATTTATCGCTCTTTTAGCGATCTTGCTTAATTATAACGGTTGTACCTAACGCCTGAGTAAACACTATATTTTTCCTTCCTCATTTATTATTTACTTTTGAAAATATAAATGAGAAATATCGTTGGAATATCCATTATAATCTTACGGTAGAAAAAAAAGGTTTTACCTTTGTGTTGCCTAATTAAATTCTGGTGAGGTCATTTTTATACTTATCCTTTGTGATCCCATTTGAGAGTAATAAATCCCCGTGATCAAATATAGATACGTCGTGGTTTTCAGCTTAGAATAAGACACCCTACATTCGGTGGGTGTTTTTAAAGTATGTGGTCGACTAAAGTCACATACAGCTGATGGATGGGCAGCAGCATCTATTAGGCAAGGATATCTACTCACGATCTTGATACGATCTCACGATACTTGACCAAAATGCCGGCCAACCGTGGTGATTATGGTAATATCCCTCAACTTCCCTGGCAAGCAAAGGTCTGTTCAGAGGAGGCCAAATACAGAGATCTGACCGAACCGGGTGACACATTTTTTTACATATAGAAAATGAAATAAGTACAAAACTACATATATTTTTTAACAACCACACAAAACACAACACAACACAAAAAGAAAGCTAGACCTAGCTTTCTTTTTGTGTAATGAAATGGATTTGATAAAGTTCATTGATAATGTAGACTTATTGATCGTAGGTAACTATTATTTAAGTCAAATACAATTAAAAAATATATATGTACCTACTAGCTGCGCCCCGCGGTTTTACTCGCATTACCCTGCTCCAGTGGGTCGGAGCGTGATATTTTGTAGCCTATATTATTATATTAATCCAGCGTATAACCTATCCCGGTGAAAAATTTCAGCCAATTCCTTTCAGTAGTTTTGATGTGAAATAGTAACAAACATCCATCCATCCATCTATCCATACGTACCTATAAATTTTCGCGTTTATAATATTAGTAGATTATGTTACTACTTAACTAATAATATTACACATTTTATTATTACTGGACCACCCCAGACCCTATCCTTACTTTCTACGAGTCTTTCTATGTATCTAAGTCCATGTCATTTATTGAGGCTGGAGCTCTTCTCGCCTTTATGTCCGGTGAAGCAGCAAGGAGGCTTCCTGGCTAATAATATAATGTTCGTCCGAAAATAAAAAAGGGTATGTAGATATTACGATAGATATTCAGTTCTACCTAACTTCGCTAGAATTCGCTATAAAAACAGAAGTAAAACTTTATAATTAGTAACGTAGATATAATTATATAACCTGAAAAGCAAGTTGTTGCAATTTAAATGTAGAACTGCAACAATCAGCATACAATGACAACTAAATACATGATGAGTACCCCGAATTATATTCAATGAGAACTCGGTGACTGACTAATTAAACCTATTAGAAAATATAGCGCAATGTCCTAGTTATTGTATTAAATAATAGTAGATTGTTTATCTAGGGAGCGAACAACTATTTTAAAGGCGAGAGTGTTTTTTTTAATCCAGAGTGGAGCGAAGGATTCTAGAGTAGAATCCCGAGTGGAGCGAGGGATTCTTAACTAGAATCCTGAGCGCAGCGAGGGATTAAAAGTATGTCACTCGAGCTTAAAATAGTGTTGCTCCCGAGGTGGACACTCTACTTTTTATCACCCTCTATGAGAAAATAAGTAAGTGCAACTTATGAACAAGAATTTATTTACGTACAATGAAGAACCATAAGACATAATAATACTTTCACTTCAGGAAGACGCACTCATTTTTTATAATTCTAAAATCTGAATATGAATCAACTACGAACGAAAGCAGAATGCATTTAATTTCGCGCGTTGTTTATTTTTCATCAACTTTTTTTAAATTTGGCGCGCTCGCAGTTTTTCATCCAGTCACATATTCAATACATTGTTCCCGCATGGTTTGTGATTCACCTCTTTGCTGATTTAAAAATTATTAACAATATCCACATTCCAAATTCAAATCAATTTTGGTCCCTAAGGGATTAATGAGCTATTTTGGTCCCTGTTTACGAGGAATAAACTAGCTCTTTTTGAATAGATGTGATAAAAAAACTATTTATAAAATATTATGAAATTAAAATGATGAAATACTAGATTCCTGAGTAACTCCCGAGTCCGTAAGAACTTACATCATCATTAAATATAGCCTATGTTACTCCCACAAACAGTCCACCGGTCAAGATGTTTGGCAAACCAATACCTTGGCAACTCACAAGCCAAGTACTTCGGCGTAATCCCTGACCGAAAGCTTAACTTCGGAGTTCGGAGCCATATGTCAGTTGAGCGGGGGTACCTGCAGTTGTAGATGATTTATTCTTACGTACACTTTGTATCTTTAGGAGTAGCAAGTGTAGGTATGTGATTGTCAACACATTTATTTATGTCTCTCAAGCTTTGCTAACCCAAATTGTTTTATTTATTTCCAGGAGCGGCCCACATGATGAGGAACCCATGAGGCTATCTACAGAGGAGCCCCTTCAGCTAGGGCCTCCCCCTCGCTCGTGCTACCCCTTAGTTGTAATTCTAGCGAGAGATCTTCGGGATACCGGTGACTTGAGGCCTGATGATACGGTGAGCTGGTTTTCATTGCAACTTTTATAGAAGCCCCTACTGATGGGCGTGCTTACGGATCGTCCGTGCTTCTATATATAATTACTTAGTTATGTGAAGAAGACATAATTATACCTATTTCCTTCAACTAACTTTTGGCCGTGATTTTACCCACATGGGAAGTTGATAATTATCTCAGAAGAACGGTACAAATATCCCACTAATATTATAAATGCGAAAGTTTGGTTGCATGTGTGAGTATGTATGTTTGTTACTCTTTCACGCAAAAACTTAATAAGCTAAAGTTAATAAGCTCGATTAACATATAGGCTACAAAAAATCACGCGCTGACTCAGAAGACTCTGGGTCGGAGACTCTGGGTAGGACTCTGCTCCGAAGCAGAGTAACGCGAGAAAAACCGCGGGGCGCAGCTAGTTGGTGATAAAAACCTATTTGCTATTGTAGACTAGAATCTATCTCTGTGACAAATTACTTCGATATCGAATGATTTAATGACGGTCATCCATTTAAATAAGGGTGAATAAGTTTAGGGTAGTTCCACAGGCGTCTGAGATACGAGGCTCCGGGGACACCTTAAAAGTGGCAAAAGAGTTTCTTAAATCGAACCAGTAGTTCCTGAGGCGCGTGCAAGCAATCAAACAAACTCTTCAGCTATATATTTTGTCAACAGGTGGCGCTAATAAGCGTGGTGCACATCAGAGACGATCAGTGTCCGCTGCCCAGCGGTGTCATTGCGCAGTATTTGAAGCAAGCCAACGGACATCTGTCTTGTTTGAAGGTAAAACTTATAGATCAGATGTAGAAATATGAACTGTAACTCCTGTGTACACGTTTCAATTTCCTTTAACGCAATGTAAAATGCCGTAAGACCCGGCCAAGGTTCAAGTCCCACGGAGGACGCCCTCTTGCGCAGGTTGCTTAGTTTATAGTTTTCAACCATTTATCAAGGCTGGAGATCTGCTCGCCTTTATGCCCGGTGAAGTAGCAAAAGCCTCGTGGCTAACTACATAAATACCATCCGATCCGAAGGGACAAGTGGCTTCTTTTTTCGATCGAATAAAATCGTTTACCCTCGTTAGTTACCCGTGCTATATAGAAGCTCTGTCTCCTGAACTAGGCTATTGACCTGTATCTTAGGAGACAGGTACCTCTTAGGTTACATAATTCGTGGTGGTGGAGAACAGCCTCCGTAGCGTAGCGGTATTTGGCTCGCTTAAAATCTCGGAGGTCGTGGTTTCGATCCCCACGCCGGACAGGAAATCTTTGAGTAAATTCTAAAATTTCTTTCCGGGTCTGGTCGTTTGAAGGACTACCCTCCCTTGCCTCGGAAAGTACGTTAAGCCGTCGGTCCCGATTGTTAACGGATTGGTGACCGCAGTATTATGTGTACCTCACAAGGAAACGCTGCTGCCCGTTCCTTGATATACGAATATCATAGATGATGTTATATATAGCAAACGGCTCAATGTGCTTTCTGAGGCACGGAGGGAAGTCCCTGAAAGTTCGAATAACTACCATTATAAAACTATTTCTATATACATTTGCCAGCAACTGTACGTGAGCGGCGAGTGCACGCCGGAGGGCTACGACACGCACGCGGCGCGCGACGCGCTGTGCTGCGTGTGCGCCGCGCACCCGCTGTCCCGCGCGCTGCTGCCGTGCCGCCACGCGTGCCTCTGTGCGGACTGCTTGCGTGAGTACCTCTGTGTGCAACTGTACGTGAGAACCTCTGTGTGCAACTGTACGTGAGTACCAACGGTTGCTGATGTTGTTCCGCAGAACCTTCCGATGCCCTCGTACACCCGAAGTCCGAGAGGCCCGCTAACTGTTAAGTAGAGTGACAGTTGCACAAAACTCTCCTAAAAAAATCTAAAAGCCATAATCCCTCAAACTTCCCACCAGCGACTGGCCTGAGCCGAGATCCAAGTCCCACAGGGGACGCCCATTCTTGCGCAGGTTGCTCATTTTGTAGTTTTTAAACCATTTATCTAGGCTGGAGCTGCTTGCCTTTATGCCCGGTGAAGTTGCACAAGCCTCGTGGCTAACTGCTTGTTATTATGTTTGTCCACAAAAAATGAAAATCTTCTTTGCCGGACGAGGTGGTAGGCGGCTGATGGCCATTTGTCGATATTCAGAACTTGTATATGCTCGAATTGGCTTGCAAACTTATATTGCGCGATTCAGGTTAGTTGAGAGGCTGAGTGCCAGATGGCGCTACTAGTTATCTTGTGGTTTGTGCGGCCACTGTAGATGTCGCTACATATGCATTAAATCGGGGAACAAAAACTTTGTTTCCCTTTTTACGACAGTTTAAGTTGAGCACACTTACAAGTTTATATAGAGGATTTCAGAATGCTAATATGTTTTTACATAATGGTTGAATTTCGACCACTGGGCGACCACTAGTAGACTATAGAGACACATTCATATCACTTTCTTTTAACTTTATCAACTTGGGCAGAATACGACTTATACAGAAGCTGAATATTTATTCGCAAAAATACTGTGACAAATCATGTTTGATAGAATCTTGAAGGTATACCTTGGCCTTACCACCTCCCGTTGTATAGTGTGAACATTGCCTTGCTTGATAAATAGGCTATCTAACACTGAAAGACTTTTCAATTAGGACCTTCCTGAAATTAGCGTATTCAAGCAAAAAAACAAACTTTTCAGCTTTATATATTAGTATATATATATAAAGTACTACGTAGCGGCAAATACCCTCCCTCGGGAGGAGGCACATGTTCAACATTGGACGTTATACGGACTGAAGATGATATTAGTATAGATCATTGTAACTATATAAAAAGAACTCAAAAGAAGGTTCACCACAGTGTTGTTATGGATATCCATATCCGTAACCGAAACTATCGGATATCCGAAATAAAAAAATATCCGTAACCGTAACCGAATCCGAAATAAAAGTTATGGATAGTTTCGGATAGGGCGTAGTCTAACTAAATACTGCACTCGTACGAATTAACTGTGCACTCCGCTGGAATGCGACACCTCTCCCGCTACCTGATGTCGTCACTGCGCGAGGTGCACAGGTAATTCGTATAAACTAATTACTTAAGAAGAAAACAGTTTTTTTTTGTATACTTAGAAATTCTGTATCTTGTATACTTAAATGGTTACTGTAATAATTAGATTCAATTTTAGTTACCTCTTTATTTTAATTAAAACACAAGCAATGGTTTATGAAGACTGATTGATATGTTATGGTGTGATAATTTTTATAAAGATGTTGATTCATATACAGGGTTGATACGACAGAGGGGCTTTCCTTTAAACTGCCTATACTAGGTACCATTTCCAAGCTCTGTACCAAAAATCAATTAAATAGGAGCAGTAGTTTAGTCGCAAATGATTTTTTAAGTTATTGCGCCGTTTGAACACGATGTATCTTTCCTTACGATGCGTTGTTGCCGCTCTGACGCAAATCATTGCAAAACATCCCGCACCGGCGCGCGCGCGACGTTGCCGCTTTGCTAGGTCAGTGAAATTTATTTACAAAGGGTGGTTACGTTTTACTCTGATTTGTAAGCTATTTAGTTTGTTTGAAAGAAAAAAAATCTCAATTTGGTTGCTTTTTATTTTTATACCGTATCGGATTAATAAAAAACACGTATAGTAAACGTAGCGTAATTTAATGCCCCTCTGTCATATCAACGTTGTATAACAAATTACGAACGTTAATTTTGATTTTGCATTTAATTAGTTACCTATATAACATTTCAAAACGAGTAGCTGTAAGAAAGAATTACTTGTATGACAGATTGCGAAACCTACAAGTATTTGTATTTCATTTTACAGTTCGTTAAAAAATTAATATCCGTAACCGAAACTATCGGATAATCCGAAATAATTTAATATCCATAACCGTATCCGAAACCGATAATATATTTTACCAATATCCATATCCACATCCGGATCCGAAATTATATATCCATAACATCCCTGGTTCACCCTTAGGAAGGATATCCTCTCTCTGACCTCACACAACCAATCAATATCATGCATGCTGCATACAGATACATGTCGCGGCAATCATGAATATTTACTAATGTACGTGTTTATTTGTTAATGTTGCTATTCGAGTCACGAACCGGCGGTTTACCAGCCTTTGAAAATCAATCAACTGTAGCATAAGCGTCCTTTGGAAGATACGCTATTTCGTATAGTATAGTACAGTATAGTCCAGCTTCTGACAGATTCTAATCTCTGAGCAGAAAGTTATTAGCGCAGGACATGAGTGGAATTCTTTGCCTGCTTGGGTTTGGCTGTATTCCCGAGTGTATATTATCCGGGTCTCTTCAAAGTCAGAGTAAACAGGCATCTTCTGAGCAAGCTCGCTCCATCTTCGGCCTCATCTCGTCTCTCGCGGACTCGATTGGGGTCAAAAGTTAGCCCAACATAAGAAAAAAAAAGGAAACTATTTGCATAAATGAGTGCGCAAACGCAGGTGCTAGTCTCTATGAGCCCGCGGCGCTAATATCGCTGCCGGAGGTTGTCCCATAAAGCCATGGGTTCCCCTCACCAACAGCGGTAGTACCCGGGGGGTTATAGTGGTTAGGGTCCTCTCCTCCTGGTATGACTAGCATACCAACGCTATGGAGAGGACAAATCCCACTTACTCCTTCAACGGCGCGGGAACGCCGCAGCAGCAGAAGGGAAGCGTAACGCAATGCATTTCCTACCGGACAAAAGATAAATAAGGTGCACTCTCTACTCCTTTATTTACAAAAGCGCAGGCGCAGAATCGACAGCTTAATTTAACGTCTTCGGGCTGATACTCAGATGTTTGTCGAGACTTCACAAATTCACAAATTCTGTATCTAAATCTTTTTCAAGAATCAAATGACGAAAACCGCTTGAATATCCAATATAGTTTATCGCAAACAGACGTATAGACAGACGCGGCGAATGTCTTTGTTATTTAATATGTTGTGTTTATATCTATACTAATATTACGAAACTGAAGAGTTTGTTTGCTTGAAAGCGCTAATCCCTGAAACTAATCAATCTTAAGTGTCTGATTTTGATAGCCCGTTCATGGAGGAAGGCTATAGGCTATATTTAAGTATGAAGTTCCTACGGGAACGTGAGTTAAGCCGATGAAACTGCGCGCTAGAAAGCGAGTTGCTTAATATAGCTTCCATATATTACCGCTTTACTGTAGACTACACGGCTAACAAATCAATTAATATTCCGCGTATGTCCGATATCTTCACGACACAATAGTTAAGTGACGAGCAGCCAATGCCGTACGTTGTGTTGACCTAGGGATAACCTCTTGTATCAAGGATTAACAAGTATTTTATCTCATCTATGAGAAAACAATATTGATGTGATTTTTTTTTGTGGTGGCTAATAATAGGGATGATGACAAAAAAATATTGTCAAAGAGGATGTAAAAAAAAAAATATCGTTTAAAACAGATGCTTCGATCGGAGTTATTAATAAGCGGCCGTAGGATTTGAGATCTTGAGGTCGCCGCCGGTTCGAACCCCACCCATTGCACTACCGACGTGTACCCACTCGTAACACAAGCATTTTAGCTTAGCAGAAGGGGTTAAGAAGAATATTAGTAGACTGCAAAACTCTGCTAGTAAAATAAAATATTTATAGTTAGGACATGACGCCGTCTTTCGGGTCAGCTAGTGCTAGCTGAACCCCACAAACCGCGTCATGTCGTCAATGTCATAGTATTTAAATGTGTAATATTTAAATACTATGACATTTCGCTGCTTCAATGTAATAGTGACACAAAACCAAATGTGTAACTTAACGATAATGAATTTTAGTCGCATGATATTACGGATCAATTTGCGTTGAGTCATAACCTTATTTTGTGTCACTATCACATTAAAGCTGCGATTTATTTGCATGAAAAATAAAGACTTTTTTATTGTTTTTATCGAGTAGTCACCTAATTTTTTTGCACACTATCTACGTAATTCACTTAATTAATTCCATTATCCATCCAAAGGTTGTCTGGAAGAAATTGCTTTTTGCGATAAGACCGCCCATTGTACTATGTCTATTATATTTTCTTTCTGTTTAGTTTTGTCTTATTTGCTTGTGTGTACAATAAATATATTCTATTCTATCATAATTTCCATTTGTGTTTGAATGTTCCAGCGAAACTAGACAAGTGTCCGATCTGCCGCAGCGTGATCACGAGCTACTTCTGCATCAGGAACGATGACGAGCCGCTGTCGGAGCTCAAGCAGCAGCGGTTCTTCCACCCGAGGCTCTTCAACCTGTTCCATTACCATTAGCTGGGTATGTACTCCTTATGTAAGATGTTCTTAACAGATAGATAGAAGGGATTACAAGATTAAATTATCGTAATTATGATAAGTCAACCTTCGTAGCGTAGGGGTATTTGGCTTGGTTTATATCTCGGAGGTCGTGGGTTCGATCCCTACGCCGGACAAGAAATCTTTGTGTAAATTCTAAGATTTCTTTCCGGGTCTGGTTGGTTGAGGCACTACCCTGCGTGCCTCGAAAAGCACGTAAAGCGGTTGGTCCCGATTATTATAACATCATCTATAATAACCGCATAGCAAGGAATGGACAGCAGCGTTTCCATGTATGGTACAAAATAATACTGCGGTCACCAACCCGCCTGCCAAGCGTGGTGACTATGGCAAATACCCTCCCGAGGGAACTTTATACGGGCTGATAACGGTTTAGTGCGGCACGTTCTCCGAGTGCTGGTTTCTACTTTGCACAGCAGGTAAGCATTGCCACTCAACGGGGTAATGCTGCCATCATTCTGGGAACCTTGCCAAGTAGAATAGATTTAGAATAGTAGTATTTAATAAGTTCGTTTTATTTTAAATTAGCTATTTTTAGTTGTATATATGTATTTTATTCAAAAAATATTTGCACACTATAGTAAAAAGGTAATGCCAATTTATAATTTAAGTTATCTATACTAAAAATGGGATTGTAAGTATGTTTGTATTGAATAGGCTTCGAAATTACTAGAACTAGTCCGATACAAAATAATCATTCCCAAAACTGCAATATTTCATTATGCAGTTGCCACGGGGGCGGGTGCTACGAAGGTGTAACTGCACTAGTTAGTTTAAGTATACTTATATTGTTGCAAATGTTGTAAGTCAGCTAGGGTAGGATCCTCGACGACATGGCATGAGGACCGCGTTGTTGCTTATTCCCCGAACTGTGATCTCGAGCCAGCGATCATCACCACTGTTCGTAAATCTACTCTTTACTCCAGTGGCACCCTGAGCGTTGGTCCTAACCCCTTAAGGGTGCCCTCAGGTGGATGTCGCTTAGACTTTGGCCGGATTCTTGGAAGTTAAACTGTTTTAAACCTGTTACCTTTAAGGCATCTTACAATGTGTACATTTGTCATTTATCGCACGACATACGGACAGAGTGATTAAAAATTCTGTAAGATCAAATAATTTTAACAATGTTTTTAGCTACTTAAGTGATACTTTTGTTAGACTTAGTCCTAAACAGTGTAATTTTGACAAGTACAAGTGTATGTAAATACTTAAGTGCTGAATAAATTTCATTAGTTCATTATTGATTATTTATATTTTCAGAGACGGAGCGGGGGCTGACGTGAATATAAGCTGTTGTGGTACGACTTGTCATTCTGGTACCGATCGTGTGATAAATAATATATCTAAAACTCAGAAGCATAACGGATGGATGTCTACTATACTTCCAGAAGCATTTGGTCGTAAGTGCCAGTTTACGATAACGGAGCGTTCAATTTTACGTAACGCAATTTGGGGGGGAGGGGGTCTCGTAACACGTTACGATGCGTTACAGGGGCGGGAGGGGGTCTTTCTTACAACTCGTTACGTAACATTGATTTCTAAAAAACTAGGGAATTAAAACTCCCAAACCAAAACCGACAAAAATTAAAAGCCAAAAATTTATAAAAAATAAACAAAATACTGCATATTTTGTTTATTTTTTATAAATTTTTGGCTTTTAATTTTTGTCGGTTTTGGTTATATTATATATATAAAATATATAAATATATTTATATATATATTATATATATAAATATATTTATATATATAAAAAATAAACAAAATACTGCATATTTTGTTTATTTTTTATAAATTTTTGGCTTTTAATTTGTGTCGGTGTTGAGAATTAAAATTCTCTTGTTTTATTTAGTAGATTAATACTATACCAAGTGTAAAAACTATTACATAACTTTTTACGACTTTAGGGTAAAAATTATCACTTAAGTGTTACGTAACGTTTAGAGACGGGGAGGGGGGGTCAAAAATCTTCAAAAATTGCGTTACGTAATACTTGAACGCTCCCTAAAGGCACATACGACGAATGTTTCTGACGTATAATGTGACATCCGACATTATGCTTCTGAACTCTAGATATAACGACTGATAAACTAAAGTGTTGCTAGACTTGCAGTCAGGTGGACTTACAGAAGTATACTCGAACGAGAATTGGCACTAGGTATTCTGTTCCTTCTTTATAAGGGGGGATATTAGCCTTAAACCAAGTATTGTTCGCGAAGAATACTGTGAAATTATACCTATATACGAGTTGTTTTATTTGTGGAGCCATTTGATAGTTCACAGTGCAGTGAAACACAGGAGTCATTGATTGTAGCTAGTGACAGTAGGTATGCGTGCGCTTGTAAGCAGAGCGCGCCATCTGTTGTGAAAATATTTTGTTTTGTTCGCAATTATGCAAAACCGAACCAACCCAAACGAATAGTTCTGAGGTTTTTTAAGATTCTCATGAATGTAGATCCGTGTAGCAAAGGAAGATATAATATATGTTTATAGTATTATGTAATATAATAATAAAACACGTTAATTTGAACCATATCGTGCACTTAATTCAATTTGAGGTTGGTTCCTTTTCGCATAATTGTGTCCGGTTTAAAAGGACGTGACTATTACATAGGCTTAAAGTTTTGTGTTATTTCATCGCAGTAAGATTACTTACTACACTGATTACTGAACAGGTTCAGAGCAAAATACGTTCTTACAACTATTAAAAAAACCGGCCAAGTGCGAGTCAGACTCGCGCACGAGGGGTTCCGTACCATTTTCAAGTGTCTACCTGTTGCCGTTATTAATAACGAGAAAAGAAAAGTTTGTTGTATGGGAGCCCCTCTTAAATATTTATTTTATTTTTAGTATTTGTTGTTAAAGCGGCAACAGACATACATTATTTGTGAACCTATCACCTGTCTAGCTATCGCGGTTCTTGAGATACAGTCTGGTGACAGTCAGACAGACAGAAAGCGAAGTCTTAGTAATAGGGTCCCGTTTTTACCCTTCGGGTAAGAAACCCTAGAAGAATACATTTTGTGCTACCAACCATAAAAAATTAAGCCTGTGTAACAACCGCCTGATAAAAATATTTAACAGATACTTCTGTGTAATGTCCCTATAAAATTATGAATGTATAAAATACATGTTTTATTAGTGGCCGTAACTTGCTGTTAACTGCCATTACAAATTCGACTCTATGCACCAATAATAAGGTCGGATCTAACTTGACAGATGAGTTAATGTTACGGCGATTATGTTCAAATGACTTGTGTTTCTGTGTGTAGTTAATAAATTATGAAGTAATTATTAGTGTGGGTGCAAATTATGGAAACTGTGATAAAGAAGCTTTGTGAATATGCTGTTATTATGTAAATATATCTATGTATAGTAGTAGTATTGTACATTCATTGTTAGCTGATACCCTTTGTGCGTTGACGGATGGAAAAGATTTTTTTAATTATTTTTATTGTAGTAGTTTTATGAATACGACATGTGACGCAAAGCGATGCATAGATGGCGCCACAGTCCACAAACAAAAAAACAAAACGAAACGTAATTTTTAAAGATAATTCATATTTATTCTATTCTTTTCTTAGAATTCTATTTATTATATTTTATTTGATTCTTAAAGTATACGCGGCGGTTTGGATTTTACATATTTCTTTTAACATTGACTACTTTTTAACAAGGGTTACTTAGAGGTGGACTGGAATTTGATAGTGAGGGTGTCCGAAAGATCTTCTTTTTCTGTAGAAGAACCTGTACAAACGTAGAATTAACGTTTTTCTTAATCCCTACTAATATTAATAAATGTGAATGTCCGTTTGTTTGTTACGCTTTCACGCGAAAAATATTAACCGATCGTCATGCAACTTTGTACACATATTCTTGGAGGTATTATAAATAACATAGGGATATTGGCTTCAATGTGAGCGAAGCCGCGGGTAAAAGCTAATTATTCATAATTTATAGACTGACGAACTAGTCCAATAAGAAAACTTATGTGTTCAAGAATTTAATAAAATTAAGTTCAATACAATACGATCATAAAACGATTTTCGTAGGCAAATTACATTGTATTATAATACTAGCCTCCCACGCGGGACCTCTACATGAAGTTTTCCAGTTTGTCGTTTAGTTTAAAACATACTTTAATATAAGTAAAAAAATCTATAATAATATCTAGCCCTCAAAAACATAAAGACGGACGTACTATTATCTTCAGAAGCATTTGGTCGTAAGTGCCAGTTTAAGATACGACGAATGTTTCTGACGTGTAATGGCACATACGACTATATGCTTCTGAGCTCTAGCTATATAATCCAAAAGTCAACGTACAATGTGGTGCACATAGTTACTATCTATTATCAAGTATTAGTTTTTAGCTTTGAAGTTAAGAGCCTGCGATTATTAGAACATATTTATAGAAAACATATTTTATAATAAATTGCACTTTTTAAAATTGAATGGATGAGTAGGTACTATGAAATATTCCAGTAAAATAAAATTGTATAATATTTGAATGTTTGTTTGCATTGAATAGACTCCGAAAATACTGGACCGATTTCAGAATTTCTTTCACTATTAGAAAGCTAGCTAGGAGTTACATAGGCTTCATTTAATGATGATGTTCGAACGGTGACTATGAAAAAACCCTTACAGCAGTGGACGTTACACGAGCTGATGATGACTCAATACTGGAAGAATGAAAGGTCGCAGGTCTCTTAAAAATATATATTATATGACAAAAGTCAGTTAACATGTACAGTCGGCCAAAGAGATAAGTTTACACCTTCTGTATCAATCAATGTAAATAATTATGTTTTTGTCTGCAAGACAGCTTGTAATGCTTGATGAGCGAAGAGTTTGCAGCTAGCTGAGTAAAAATACACATAACAGTGAACTGTTCTCATAAACATAGACGTTTTACAATGTGTAAACCTATCTCTTTTGTTGACTGTACCAGAGATAATGAATTGTATTATATAATGTGAATAAAGTTAATATGTTAGTTGAGTAAAATATTTTTGTATGGTCCATGTCGTAGGCTGTACTGTTAGTCGTAAATGTAAGTAGTCTTCCAAGTAACCTAATGTAGATCTCATTTGAGTTATAATAAATATAATTTACATGATATATACGTTTTTAATTTAAACCCAATTTTTTTCTATAGTTTTTCTTTTCTTTGTCACTGCGTAGTATAACCCAGCGATCCTTCTGAGTGATCTATGGTATCTGTATCTTTGGTTTGAATACTTTAAAATAAGCAAACTACGCGATTCTTATAGCGTGAGATCCCAGTCACCCCATCATCATTGGCCACGACATCTGTTGTAGATGTTTGTTGCAGCACCAGTGGGATTACGGATTCCCGCATCGCCGTTGATGGCTATAAAGCCCTATAGCAGCGCGGCATTTCTTGCCACAACGAACGCACACAAAACGCGATTCAGTAGGAGGTGGAAGAGCACGACGAAGACTTTTCTGCTTAAGGTTTTCCAGCCAGCCATCGTCATGTTTTGTTGTCCCCATTTTAATGTCATGGCGCCATTCAAGTCTCATCTCGGCGCGTTTCTCCCATCCGTCAGACTGAATACCAAAGCTGTTCATGTCCCGTTTGCAGGAGTCTTTAAATCTTAGATTTGGACGTCCAACAGGTCTTTTTACGTCCGCTATCTGGCCCAGCATTACTTGACGTGGTAGTCTCTTAGGGTCCATGCGATGCACGTGCCCAAGCCAACGAAGTATTCTCTGCTTCAACATAGCAGTTATGCTACAACAGCGCGTTTTTGAGAGAACTACCTCGTTACTTATTTTATCTTGCCATGTAGTTCCGAGTATTGTCCTCAGGCATCGCATGTGGAAAGCGTTAAGCTTGCGTTCTTGTTTTGCGTATGTAGTCCAGGTTTCTGAGGCATATAGTAATATACTCAGGACGCAACTCTGGTATACAAGGACTTTAGTGTAAGTAGTGAGTTTACAATTTCTCCATACACGTGCAAAAAGCTTCCCAAAAACAGTTGATGCTCTGCCAATCCGAGTATCTATCTCCTTGTCGTTCGATAATGAGTAGGTGGTGGTAGAGCCAAGATAGCAGAAATGATCCACAACATCAAGGACAGCTCCGTCTAGTGAAACGCTTGGAGGCTGGTTTACGCCTTGCACAGTTTTCTTAGTGTTCACGCTCATAGAGAATAGTCGACAGGCGTGACCAAATCGCGTCACCAGCTCCTGATGTTTACTTTCACAGTCTGCAACTAGCGCAGCGTCATCCGCATACAGAAGTTCTCTAGCAATTAAGTCCAGACGCTTGTTTTTTGACTTGAGAAGACTAATGTTGTACAGTCTACCGTCCTTTCTTGTATGCAGATGCACTCCGACGTCACAATCTTCAAAAGCAGTTAGTAGCAGTGCCGAGAAAAAGATTCCGAAGAGGGTAGGTGCTAGCACGCAGCCTTGTCTAACTCCACGGTTCACACAAAAAGGCGCCGATTTTTCGCCGTCAAATATAACTGAGGCGTTCATGCCATCATGGAAGGACCTGATAAGTGATAACAGTTTCGGAGGGCATCCAATTCTGCATAGTACTTCGTATAGACCTGCCCTGCTCACAGTATCAAATGCCTTATTGAGGTCGACAAAGGCCATATACAGCGGTACACGATGTTCGCGGCATTTTTCTTGGAGTTGTCGAAGAGTAAATATCATGTCGTTGGTCGAACGGCCAGCTCTGAAACCACACTGTGATTCGGGGTAAATCTGAGCGGCTAATGTATTTAGTCTTCGTAAAACAACTTTTGCAAATGCCTTACCTGCAATACTTAATAAAGATATGCCCCTGTAGTTATTGCAGTCACCTCGATCTCCCTTGCTCTTATACAAAGTAATGACGTCGGCGTCTCTCATATCTTGAGGAATAGTCCCCTCATCCCAACAACGCAGTAAAAGAGCGTACAGGGGAGAAGAAACGCAACCTAGTTTCACCAGTTCAGCAGGTAAGTTATCAAGACCGGTACTTTTACCCAGTTTCAGACTCTGGAGAGCCTCAAGGAATTCATCATCTGTAGGAGGTTCATCAAGCTCAGTCACTGCTGATCGAGGGCTCAAATTAGCCAGTGCATCAGGATGTATAGAGATTTCTTGAGAGTACAAGTTTGTGTAATGTTGTGCCCATCTTTCGAGTTCCTCGTTTTTGTCTGCAATCGGATTGCCATCTAGATCTTTGATTGCGGCACGTTTACGTTTAGTTGGGCCTATAGCGGATTTTATTCCCTGGTACATGCCCCTAAAGTCACCCACATCCCGACATTGTTGTATAGACTGGCAGAGTTTAACCCAGTATTCATTGGCGCAACTACGACTGGTGCGCTGTACTTTTGCTTTGGCTGCCTTGTATGCAGATTGTTTGGCAGGGTCTCCGTGATTATTCAAGAGATTTAAGTGAGCTGTTCGTTTTTTCTCAATTAACGGTAATAGAATGTGTTCGTACTCAGCAAACCAATCGCAAACAATCTTTCCTCTCTTCCCAAACACATTTTCAGATGCTTGTGTTATTTCTTTCTTTATTAGCTGCCACATCTCTTCAGCGCTAGTAGATGTTTCCAAAATCTCTTTGCTGAGTTTATGTCCAACTAGTTTTTCTAGGTCCTTGCATAAGTTCTTATCCAACATAGCTGCGGTGTTCATTGCAACTTTTCGAGGAGTTTTCTTAGCAGAGTGAATTTTCTTTGGGACTGGGCGCGATTTAGACAATATTAAGGAATGATCCGTGTTGCAGTTAGCACTGTGATAGGTCCGAGAGTTCAGGATGTCTCGCAAGTCCTTTCTTCTTGTGATAATAAAATCAATCTGATGCCAGTGACCTGAGCGTGGGTGTTTCCAAGATACTTTGCGAGTAGGTTTGTTCTTAAAGTAGGTGTTCGTCACACATAGTGATAGAGATGCACAGAGCTCCAGCAAGCGTTGCCCATTTTCATTGATGTTTCCAATTCCGTGATTACCGATGCATTCCGGCCAGTCTTCAGATTTGTTTCCTATTCTTGCATTAAAATCACCGAGTAAGAGAAGTTTGTCAGATGTTCGAACATTTTCCAGACATTGGCGTAAATCTTCATAGAAGTTGTCTTTAACATCGGCGCAGGCTTTTAGAGTTGGTGCATAAGCTGAGACAAGGGTAATAGGACCTGAGGTTGACAAAAGTCTTAGTGCCATTATGCGTTCGGATACACATGAAGGTGTTTCAATACATCCAAGTAAGCAGTTACGAACGGCAAACCCGACGCCGTGCTGTCGTCTTTCGCCATCATTTTTCCCTTTCCAGAAGAAGGTGTAGTTGTCTTCACGTATGCTGCCTTCGTCCAGAAGACGGGTTTCCTGTAGTGCAGCTACGTCAATACGGAGGCGGAGAAGTTCTCTATCTATGATGGTAGTTTTCCTGAGTTCTGGTATACCGTCGGTGGTTGATGTCGCGTTGTCAGTTCCAGGCAGCATAGTTCTCACATTCCATGTGGCGAATCTTGTGACATTTAAGGTGTTTGTTTTGTTTCTTTGTATTTGTTTATTTATTTTCCTAGGTGCATAAATACCCATCCTGTTTCAGACACTGTGACATGCCTGCTGCTCCACACACCTATAGAAGCGCAGAATGAGGGACGGACCAGTACCTTATTGGCCGGGGGCTGCCCAGCTCAGGCAGGCGGTAACTGGTCAGTTAGTCGCGATGGACTATCCTACCGTCAGGAATCACCCCTGGCGCCCGCGCACACGCCCATTAGCGCAAAGCTTATCACCGATGACTGCGACTCCCCGTGTTGTAATCCGCACCTTTTCAGGCCCGTGTGGAGTGACCTCTCCACCGGCGCTGCATGCCTGGGACGCAGTTTAGAGAGCACGGACTTGCATGATTTTAGGAAATATTACATTTTTAGGATACGTAGTATAACATAAACTTAGAAAGGAATGGATACTCGCTAAGCTGAAGCGGGGCCGTTTTACAGGTAGCAGGTATCAAAGATGAATAAAAAAGCATGCAAACTTACGTCAAAGTAGGAAGGTTAAGCCCTATTCGCCTTTATGGCCGGTGGAATCGTAAAAAAAACGATAAATAATTCGTTTTTTATATTATTGCTTTATATGAGTACGAAATTCAACCTATTCGTCTATTCGATTCTGAATGATGCACTCCTGATTATCTAAAATATATATATCAATAGCACCCATGGTGTGACATTATGGTGATATATCGCTGCTTTGCGAGACCAACGACACAAATCAAAAGAGTAAATTTGGCAAAACCGCTCATAAGATTACAGATACAAAAAACAATCCACATTTCATTATTTCAGCTGTAGGAGATCCACTGCCAGACATAGGCCTCCCTCATAGATTTCCAGTTACTACGGTTGGAAGCGGCCTGCATCCACCGTGATCCCGTCGCCATTACCAGATCATCCGTCCATCTAGTTAGTGAACGTCCTACGCTACGCATGTCGATCATTCGCGAACTTTTCGGCCCCAACGGCCATCTGTTCTCCGTGCTAGCCAGCCCATTGACATTTCAACGAACTAATCCGTTGGCCTATGTCGGTACCCACATTTACTCTTTTTGAATTCGGTCAATTTTCTCGCAAGGCAGCGATATCTTTATTTATAAAATGTCAGTGACATATGGGCAAACATCATGTGTAATTCTTACCCAAACGTAGTACTGGGTACATTACCTATTTCGAATGTAGATTCGCAGTAGGAATGAGGTCACTGAAGACCAATAAAACCAAAATTACTTACAAAAAACAACTCACTTTATTCTTACCCTACATTGTCACTCTCCTTCTGCCTCTCAGCGTACAAATTAGAATTCTTGACAGCAGAATACAAAGTGAAGAGCAGATGTAACGCTTGTATCCGAGCATTGAGCGTGTCGCCACACACTGGGATGTCGAACAACCCGCAGACTAAGTCCACATATTGGGATAAAGTGCAGTCGAGGGTGGCGGGGGGGAAGCCTACATCGTTAAGTGTCTCTTCCATGGATTCTGGCCATTCTTCCATCAAATTGTCTATGTCAGGCATCTTACTGCAAAGAAAATACAACTTATCTATACTAATATTATAAAGAGAAAAGATTTTGTTCGTTTGCATTGAATATGCTTCGAAACTTCTAGATCGATTTCAAAAATCATTTGGTAAGGTACTTTATCCAGGAGAAACAGACTACTTTTAATTATGAAATTCCTGAGGGAACGGGAGCTATACTTAAACACTGAAACTGAGTGCGGGGAGCTAAAAATAAAAAAGGTTTTTTTTTTGGTCAAGAGAATTATGATATTAAAAATGATAAATAGGTACGTGATGCAATACGTACGTTTGTAAGTATTTTTATCCCTTATATATATATATATATATATATATATATATATATATATATATATATATATATTTACTTTATCAGCCCTTCTACGTCTACTGCTGAACATGGGTCTCCTGCCAAGGGAGGTTTTGCCATAGTCACCACGCTTGGCAGACTAGTTGGAGACTGCATATTTATATTTTTCGGAAGTACTTGCGTACATGTAAAGGCGAGCAGAGCTGCAGCCTTAATACATCCAACATGCAAGAGGGCGCCACCTGTGGGGCTTGGGCCTCGGCTCAGGGCGGTCGCTGGCAATGAGATTGAGGGATTATGACTTTTAGTATTTTATGGGGGTGACTGCAGTATTATGTTGTAATACATAACGCTACTGCCATTTTCCTGATATATGATTGTTATCGATAATTTTATAACAATCAGGACCAGCGGCTTGATGTAAGTAGTCGGAGGGTAGTCACTCAACCAAACAGATACAAAAGAAATCTTAGAATTTACACAAATAATTCATAGAATTCATGTCGCACGCCCAATATAGGGTCAGCCTTACGGTTAAGAACAAACTTACTTGGTGTAGGCGACAGTGGGCGCCGGCTTCGACAGATGCAGTTCGCTCACGTCTTTGATCCACCGCTCTATCGCCTTCGAGTTCTTTTCAGCATTCTCAATTTTCTTTGTCAACTGAAAATCATATAAAAATAATGACAATGAATTAAGTGTCTAATTTTACACAAAGTAAACTTGGACACCACGTAGGGCCAGCGGATTAGTGACCGCGGAGTCTTTATCATCATAAGCCTCTATAATCTATAGTGTCAACTAATAAAAATAATGTTGCATCAGAAAGGCCTTTCAGAAGCACAAAGACTTGTGTTAAAATGACTGTGTTTCTGTGTGTTAATAAATCATTCATCATCATCACATGGGCCTTCTCCCGGGGGAGGGTATTTGCTATAGCCACCAGGTCGGCGGGTTGGGAACCAAAGTATTATTTTGTAATAAACAAGGAAACGCTGCTGCCCGTTCCTTGATATACGATTATTATAGATGTTGTTATAACAATCGGGACCAACTGCTTAACGTGCTTTCCGAGGCACGGAGGGTAGTCCCTCCACCAACCAGACCCGGAAAGAAATCTTAGAATTTACGCAAATATTCTAATAGTCCAGCGTGGGGATCGAACCAACAACCTCCCAGATTTAAAGCGAGGTAATTACCGCTACGCTACGGAGGTTGTCAGTTAATAAATTGTGAAGTAATTATTAGTGTGGGTGCAAAGTATGGAAACTGTGATAAAGAAGCTTTGTGAATATGCTGTTATTATGTAAATATATCTAGTACAAAAAATAATATTGCATTAGAAAGTCCTATCAGAAGCACAAAGACCGGTGTTACCAAGAAATCCACTGTCTCTTACTTATTTGTTTGACCCATAAGATTAATAGAGCAATAATACGGAGGTTCGGTAGATGACTTACCACAGTAGACTTAGCACTGCTGGTCTTGGAGATGGCTCTGAGCTGCAGGTGTAGTAGCGCAGAGTCGCTCTGCTCAGCCACCGGCTCGTCCAACACCGTCAGACCTGGAATACGAGGGTACCTGATGTTATAACTTGACTGCCGCGTTGGTCTGGCGGTAATGTGGTCGACCGTAACTATCAAGTTTCCCGGTTCGAACCCCGGGTCGAGCAATCACAGACGTGTTATCTCGAGAAGATTCTAAGTACCAGTATGAAGTAAGACTAGGCTGGAGCTCTGCTCGCCTTTATGTGAAGTAGCAAAAGCCTCAGGGCTAATTAAATATGTCCGTCCAAAGAAAAAAAAAAGGATGAAGTCAGAAACTTGGCGGTGCCTCAGGGAGTACGTTGTCGGTCTTGCGCCTGATATCTTCGGTTCGTCGTCTTCGGTAGGTTGTGTCGATAGATCCTTTGGGAAGAATTTATATAGTCCTAAACTATATGATATCATCATCATCATTAGCCTGTATAACGTCCTCTGCTGAACAAGGGCCTCCCTCCAAGTTATGCCATAGTCACCTCTTTTGGCAGGTGGGTTGGTGACCGCAGACTGATTGCATTATGTTGTAGCACACAAGGAAACGCTGCTCCCAATTCCCTGGTATTGATTGTTATAACAATCGATACAAAACTATTAACCTAAATTATCAATATGCTCCAGCGTGTTTTCTTGTAGGGTGGCACCCCTGACGTTGCAGACGGGAGTGGAGACCTTGATGAAGGCGTCAATGTCACCAACAGCAGGCACGTATTCCGGGACAAAGGGTTGCAGCTTGAAGTCTATGTCGATCTTTTGCGGAGTATATCTGGAATATAGAACAGTATTTTTTATACCTACGCATTCTTGGTGACAATTACAAGGGGAGGCTATCGCCAGCTCGTCTATGGCAAAAACCCTCCTTCGGGGGACGCCCATGTTCAGCAGTGGACGTTGTACGGGCTGACAATGATGATGATGATGAAATATAATATCTCATAGAAAAAGAAATAGCTTCTTTATAACTTCTAATACCATGTAAAAATATTTCCTTTTCACTTAAACACATTAAGGTGAAAGATACGGTCTGTTCCCGGCACTTTTCCCGCTAGATGGCGCTAGTATTCTTATTCTTAGTTTATTTCGTTTTATGTGAAATCGGAGCATTACTAAGTCGTAGGATTGTGTTTGCGAGACTCGGTCATGACCCTTTATTTAACTAGATTATAACAATGCCTCAAAATCCACCCAATTCGACACAGAACCCCAAAATAACATCTGTCATTGAATATACAGTCTTTTACACACACATAAGACGTATTCCCTACGTTTACAAAGTAGACACTAGATAGCGTGTATTTAAAAAGGGGCTAAAATATTTTGTAGAAATACTCTACATATCCATAGGGATAGGCAGAACGCCACCTATTACGATAAATTAAAACTAGTACTATTTAAGGAAAATAAAAGTTATATTTTATGGCGTAAACCATTTAATTGATTAATAAAAAAGGAAATAAATAATGTCAATAATATATAAAGTAAAATATAGTTTTATTAAGTAAAACATATTTCAATCAACAGCTCATAGCAACCCACTTTTTGTTCGCACCTCCCACTATATCTCTTAAACATAATGTAAGCAAATAAAAATAAAAACTATAAACATGCTCTAAGAAAAATATAACAAACTTGAATTGTAAAATGTTCCTATAATTTCGCTACGTGCATAGCATTATATCACACATTCCGTTAACTGTCTCATTAAACGTTATATAAAACAATACATCTTAATAAAACGGAATAGGGTTCAAATTTGTTTGCAAGTAATCTCAGTTCAATGAAATAGTACACGGTCGGGATATTACTACATATTAAACCCTATTTCTTACAAGTTTAAATAGAAAATTACTTGTAACTAACCCTGTTAAAATGAATTAGAACATTGGTAATTGATTTTGGAACGTGTGGTGAACGAATTAAGGATGAATGTAGCTTGGAAGTGTTCCAGGTTTAATGACAGATTGCAAGGTTAGAGCATTTCGCCCACCTTATTTTAATATAGGATGACTGTGGCCTGATTGTTTAAATAAGACTGGTTTTCATGGTCGGGATAATGACACTGTATACACCATAGATATAGTAAAGAAGCACCGTGACTCTTTCATCGTTGCTCCTAGTCTATCTTCTCAGAAACATTGTAAGTATGGATGGATGGATGCATAGATAGATGTTTGTTACTCTTGCACGTAAAAACTACTGAATAGATTTGTCTGAAACTTTGCACGGGGATATTTAATCAGCTCGATTAACATATGGGCTACAAAAAATCACGCTCCGACCCACTGGAGCAGAGTAACGCGGGTAAAACCGTGGGGCGCAGCTAGTAAATTTTAATCCATGTTTATGTTTCATTCGTTTTTTTTCGGACTGACATTTAAATAGTCAAGTCACGAGACTTTTGCTACTTCGCCGAGCATAAATACGAGCACGGCTTCAGTGTTATTAAATGGTTTATAAACTACATATTAAGCAACCTGCGCAAGAGGGCGTCCCTTGTGAGTATACATTTATATCTGTAGGGACGTTCAAGGGACTATGAGTATCATTTGTAACGGGACCGGCGCCGGCGACTTGCCACTTACAGCCGTCTGATTGTTATCTACCATATTAATACAAATTAATTGACACTGCATTCATATTATGTAAAACATGTCATTGAACATTGAGCCAAAAGTCCAACATATAAGTTCCAATTTGGAACTTTCTAGGTAAAACTTAAACCAAATACAAAGTAAGACAGAGCGCTGTCGAACAATGCACCGGAGCTGAGTTTTTTGTGCATAAGAGTGGGTCAAATTGTTGCTATGATTTTTCTCAGTAGGTACACCAATGTTATTTATATAAAATAATATTGAGCTTTGATTTTTACACCCTTTCAAGATATAATAGGCTGGTTGACACTTTGGAATTTTTTTATATGGTTAAGAATGGCTTTACTAGATCAAGAAAAAATATGGCATTTATTTGAGATATAGAAATCATTAAAATAAATATTTTAAAATTGGTTTGACATTTAAAGATGAAAACGATGTCAGCCATTTTGGTCTATATACTTACATTATCTGTGTCCGTCATCGATGACGTTATGACTCAGAAAGTGTAATAGTAAAGGATCGCGTTCATGTTTTTTAACTAGACGTATGACGTCACAAAATGGCTGATAGCCTATATCCATATACATATATCCAGGATTAAGATAGGCGTATAGCCTATGTTAATCCTGGATAACGTAAATTTGTCGGTAAAAGATTTTATTAAATCGGTCCCGTAGTTCCGGAGCCTATTCAATGCAAAGAAACAAATAGTCAAATCTTTCCTCTTTATGTAACAAATAATAACAAGACAACCGTTAGGGCAATAAATGTGTGTGCCTACTAAAATATAAATTAAAATAACTGGACCTAAACCCCGCGTAATTGCCCATTTGAGTATGTTTCGCCGGACCGCCTCATGTGGGCCGTGTTGAAACCGGTGGTAGAGTAACCCACTGAGTTTGTTTCGCCGGATCTTCTCAGTTAGGGCGCATTGGATCCGGTGGTAGCATTAAAGCGCGTTCGTCGTTATATGCTCATGGTCCACCCAAATAATGACAATTGTTTTGGCATAATATAGACAGAACAAGCATTTTGCCTCCTAGCGACAATATAGTACATTAATTATAATAATTAATTTAATTATAAATAAGTAATTTGAATAGGTTTATAAATAAACAGCAAATGTAATTTAAGATAAATAATAATTAATTTTCAAATAATGTTTGACGATTTACAAGTGCCTGTAATTGGTTTACGTAAATAAAAATGGTTTTTATTTTTTATTTTATTTTTTTATTTTAAATGTCAATTATTTATATGCCAACAAATATCATAAACTCACTTCATAATATACTGGAATATGTTGTCCATGTCGGGCGGCACCTTCAGGTCGGTAAACAATTTGGGGTCATAAGCCCCCTCAGCGGGGATCACCACGCCGGCCGCGCGCTTGCGACCTGACCCCAGCACGGGGTCTATGTGGGTCGGCTCCAGATCCCCGGAGTCTGTGTCTGGTAATACAAATAAAAAACAAGAATGAGCAGATCCCATGAGGATTGCATACTTTCTGTTATCAATACCTACCATAATGTCTGAATGTAATTAGTATTCATACATATTCTATTTGCGCCGTTTTATCGAATACAAACAAAAGCGTTCTTTTTTCGTTCGAAGTTACATGTTTATGGGCCTAAAGTGGGACCATGTGGAACACCAAACTAGATATGACGTTATACTAATATGCCACAAATTATTCCAGCATATTTTATTATTCTAATAAACTCATAACCTTACTCGCAGAGATCTTAAAGAACCGACAAGTTTATTTTCCTTATATATTTTTAAATATTATCTCATTTCTTCGTAATGTGTTCTTTGTATGTTATTTTATTAGGGCTCCGCAACCAAAGGGTAAAAACGGAACCCTATTATTGAGACTGTCTGTCATGTCATGAAATCTCATTTTTATTGTCGCATTATCAATGTCCCATACAACAATTCTGTTTTTTAGTAGACCAAAGAAAGTGCCATAGTAACCTTATACCTTGATAATGACCGTAACAAGCGCCCGATATTGTGAAATAGAGCAGACACTTCACATCTCTCAGTCACAACGATACGACCAAAACCGCAAACCACAAATATGTGTTACAACTTTTAACAATGTATTGCGACATACTTTACAAATACAAATACAAATACAAAATTCTTTATTGTGGTACATAGGTAAGCAAATAGTTGTTACATGTTTCCGAGATTGTACACAGCTATGACCCGCCATAATGGCATACAATAATTTTTAAGTAGGTCAGTGACATTTTATAATATAAACATAGCACAATCAAGTAGAAAATTAAAATAATAACAATTCAAAATGCAGGACTTTAGAATTAACGAACATTTTTACATGTCAAGGCAATAATTTAAATAATAAGACATAAATTATAAATTCAATTAAAATTAATTAATAAAAATTAAGAAATATACGGGAATAATTAAAATTAAATAACATCATCGAGATAATCCTTTAAAGTATAGTAACATTTATCCAATAACAATTGAAATAATCGCTTTTTATAATTATGCAAATCTAAATCTCTAATAGACTTTGGCAATTTATTATATATCTCGGGGATTAGATAAAAAACACTTTTGTGGAAAAGAGCAGTTTTGTGGGGTTCACGTGTCATTTTGTCTTTATGTCTGGCTCCATTACTAAATTTGAAACGGTGAATATTTAATTTAGCGAAAATGGCACATTCGTAAATAAACAGACAGGGGAGTGATAGTATTTTTAGTTCCTTAAAATGTGGAACACAGGATTCCGTTGAATCAATACTTACGATTGATCGGATACACCGCTTTTGCGCCTTAAAAGCTAGGTCTTTGTTGGTTGAATTGCCCCAGAAAATAAGACCGTACCTTAAAATGGAAGAGACATAACCATGATACGCACTAAGAACAGCAGATCTATCTGCTATTTTACTTAATTTATAAAGGGCATATGACTGTTGATTCAAGCGTTTACAGACATAATCTATGTGATTTTTCCAGTTAAGTCTTCTGTCAATATGTAGCCCCAAAAACTTAATTTCATCTATTTCTTCAATATTTGTATCTTTGAATGTTATATTTAAATTCGGCGATGTTAGAAAATTTTGTCTAAATGTCATAATTTTTGTTTTTGACAGATTTATGTTTAAATTATTAGATGATAGCCATTCAGCTGCATTAGTTAAAAACATATCAATCTCCACATTTATGCTAGAGTGCATATTGTCATTATTAAACAGAACTGTGCTGTCGTCAGCAAAAAGCGTCATTTGATGGTGCGTTATGGATGGTAGATCATTAACATATACAATAAAGAGTAATGGGCCCAATACGCTACCTTGTGGTACCCCAAAACGGACATTAGTGAACTCAGATTCGTATACTTTTTCTTCTTTCGATATTGGGCATACTCGATTTATTTGAGTAGCTTGGTGTCTATTGCTTAAATAGGATTTTATAAGATTATTGACATTACCCCTAACACCATAGTCATTTAATTTTTGGAGCAAAATGTCATGACGAACGTGGTCGAACGCTTTTGACATGTCTAAGTACATGGCTACAGCTGGTTTACTATTATCTAAATTGGTCATTACTGTATGTATGAAATTATAAATCGCATTATTTATTGATTGACTTTTACGAAAGCCGTATTGTTCGCTGGCAAAAACGTTATTGGCTTCAAGAAAAGAGTACAACGATGCATATATAACTTTTTCGTAAATTTTTGAGAAAATAGGTATTAACGCTATGGGTCTGTAACAATTGAGATCTTCAACATCACCCTTCTTAAACATAGGTTTTATAATGGTGTACTTAAGTTTATCTGGGAAAACTCCGTGTTCTATACTCAGGTTGATAGTATAGCTTAAAACAGTAGAAATTATATGAGCTACATTTTTCACAATTCTAACTGTAACCTCATCGTAACCCGTGCTGCATACATTTTTCAAAGAATTAATTATTTTAAACATATCTTTAGGGGTTACAGGTTTCATAAAAATAGAGTTAGGTTGACTCTTACCCGTTAAATGTGGTATTGTGTTTGTTTGTTCACAGTTAGCTACGTTTGAAAAGAAATAATTAAATAATTGAGCTATCTCTTTCGGGTTTGAGACTGTATTACCATAATCATTTTTCATTTTATTTATGTTCTCCTTAAGTATATTACTTTTATGTTTGTTTATGATTTGCCATGTAGCTTTACTTTTGTTAATAGAAGTTTTAATGTAATGGCTATTTTGTGATTTTTGTGTAAGATTGAGAACAGATTTATATCTTTTTGAGTAGGATTTAAAATTACTTTTGTTTCTGCTAGTTGGGGATTTTCTATACTTCCACAAGAGTTCACGTCTACGTTTGCTGCACAAGGTAATGCCTTTTGAAACCCATTTTGGCCTTTTGTCTACCATAACTTTAACTTTAATATAAGGAAAGCATAAATTGTAAAACAATGTAAACGTATTATGAAACTGAGAGAAAGCATTATTAGGGTCATCTGTTTCATAAACTTCACTAAAACTTAAGCTGCTAAGACATTTTACAAATTTATCTCTGTTTTCATTTGAATAGTCTCGCCGTTGGACGTACCAGTACTTAATGGAGCAACTCTTTTTACCGGGCATTTAAGAATTTGAGCCATATGATCTGATAGGGCCAATTCAGCCAATTCACCTTTGCAGCCTTTGACGTTATGAGCTATGTTATCCAGGCAAGTGCCACTAATCAATCGTGTTGGAGTGTCAAACTGAAGTCGCAAATTGTACGATGCGAGTGAGTGAATGAGCTCGGCTGTTATTTTATTAGTCTTGAGAATATCAATGTTCAGGTCTCCTGCAATTATAATTTTCTTATCTTTAGATCTATATTTATTAAGAATTTGGTGTAAAATCCGAAAGAAAGTATCAAAGTCTTTAGAAGTATTTTTTGGAACTCTGTATAGGCATATGGTAATTATTTTATGTTGTTTAGTTTGTTACATTGTAATCTAATTTATTTAATATCATCAAATTAAATTCATCGCTTGACAAAATTGGAACTTGGAATTTTGCCGCCATATTTTAACGCTCTTTATAGGATCATGTCCGCCAACTTTTAGTTAAAAATAAAACTTGCCATAATATGTGGTTGTGGCTTTGTGTTTAAAAAAAAACTAATAACTTATCACAAATATCAGAAATTAAGTCTTTAGCCTGTGTCGCTTTGTTATTAATTATTTTACGTTTAATTAAGTATAATAAAGATAGGTACCATACTATCGAATTACAATAATAATATTGCAATAGGTGTAGTATTAATATTGATAGCATCAAAAATCGGTTTTTGTTGTCATATATAACAGTTTATAATACACCTTTCGTTTAATAGTAGGTACCTACGTATATAGTAAGATATTACACATTTCACAGCACAGTAGTTTTTGAGTTGGTCTTGACGCAGAATTTTATTCGTTACAAACATACACACAAAAATACAAATCTTTCCTCTTTATAATACTAGAAGAGTAAGTGCACCAATTATGGACCACCATAAGGATTTTGTGAAATAAAACTCTGAATTTTTAAGATTAATCAGTTTTATACATTTTGAACAGTTCGATAGTTATTTGGTATCAAAAACGATTATTACAATTCTTAAGAAACATGAACAGAACAGTTTAGAAATAATCAACTTTTTCTAAAATAAGTCGTTTTTGTACCTTTGCAAAAAGTGTACAAAATATGGACCACATGGTTTCAAATATGGACCTTAGTGTAAATTGGATTCAAATTATTTAAAAAATGGACGTGTTGCCTAAAATTAAATTGCTAAGACAATTATAAAAAAACTATTGGATACAGCAATTTAAAATGAATAATGATAATAGGTCACCTTTCCCCTAGTCTAATCCACTTTCCCAAACAGTAATATTTGCTGAAATTATGAGCTTACGAAGTTAGGCAAAAAATTACAACGCGCGTTGATAAAAACGAAAAATGGGTGCCGTGAATACGTGTGCGCTCTCTGTCGACCTGCAAGCGGCTAGCGAGCCGCAGGAGGGATGTAGCTAAGCGTGCGGCGAACGATGGCTTAATACGACGGACGGTTTTTGAGAATGCGGGTAGTCCATATTACGGAACCAGTCCATAATTGGTGCACTTACTCTATTGAGTATAGATATAGATATAAATAAAGTGTGCATATTGATACTCCTCGGTACGCGCCATTTCCGTAAAATGGGTAGGTACCTACAAAGTCGTTGTTTCACGTACCTATTATTAATACATAGATGGGTACAAAACTAACCCGAGTTAGAAGTATCATCTCGTTTGACGATAGGCCTGGACCTCCCGCTGCTCTCCTTCCTCGAAACCATCTGCGTCTGCACTTCTGGCGTCTTCTCCGGTACTTGCAAGGATTTTCTGTCTGGTGACTTAAAGAAACGGTTGAAATGCCAAGAACATTTGGAAAGGAGATACTATTGTAATAATTTTGGCCATTTTAACTAGAAACTAGTTGCCCGCGCGCAGTTTCAATTGCGTTATTCCAGTTCCCGTAGGAACTTCATAATCAAATATAGCCTATGTCGCTCCTTGATAACTTAGTTTTTGATTAATGATGAAAGAATGTTGATAATCGGATAACAAATGCAGTCAAAATCGATGAATGAATAAATACAAATGGAGGAACATAGAATCTTCTTTCTTTGAAGTCTGTAAAAAAATCTCGGAAGACAGTCTATACTAAATTTTTCTTAAAAATATCCCCATCTTAAATGTACCTAAAATCTATTTGGGTACACAAAACTTGCTAATAACTAGTCTAAAACTCACACTTCCTAGTTCCGTCCCTTTCATCACAGACAATCGTAAAACATTTTATTCCGGAAGTGCGCTGCGCGCGCCGTTGCCGTTGACCCCATTTGTTCCAAATTTGTCTATGTTTACAGCGAGCATAAACAATAGTAAACCAGGTGGCCATATTTGCTTTGAAACTTAAAAAGTAAAAACTATGCGTTAAATAGTGGGATAATATTATTATGTAGGCATGTTTTTTTAAACATATTGTTTTACTATAACAATAATAGAAACCGTAATTTATTTTATGGTTTTATATTTACTTAGCTAAAATAAAAGAAATCTCTTTATTACACAGTCTAATAACTAAAGATAAAGAAAATTGAAATTTTGTTATGGCATGTAGGTATATTATATTAGACCACCAACGGCTAAACGCGTTTTGTGAAAGATATTATCACGATTTCTAGTAGGTTTAATATGTTTTATTTAACTATAAACAGTACAACAAGTCGGAAGATTTTAATCATTCAGATGGTTGTAGCAGATAAATAAAAAAAAAGTATTTGAAAACTTACATTTGTAATGATTTATGAGCTTTCACATAAAACATAATACTAAAACTAAAACAGCATAACACTTGCATAATTTAATAAAAACACTTATCTTTTTCCTACAGACACAGTTAGTTAGCCAGGAGGCTTTTGCTTCTTCGCCGGACATAAAGGCGAGCAGTGCTCCAGCCTTTATAAATGGTTAAGAAACTACAAACTAAGCAACCTGCGTAAGAATGCGCACCTTGCGGCGCCACTTGCATCTCGTCTCAGGGCGATCGCTGGAGGGGGATTAAGGATTTATGACTTTTAGATTTTTAGAGGAGTTTTGTGCAAAAATAACGAGACACAATTCGTTTATATGAGATTAGAGAACTATTGGTTAAACGCCTTAATGACTTTTCTACAATCCTAGTACGCCATGCACGAAACTATCGTTACCTACTATGTAGTTATAAATACCTCTCGTCTCCAAAAACACGTGTTTTAAATCAGCGAAACTCAGCACAAGCAAGCGGACACCCTACTCTCATTAGGATGCTCGCTTGGTTACCTACGTCACTCGCTTCTATTTTCAACTTTAAGACAGGGCCCTTATTCTTTATTGCTATAGAATTCGTGTTACGGATTTAGACTTTAATTGGGCATGCTTCATTTGCAGATAAAAGATTTGATGAAGGTTCTAACTTCAAATGGACCTAACATAACATAAGCCAAATATTGAAATAGAATAATAAATTGGATTCTAAGAACGCTTGAAAGTGACTCTACACGCGTTATAGCAATCTATGCGGTCTGTCGGAGATGAGTGCGCCCGCGAACGCTCTCCCTCCTGAAAAATAACTTTTCGATGCCCTCGTAGCCCTGAAGTCCGAGAGGGGCCCGCGAACTTTAACGTAGAGCGACAGTTGCACTAACCCCTGAAATACTCAGTCATATCATCAATCCCTTAATCCCTCTGTCAGCTACCGCCCGGAGACTAGGTCCTAGTCCCACAAGAGCCGTCCTCTTGCGCAGGTTTTAACCATTTAAAAAGGCTGGAGTCGTGCTCGCCTCATGCCCTGTGAAATAGCAAAATGTCCATCCGAAAAAAAAACGGACAACGGACACAATATTATGATTTTAGTTTCAAGTGATTTTTTTTCGGAGACATTCATATTTTTTTATAGCCACGAGTCTTTTGCTAAAGATATGCTTATATTAAAAATGAATAAATTAAAAATGAAGGACGAATTGTTAAAAACTCATTACGGCATTGTAATGGAACGCCCGAGCTTTGTAAGAGTTTGTGAGCTCGTGACTGGGTCAGCGCTCAGCAGGGCTCCCTGTACTCCTCCGAGAGGGTGTGTAATACCTACTATTTAACTAATATAAATGAAAGATGCGTGCCGTGTGGTTTCCGGCTTAGAATAGACCACCCCATGTCCTCCCATGGGTGTCGTAAAAGGCGACTGAGGGACTTATGGCTGATGGATGGGCAGCAGCATCTATTAGCTCAAGGTTTACATCTTACTGCGATCACCAATCTGTCTGTCAAGCGTGGTGATTATAGCAATATCCCTCTACGATCCTGGCTTGCCAAGGTCTGTTAAGAGGAGGCCCATGTTCAGTAGTGGACGTAAACGGTCTGTTGATGAAGGTTACTATGGCACTTTCTTTGGTCTACTAAAAAACAGGATTGTTGTATGGGACATTGATAATAAAGAGGAGGCCCATGTTCAGCAGTGGACGTAAACGTGCTGTTGATGATGATGATGATGATTGATGAAATGAAAGATAGGCACAATACTGAAAACGGGAAATCCATCCCCAGAACTGTAGTTACATCTGAAACGTCTATTCATAGAATTGCGACACTACATTCCGCGAATTCCAGGACTCAAATGTATGTATCCGATTGTCTACGCCTAAAATAGCTTATACGAAGCTAGAATTAAATGTCAAGCCATCGGGGACTAATTAATTATATGTTTGATATTTAATACTAATAATATTGGAAAATGTATGGCAGAACAGCCGCATATAAGTCCCTCATATCTTCTTCTATACTTATTATTACTAGCATACAAATATAATCCACGCAGGATGTTTGCCATACGCAATGATAATAATATATTACTAGCTGCGCCCCGCGGTTTTACCCGCTTTACTCTGCTCCAGTGGGTTGGAGCGTGATTTTTTGTAGCCTATATGTTGATAGAGCTGATTAACTATCCCTGTGCAAAGTTTCAGCCAAATCCATTGAGTAGTTTTTACGTAAAAGAGTAACATCCATCCATCCATCCATACTTACAAACTTTCGCGTTTATAATAATAGTAGGATTATATAAAAGCAGAAACTGTCTGTCTGATCGATCAACGCACAGCTAAAACCGCTGGGTCTAACCATGAAATTCTGCACCAATATTCCTTAAGTGACTAAGAAAGGATTTTTGAAAACTGCATCCCTAAGGGAAAAAAAAAGTTCGCGAAGATTATATGAAAAAATCGAAACCTACGCGGGCAACAGCTCGTTATAAACGATAGAGTTTGTATGGATGTACGTTACTTTCACACACAAATATGGGCCGATGTTTCCGATATTTTACGCAGGCATAAATTAAAATCTGAATTATCATATAGGCTATAAAACATCACCCTTCGACCTACTGACCTGAGTTGCTACTCAGGTCAGTAGGTCGAAGGGTGATGTTGGGGATGAAGGGTGGACTGCTGTCCAACGCACGTAAAACATCGGGACGCAGCTTGTAATAATGTTGGCTAATGTATTTCCGAACAGCCGTTTAGAAGCCCCTAATCTATACTAATATAATTATTAAACAGTAGACTTATTATATACATAGTTTGTTTAAACGTACTCATTTCATAACTCAATCGTCGGATATAAAAAATATTTTTATATTCTACAACTCATTTCATTAGGTTCCTAGTTGAGATGTTTGGATGGATCTTTATTACTCAAACCCATAATTTATTACCCATCCACGGTGCTTAACAACCGTCTTCTCTAGTTGTAAATTTCCCCGTAAGACTATTTATGTCTTATTTTGTATCTCCTGTTTTAAAGGCCGGATTTAAGGGATCCAGAATAATGTACATTTCCAACATGATGATCACGATGGACTTGCCTCTCGGACTTCGGGTCTACGGGGGCATCGGATAGTTATTCGTTAACTAAGGATCGGGAGGATGTGGGGGGGGGACGTCGTGTTCGCTGGTGCACTCTTCTCCGGTGGGTCGGACAGAGTAGTCTTTGTGTAGTGGTGCTAGCTTCGTCTTTTTACTGCTAGTTTTATTATTAAAGCGGATTCTAAAATCCGTACCGATTTTTTTTTCATCCACAGCTTTATGGAAGGCTGTTGGATATCAGAATGCAAGTTGCGATTACGAATGAATCACGGTGCCCCGGTGGCCCGTCGAGTGAATCTACTTTGAACAGTTTGTAAGCGGTACAAACTGCTAGACGCGTGCAGAGACGGTGCTCGCGTACGTCATAATCGGTATACATGTGGTTTAAATTCTTACCTTATTATCAAGTGATCATTTGATTATGATTCCCATTCCGATTCCCAGTGTGTGCCACTGTTGATCCTGGCTCTGTATCCCATAAAAAAACCCGTGAGATGGAATCTAAAGTAAAATTTTCAGCTACAGCTAGTATCTATAGTATTAAAATTAAATTATCCTTACTGATTTTATAAACGGGAAGTTTGTGATGGACGGATGGATGTTTGTTGTTCATCACCGGTGAAGTAGCAAAAGCCTCGTGGCTAAATAAATATGTCCGTCCGAAAAAAAAAAGATTGAAGAGTTTTGGCTGAAAGTTTGCACGGAGATAGTTTATTAGCTGGATTATGATTTAGGTTACAAAATATCACTCTCCGACCCACTGGAGCAGAGTAATGCGGGGTGCAGCTAGTCAGTCATAAATCTTTTATTAGAGATGGGCGTTGAATCAACGAACTAGTTAAATCAACCGTTGATCTCCTGTCAACGTTTCAACGTTAACAGTTTATGAATCAACTAGTTGAATTCGTCAACGTCATTAATGAATTTAACTCTAGACTTACGTTGAAAATAACATCATAGAACGTTAACAGTTTACAATCAACTAGGTGAATTCTTTAACGACATTAATGAAATTAACTGTATGCTCTAGACTTACGTTGAAAATAACACCATAGGTTGCGAGCGACGGTCGAATTTGAACTCTAAGTAACGTGAGCAAGAGTTGATTTTTGAAATAAATATATATTTTTAAAGAAAACGATGACGATGTCGGTGGAATGATACGCGCTGCCTGCTCACGCCGCCGCCCGAGAGAAACCGGTTCATACTCTGTACATAGAATCAGATGACCTTTTAAATACGCCTGAGGAGAATTATTAGGCTTTATAGCGAATTGTATTCAGTCAGTCCTAAGCCTGGAGAAAAAGTATGAAAGGAAGGTCATCAGTACAAGCATCAATCAAACATTTTCCATTAATACTTTGAATCAAATTGTTTATAAAATATCAGATCTATAGGTGGTAGAGACTCGTTGAATGAACGTCGTAGCGTTGAATAAAAAACGTTTAATAAAAGAACGGTTTACGTTCCAAGTTGAAATTAGTTGCACGTTAACTCGTTGACGAATTTAACTAGTTAATCAACTAGTTGACGAACGTTAATCAACGTTAACGTTACGTTAACGAAAAAACCGTCAACGACCCATCCCTATCTTTTATTATCGTGATTAACTATGATCGCTGGTATAACGGTTAACAGTATAGTTTTTAATGAAATCACGTAGCTCTCACCGCTCAATATGATAATGTTGCAAGCAATAAGGCGTGACGGACATATTACACTATATATAGCTGTATATATACACTAACTGCACATTTGCGACGCGATATTACAATTAAGAAATTAGGTGAGAAACTTAAGAAATCGGGCGGTGATTTTATCAATGTCTGTGAACATGTAAAATATAACATTGTAATTTAAACTTTTAACGGGCAGAAGGAATATAGAACCCATCGTTTGGACTCGGTTGGATTCTAATAAAGTCCAAAAACAATGATTTTGAAACAAACCTTCTGACTTAAAGGGTTAATAAAACAATTAAAATAATATTTTTACACGCGCAAATCTTCATAATCATCCAAATAATATACCTATAATAAAACTAGCTGCGCTCCGCGTTTTTACGCGCGTTGGACTACTTCTTAGCTCCATGGGTTATAGGTTGATGTATTGTAGCCTATATTGAAGGGTTTTAATAATAATAGTATAGGATTGAAGATATAAATCGTGATTTAATATACAAGGAAAAACAGAAACAGACAATATGAGAGATATAAAAAGAAGTAGTAAGAACATCAAAAAGGTAGGACATAGGTATAGACATAAGTAAATAACTAAAGGAGGATATCAGAACTATAAAGTATTTACTATAGTTTAGTTTACTAGTTCTAACATATATATGTTAATTCCGTTTATAAACTAGCCCCTTGGTAAATTTCAGCGAAATCCGTTCAGTAGATTTTGCGTGAAAAAGTAAAAAACATCCATCCACACATACAAACATTCGCGTTTATAATATTAGTAAGGATTCTAAATGAATATGGTTTCCTAAATGAACACTTAAAGGTCCGAGGTAGATCGGTTCTCGTCCAACAGGTAAGTAGGTACCTATATGGTCATAGTCATCATGATACTTTGATGCCATTTGCTAGAGCATCAGAAACCGATCGTTTCAACCAATTAGAATCACACATCGCGTAGAAACTCGTAAAATAGAGTAAAAAGTAAACTAGAGGCTGATCACGTAACGATATAACTATTTTACTTTGATAAAAATGTCTTCGCTATCACGATCACTATCACTACATAGTATAAAGCAAAGTCGCTTCCCTGTCTGTCCGCCCCTATGTATGCTTAGATCTTTACTACGCAATGGATTTTGATGCGGTTTTTTCAGTAGATAGAGTGATTCAAGAGGAAGGTTTATATGGTATAATACATAGATAAGTGTTGCACCGGTGGGGAGCAGGGGCGGGTCGCTAGTTTTAAATATGTAAATTCATTAAGTTAATATAGCTTAAATAATACAGTATAACAATAACATGGGAAATGCATTACAATAACCATACAGTACTGAAGAATTTTTTTATCATAAGTAGTCGTAGTCTGCCTGGCTCTGTTCTGGTGTCTATGGAAAATGAACTAGTTTTTTCCGTCCTGAAAAGTTACAATTTCTGATATATTATGTACGAGGTGTTAGAACGATGACGAGATTATGGCAATAGGCTAATTATATAAGTTACACTTGTACGTAGCTAACTAACTGGGCAATTAATTAAGACTCTTGACCTTCGTGCTGTATTAAAACCATCAAAATGTTTGAAGAAGCTAAATTAAATGGTATCAAGCAGTATTTTCATATTGAGCTAATGTTTCAAAGCATACATTTTTACATATTCACGCCTCTTCCCCATAGGGAAAGGCAGGCAGATACCACTTCCTGCCACTTGCTACTATCTTGACTTATCACTTTCGCATCTTCTGCATTCATTCATCTCATGCGTGTCCTTTGGTTTTCGGATATTAACGTTAAATATAAAAAAACAACATTTTACTCTTTTATGGGCCAAATACAGCGATATAATTTACCTACTCAATTGGTAACTTAACTGTAAATAACTAGGTTATCCTACTAATATTATAAACGCGAAAGTTTGTATTTAAGAATGGATGGATGTTTGTTACTCTTTCACGCCAAAACTAGGTACTGAACGGAATTGGCAAAAATTTTGCACCGGGATAGGTTACACGCTGGATTAACATAATTATAGGCTACAAAACATCACGCTCCGACCAACTAGAGTAGAGTAACGCGGGTAAAACCGAGCGGCGCAGCTATTTCTTAGATATGTAAAGATAAAAAAATACATAGGTACCTGATCTTCTCCCGAGATATTTTCCAGGAATTTATCGCCTTCTGACTCTGATTCACTGTCGGAATCGAAGTCGTGTCGCGCCGTGTGTCTCACGGGCGGGTTGAACTTGGACATATTGGTATTCAGCACCTCCTCCTCGCTCGATGGACTATCAATCTCTCTAGCGTTCACCACACTCACGGTTTCGTCGTACATAGCATAATTATGATTAGTGGGTAACTCTTTGTCTTTCGTTAGTGTAAATGTTTGACAAGTCTGGCAGTGTTTGTCGCAGGTCGCCATGGTAACGACAACGTACCTCTTCGGTTGGGAGCCCATTGAGGTTTATGATTTGTACTCGAGGAGTACCTTATTGGTGCTTTTTTTTAACCTGGCACGGGGTGGTACTGATCAGGGTGACATGGGTTTCACACACTTCATAGTAGTGCATGGAGACGGTATTTTATTATTATAAGATATTTTTGCAAGGGGTTGCTCGCGTGCCTTGACTGTAGATTTATTCCTGAATTGCATTGGCATGCTATGAACTGGTGCTATATTTTTATTTTTACTGATAACTAGCTTCCCGCGCGTGGCTTCACTCGCGTAAATCCAGTGAAAATTCCATAATTAAATATAGCGTTCCTCGACAAATGGGCTATAGGTATATCTAACACTGAAATATTTTTTCAAATCGTACCAGTAGTCCCTGCGATTATATTAAGGCTACATAAAATTATGTAGTTCCTACGAGAACGGGTGTTACGCTGGTGAAACCATGCCCGAAAGCTGTAAACTATATACCTTAATTATGATCCTAATTTGAGATTGAAAAGTTTGGATTCAAGAATATATTTTTTCCATGGCACTGAAATGTTTTAAATCTTTTTTAATGTAAAAGACCGGTACAAAAGAAGAAGCAATAAAATACTATTAAAATCAGTAGTTACTACGTAGGTATTTATTTTACAAATCATCATCATCAGCCCGTATAACGCCCACTGCTGAACATGGGCCTCCTCCCGAGAGAGGGTAGTTGCCATAGCCACCACGCTTGGCAGGCGGGTAGGTGACCGCAGTATTATGTTTTACCACACAAGGAAACTCTGCTGCCCGTTCCTTGATATACGATTATTATAGATAGTATTATAACAATCGGGACCATCGGCTTAACGTGCTTTTCGAGGCACGGAGGGAAGTCCCTCAACCAACCAGACGCGGAAAGAAATCTTAGAATTTACACAAAGATTTTCTGTCCGGCGTGGGGATCGAACCCACGACCTCCGAGATTTAAAGCGAGCCAAATACCGCTATGCTACTGAGGTTGACATTAATGTTGTCTTTATTATTATATAGGTATACCTTCAGCCAAAACGCTAAAAGGTCGTTAGACATGACAAATTGTATATGTCTTTGCAGAAGTTACCTATTGTACAAATAGTTTCATGGCAGAAACTAGTTACAAACTGCCTATATTTATAAGTACATTAGTTAAAGTATTGGATATCGATGCCAAAAATAATGAGGGCAACGAGAAGACGATAATATGCTAATGCGTTTCAATTAACATGACGTCGATATATTTTACTCACTTACGAAACTCCAGTTCCCGGAGTAACTTCATAATTAAATATATATAGCCTTTAGCCAGTGGCGTAGCTATCGTAGGGTCAGGTGGTGCAGTGCATCAGGGCCCCGGACGTCAGGGGGCCTTCTAACCTAAGCTTTGAAAAGAGTGTCAGCCAACTCGCTTGCTCTTGAAGCTATGTACCGGGGCCACCCACCTAGCTACGCCACTGCCTATATGCCTATAGCCTTCCTCTAAAATGAGCTATCTAACACTAAAAGAACTTTTCAAATCGGATCAATAGTCCCTAAAATTAGCGCGCACTAAGCAAACAAATGCATGTTATTCAGGATCAATAAATGAAACCAACTCTGGATAAATTAAGTCACATTTCTAAAAATAGCCACAAAAATAAGGGGAGAGATTACTTGAGCTAAAAATAAAAACAACTGTATAAAAATGTCAACTTTAATAATTAAAATAATAACTAACTTCTATATCATACAAAAATAATTGACACAACAACCCGTGAAGGGATATAAATCGAAACATTATAATTTTTCAAAAATAGTACTTTCATTATTTATGTATGGCGGAAACTATGAACTAAATGAATTATGATATCAGAGATCCACTATTACGAAATGAGATGCGATGTCACATTAATTGGAATATTTTATAACATTTGATGAATATGCTTGAGGTTTAAAATAATATTGTTAAAGAATAGCCCACTTAAAAAATAACGAAAATTAATAAAAGAAACTGCGTATCTAATTAATAAAATTGTCAATTAATCAATCAATCATCAGCTATCTTAATGGTGCTTTAAATAAGGAAAAACTAAAAAAAAGTTATCAGGAGAAACTTAATAAAGAAAATTAAAGATACATTTAAATTAAATTTGTGAGTTATTTGTTTTTCCATAATTATAACATACAAGCATTTTTACATGTAAAAGTTTCAAGGCCTCCCACAAATATTATAATACTACAAAAATATTGATCAATGTACTTTATAGCCATACAAAACTTATCATACAAAATAAATATATAGGCACTTTAAAATACAAATTAAACATGCAAAAAATATACAATTTTATGGGTTAATTAAATGTCAGTATTGAAATAATAAAAAGTAATCCATCATTTGATTTGTTAAAAAACTGAAGTGACCATATTGTTTTTTTTTTTCTTTTTTATTGAACAGACAAGTTTGCATACACACATTAATAAATAAAATCATATCAATCGTCGTTACTATTAAATCTAGTCATTCTTTAGTATTCTATTTTTGCAAGGTTTTAATCTTGCAAAAGAATACAAGGGAATGATAGAATAACAATTTTTTTACTATATGAATATGGTGTCACAAAGTTATGCTGATGTCAATTGACAGATTTAAGCTATAAATTATGCTGCTCTACAATAATAATTGGTCATGCGCCCATTCTAATTATGTCCAGCATAATGAAATGGTGCAGTGACACATTTAAATTTCTTGGTCTCTCCAGCATCATAATCTTACATTCTTAATTATATTCAGTAACATGATTCTACAATTCAAATTTATCACAATTCGCAGTCTTGGGGTATGTAATAAACAACAGGAATATAAAATGTTACACTTAAAAGGATTTGGCACAATTACACAAGAGACTGGTTGCTACTTAATGTTTCTTATCATAAGATAAGTACAAAAGCGAGTCTCGGAGTATATTTGCCTACATAACAAAAGCGCAGCAAATATTTGAAGATGCTGACATCTAGTTCATCCTACTTTGTTGATGAGCTCATCGCAGATCGCAGTTAGCTCTTCATTCGCCTTTGTCTTCTGAGTGAGTGACTCTTCCAAAGATGTTATGTGAAGCTCTTTTCTTTTAATCATAGCGTGAAGTTTGAGTACTTCGGTTTCATGCGATTTTTTCATTTTCTCCAACTCCGTATTTGCATGGTTCAGCTTCGATGTAGCATGTTGTTTTAGAAGTTCGTAATTGTTCTGCATTTTAGTCAAATTCTCCTCGAATTCTTTTATAGATTTTTTGTATGAGTCTTCATTAGCTTTACAACTGAATATGACCTGTTTACTCTTTTCGTATTTGCTATGAAGGTCACTAAACGAAACTTCCATACTTGCGAGATGAGCAGTTTGTTCGTCTCTTTCACTGATCAGTTTCATTCTTTCTTCTGCATGTCTTTTCCTGTCTTGTGCCGTTTCTGAGATCAAACTAGCTATCGTCCTTTCATATTCCTCGACAACTGCCGCCATGCTCTTATTGATCTTCGTCTTTTCAATTAGTTTTTCATTTAATTCATTTATTTTCTTTAATCTTTTCTGACCGTCTGCTTCTAAGTTTTTCATTTGAGATTCCATTGTGCTTAATCTGTCTTGCAATTCTCTACTTTCAGATCTTAAGTTATAAACGTTAATTTCTTTTTCAGCTAGGAGCTCTCGAAGTTGAGTTAAAGCCAGGTCAGCCTCATGTTGTTCCCTGGTTGCATGACTTACTGCAGTATCGCGAGCAGGAGAGTTATTACCACTTAGAGACAATAGTCTGTCAATAACGGCCATGGCAGGAGACGTGAATGTAAGAGAACGCCTGTTTGATCTGTTTGGAGTATTTGGTGTTAAAGAACTATTTGGTGTAGTACAAGTAAAAGATTTGTTTCTTGGGGTAACTGGATTCACAGCGGGAGGAACAACCATCATGGGCTTCGCTATAGTGACATTTAGACCGTCACTGAATTCTTCACTTATGTTTGCATCAATATCTTGAGTAACATTTAGATTAGAAGGTCCAGGAATTGGAGACGTTATTTCTTCTTGAGGAGTTTTTGTGGGTTTAGTAGGAGTACTCTGCCGCTTTTGGATTTTACTTAACGCGGCAAGTACGCCATCAGATGTTATAGCTGAAATTCTCTTTGCAAATAACGGATCAAATTTGAGGAATAAGCTTTCTTTACCACTATCCACAATAGTGTTACTCTTATTTTGGTTCAGAAGGAACTCAAAAGCTTCAGCGTCGATAAACATTTCGCCACTGTCTGCATTTTGTTCGGTTACTTGTCGTGGCATATCGTTAAATTGCATCATGTCAATATTATCTGCATCAAAGTCATCATTCAAGTCTTCGGCTTCTAGAAAAGGACCTTCTATAGTATCCTCATCCTCTGTTTTCACAGTAGCTTTCGAAGATGTGGTGGCACTACTTATATTACCGATGGTTTCTTTTTCCATTGCTTCGGTCTCCATTTTATCTTCAGATTTGGGTGGTTGTGGTACAATTATGGATGAATCGGGCGATTTACCGATTTTGCATTTAGTTTCGAATGGGTTTTCCATATTAGGTGGTGGAGATGTACACATTTTTGATTTAGATGCAAATGGATTAAAATGTATATCATCAATCTCAGGTAAATTAAAAACGTTTCGAGAAGCATTCATACTTCCACTTGATGATGCACCTGCTGAATAATATGTCGACTGTTCCGATGAAGAAGGAGTTTTTATTTCTTTATTTAACTCTTTAGATGATTCAAGAGAAGATTGATTAGCTTCAATGATTGGATCGGTTGAACATGGCGTATTGTTCGATACAACATTTTTGTGTTCAACATCAAGATCCAGTTTCGAATTGAGTGCTTCATTTTTAACCGGATTTATTTCTTCGGTTATCTTAACAGTTTCCTCGATTTTATTACTTTCCTCAATTGTAACATTATCAGACTCCAAAGCAACTTGCGTCGGGGCTTGCAATTCAACTTGTGATTTAACTTCAATACTTTCAGTAGGGTTTTCCAATTTATTATCAATTATATTATTTTCAAAAGTAGTATTCAACTTCCTTTTATTACCAGCAGTTCTGTTTCTTACTGCAGCTGGTTGAGACTTTCGTCTATTTAAATCTTTTTTTGGCACGACTTTTTCGGTAGTTCTAGACATTGGTTTTGTTTCAATTGGTTTATTTGGTGTGTCTAATGGAGGTGATTGCCTTATTTTAGTTTTAGTAGCGAATGGATCGTCCATTTCATCAAAGTTAAAATTATAGCCTTTAGAAGCAATTGGAGGTGAAGCAGGTGGTGTTACCAGGTCTCTATTTTCGGTCACTAAAGGATTTTCAATGCTTTCAATTTCAAGATAACCATCTGTATTCATTGAAGAAGGTATATCTTCAGCTACCACAGATACAAATGGGCTGTTGTTGCGAGAAGCTAATACTTCTTCCTCTTCTAAATTAGTTTCCGAATGTGGTGCAATAACAGATTTGTTATTATCAAGGTTTTCTGTAGTACTGTTTACCTTCTCAAGCCAATCGTCAGGTTGTATACATTCATTGGTGATAATATCCAGGTTGACTTGCAGTGGTTCAGTCACACTCTGATCGAGTTCCATATTTACCGTTGTATCTAAATCGACTTTATTTTGTGAAATTGTAGTAGTTTGGTTTTCAGGAGCATCAATAGTTTCAAGATCAGTCATGGTCACATCAAGAACACTCTGACCCAGACTTTTGGGGACAATATGCTTATCAGTTGAATCTGGTAAAACATCATTAGTTTTATTTAAATTTCCTTCAATAAGTTGTAGTTCAGAATGTAGATCCGAATTAGTTCCAATAACTAAATGTGTATCAGCAGGCACAGGTGTAATGTGCCCAGTTAATTCAGGAACATTAATAGGTTTTTGCTCTGTTCCTACTGGAATGGTTTGGTTAATTATATCAGGTAATGGTTGTACTTCACATATACTTTCATTGATATTCATGGATATTTCTTCTTGCTTCACAATTTTATATTGGTGACACTCCTGTGGTTGTAGGTTTATATTTGTATCGTTGCTTGGTGCTACGGTATCTAGTGCTATAACAGCCTCAGCTTCATTAACCAATACAGAGTTATTGGGTACATCAATTGCATTTTTAATATTTTCGTTATTTAAATGTGGTGCTACAACAATTTCAGCATTATCATTTGTTATTTCATTAAAATTTTTCAAATCATTACAAACTTCTTGAATTTTCTGATTATTCGGTAAATCGCAACTTTGTACGATTTCGTTTAATGGATGTAATCTTTGAGGCAAATCTATATTTTCATTATTCAGAGATGTTACAACAGCAGGTACAATATTCTCATTAATAATTTCACTATGAACTTCTTGTATTTCTTGATTGATATGGAAATCCCCACCTTCAAACATTACATTTTTTGTAGACATATCTTCAATATGTTCAGTAACTTCAGCTTTATCTCCATCATCTAAATTTTCCATTTTTTCAATTTCAAACCTTTTAATAGGCTTCTCATTAAACTCACTTGTTTCTTTAGATTCTATTATTGTGTCTTCTTCGGGAATATTTATTTCTTTATCAATGTCATCATCATCAGGTAGCGGAACATCAACAGGCAGTTCCGTAATGGATGCCTCCTTACTTAAATTAACTATGGCGTTAGAAGATAATGGCGTGATCATGGCTTGAAGTATTTCATGACTAGACATTACTGGCAGGGAAGATTCAATGGGAGAATGATTTTCTATGTAAGTACTATTTATATTAGATTCTTTTTTAAGATCTGATAAAAGATATTTTTCAGGAACAGTATTTTCTTCAACATTCTTGTCATTGTCTGTATTAGTATCATCTTTAACATTAGTGTATATACATTTTTCTGTGGGTGCTTGGGCTAAAATATCTTTAGGTATTTCTTCCATTTTTGAATTTTGTGCCTCAGTTTCTGTGTGATTATCTATTACTGTAGTTTGACTCAAAATTGAAGTACTATCTGATACTGGTTCAATTGTTGCTGTACTATTCAAAGATTTTGTTATGTTTAATTTATCAGTTATTTGAACTTGTTGGTCTAATATTGGTTGATTGTGCAATTGACCACTTTCAATAGTTTCTGTTTTATTTAAAGTGGCGTCAAGTTGTGAACTAAGTAATGAAGCTTTGTTACAAAGATCTAATACATTTGAAACATTGTCAGATTCTGTTTTGCCATCTGATAAAAGGTATTTCTCAGGAACACTATTTTCTTCAACATTCTTATGATTGTCTGTATTAGTATCATCATTAACACCTGTGTTTATATCTGTAAGTGCTTGGGCTAGTATATCTTTAGGTTCAGGAACAGTATTTTCTTCAACATTCTTATGATTGTCTGTATTAGAATCATCATTAACACTTGTGTTTATATCTGTAAGTGCTTGGGCTAGAATATCTTTAGGTGTTTCTTCTGTCTTTAAATTTTGCTCCTCAATTTCTACTTGATTATCCATTCCTGTAGTTTGACTCAAAATTGAAGTACTATCTGATAATGGTTCAATTGTTACTGTACTATCCAAAGATTTTGTTATATTCAGTTTATCAGTTATTTGAACTTGTTCGTCTAATAATAGTTGATTGTGCAATTTACCACTTACAATTGTTTCTGTATTATTTAAATTGGTATCAAGTTCTGTATAAAGTAATGAAGCTTTGTCACACTGATCTAATACATTTGAAACATTGTCAGTTATTTTAGCATTATCAACCACTTGTTCATTTTTCATGTCTTCTGACACACTTGACACTTCAGCTTTGTTGTTAGATAAATTATGAATTTGATTGTCTAATTCTATTGTTCTCATAGATTCTTCTGTATGTAGTTCATTTGTTATACAATCAATAGTTGCAGTAGTGTCAAAGGTTTTCTTAATTTCTGTATTAATTGAGGGTCTAGTTAAATCATGAGTTTCATTAAATAATGTATGGTTTGTTTCAATATTTTCACTTGACTGTGAGGATTCTATGACTGTTTCTACTGCTGGGTAATCTGCTTCTAATTTTGCAGTAAGTTCACTAGACTGCTCGCTATCCAATGTTTCATTTGATTGGTTTGTCATAGTTACATTGGTTTTTAAGCTTTCATTAATATAAGTTGAGGACAATACTTCTTTAGAGTTATCTATAGATTCTGGAAGCAAATCTTCAGGTGTAATAGACAAAGTAGCATCTAAAATATCTTGTGTGGTATTCAAAATAATTTGTTTTAATCGTGATCCACTGGTGTTTGTATTTTCCAAATCTTTGGTAACATCTAAATCCTGTATGTGACTAACTGGACATAAATCTTTGTCTACAGTTTGAGAGTCATTATTTTTATTGAATGATGTTTCACAGTCAACAAACTCACCATCTGACTCAGGAGCAACTGGACCAATAGTGTTATTCACATCAAGGTACTCAGTCAATGTTGTGTTCTTCATTGATTCATTGTAAGAAATGTCCATATACTCCACTGTAGTGTTCAATGACTCTTTTACATTTTCTTTCACAACCTTTTTAGCAGCTCCCTTGTCTAATGATTGTGGGTACATTAATTTATGTATTGGTATTCTGTCATCGCTAAATAATATTGTTGTCTCATCTTTCCACTGCAGTTCCTTCTCTAAATCTTCATTGAATACTATACTCTCTTTATGCTCCTTGGGACTGTTTCTTTTAGATGGACTAGGTTCCTTCTTTCGATGGGCTGCTATAGGTGTTGATGCTAATAATGCCTGTGCTTTGGCCTCGACTCTCGCAACATCTGCAGGACTAAGAATTTCTGATATCACTGGTTCATTTTCTACAGGTGATATAGGACTTTGTGAAGGTCTGAACATGCTGAGAACACTCTTTAGACCTCTCATGATTGGAGAGCCACCGTCACACTTAATTGGATCTTTAGTAGGTGTTGTTGCTTCTGGAGTGTGGGACACAGATGATGATGAACTTGGTAGTGATAAGTTTTCATCAATATCACTTGGGCCACTGACTGTAACTGTGACATCGGCATTCTCAGAAATGGTCGAATCAAGTGGTCGTAACACAGATGAGTTCCTACTATCAAACTGGTCAGTTGAGATGGTCTGGAGAGGCAATACTCTCACTGATTTTACTATATTGTCAGTATTAGTTAATGTTGTATTTAAAGAACGAGTTAAATTGGCATTTTCATTTACAGTAATATTTAATTCATCACCAGATTCTATAGTTCTGTTGTCAAGGCATGCGGTGTAGCTCTTAGACATAGGAGAGTTAGCAGGAGTGACAGAGTACCTGAGTTTCATATTCAGCTCTGACACATCCAACTCTTCATAGCCCTTCTCAGTGAAGGGCAACACATTGTTGTGGTGTAAACTGTTCTCTTTGTTATCGAAGTCACTGTCCACGTCCATCGGCTCCGAGTGATGAGCCATTGTAAGTTTGTAAATACACTATATTGTTTATTCACTGCACACCATCAGAAGTCTACTTCAGTCAGTCACTTTTAACTTTAATAACACTTAATTGTCTTACTTGACGATATCTGGAGTGATGTATTAAGAAAAAAATCAGTCCAATGTTTACACTTAACCGATTTCAGCGTTTCACTGAGATTTCTAATCTACGTAGTATGTTATGGAGAAGAGACGACCGACGCGCATATGTATGTCATTTAAAAACAAAAATGTCGGTGTACAACACGCAACTCACTCTGAAAATCTATTTTTAACCTTTTTGTGTGGCACAGAGCGCGATGTTCATTCGGTACATTTTATGTAACGCGTGCTCGAGGGAATCTTGCCAAAAGATAAAGTTGTTCGAACACAAATACACCGCCCGCGCCGAATGGACCGTTTGAAATCCGGTAACTTTTTTATAATTTGAAATGTCAGTTTAAAAACTGTGTTACAGTTGACAGCACAGATATTTCGAATAGCTGTTAAAATAACTGCTATGCTATTGCTGTGATTTTAATAAGCTATTTAGCATGTTTCATTTTGTTGTATAAAATGCCAACGCGCCAATGCGCAACGTAAACCACTACGCCAATAAGCTCTTTTTAAATTATGTATCAATTAATACCAAATAAATCAATTAAATAAGAATTCATCGTTTAAATATTTCTTAAATATTGGTATAGCTTTCTAATTCTCATAAAAGCACAAAAATAGTAATACAGATTAATCAAACAATTACTTAACTTACAATTAAATAAAAAAAAGTGTCGCCTTACCTATCCGGTGCGTCAATAAATTATGTTTTATAGGATGCCTCGCAGACCATGGATTTATTTCACCCATTTCTTTAAAACAAAAAAAATTGTACATAGGTATAAGAAGGTATTTCTATATCTATATACATTCTGAATTTATTTGTACGCAGTTGGCAGAATAACAAATAAACAATGTTTAAATCTTTGTTTAATTCTTAAATAAATATTGGCACGTCAATACAGATCAATATAATTATATCTTGGCAAGCGTAAAGCATCGTTTCAATTCCTAATACAAAATAATTAATATGAAATAATTCTGTATTGCCGTTCGCTACATTTAACTCGTTTCAAAATTAAACTGGTAGTAAATATTGGAGAATGCAAACGATGAGTTAAATCACATATATTAATAAATTATTTCACATGGATTTTCGTGTTAGTAATGTAGAAATTCGGTCTTTTATAGGCGGCTGGTCTATTATGAATTGTAAAACTAATATACTTGTATATCATTGTATTTTGTATTTATATATAATGATGCATGCAATGGCAACTATCCAGCCTGCAAAATAAAAAAAGTATATGTGTTAAGTGAAATAACAGCTTAATATAGCGGTAGACACACGGTACATCCTTACTTGAGAACTCGTTTACAAAGACATTCTTTTTTTTACCACATTTATTGTCTGAACAATTCTTAACAAGCTTTTATGTTTAAAAATAGCAAAATTAACTAATTGAATGCGTTATGTTAAATTTATATATATATAACGACATTGGAGGACTAAATAAATTGCAATTCTGCTTTAGTTTTATAAAACGTTGCTATAATCTGATCTGATCTGAAAATAAAACTCACTCTGTAAAAGCCCACTTCGCAACTAAATGTCAATTTGTTGTCAAATCTTTATTTTGGTTGTGATAATAATACAATTTTGAATTTGAGATTTCCTTTAGAATATCAAGATTTTGTTCAAAAATGAAATCTGTAAGTATTATAATTTTATTTTACATTTGAATTGAAGTGAAGTCAGTCAGAAGTTTTGTAAATAAACTATCGCAGTGTCAAGGTTATGTTAGTAACCTCTTGTATAAAATAAATAATATGTGATATATATTAGCCAACACAAATCTTTTGAACGAATGGTGCAAGTGCAGATAATTTGAACTTGTTAATTAGCTTGAAGTACACGTAAACATTATTTCATTAAATAAATTAGTCGACACGGTTCACCGAGTAATTTACAAACCTGTTTCTTTTTATCGTGAACTAATACATAAGTCGGTAATTTCTTCAGTTCATGTCCGACATTGTAGCGAAGTCCGCGTGTAGTGCGGTGGAAAATTGCGTACGTACCTTTATCGATAGTCGCTTGTTTTTTTTAATCAAATAATTGTGACTTCTCTAGAAGTTCTATATTTGAGTTTAATAAAACTTAACGCGCGACCTGAATCTTTTTAAATATTTCGTTTATTTTGTTGTTTTTTTTTCGGTGTACAGTGAAAGTTTACAAAAGTTTGAAAGTATTTCATGATCCAATAATTTTCTCAGTCATGTAGTTATCATGTTAAGTAATGTATAAACTACAACTTTTAACACTAATTACTACATTAAATTTCCATTACCTTCACACTATTTGCAATAATTATACTAATAGATTTGAATACCTTCAACCTATAATTATATCACTTTATGATTTTATATTCTTTTTTTATTAGTTAACTGTCAGTTATAAATGATATTAGCAAAAAGTACATATAAAATGTACATTTGATTTGATATTATTACTTAAATTTGTTATCATTTTATTATATATTTTTTTACATTAAGTACAAACTTGTGTAAATATTTAAAAAGATTAATGTCTTCCTTGAATGTTGTTTTAAACAAGTTATTTATATTTGTTAATTTCAATATATACAAAGTTTTATTTAGTGGGTATCTTAAGAAAATAGTTTGAATACAATTTTTATTTTATCTTTCAACCAAGGGCCAATGATGATGTACAAAATTGTAATAAAATTACTATAATTAGCATATTATTAACACCATCATATTTTTTTTGTGTCAAGTAATTTTATTGCAAAGCAATTAGTGCAATATATTATTTTTTTCATTTGTTACAGTACGAAATATGGAAATTCAACATGGCATTACAGTGAAACTTCTGTTTTTTGCTAAAGCTAAAGAATTGGCAGGTACTCGGGAATGTACCATTAGCCTACCAACTAAGATTAGTTACAAAAAACTACTGAATATTATCAGTGAAAACTATAACTTGCAAGCGATCAAAAATAATATACTTTTGGCGATCAATGAAGAAGTTTGTGCGGAGGAGATTGATATAGAATTAAGGGATAGAGATAGTATAGCTGTCATCCCTCCAATTAGTGGTGGATAAAGGTGGAAACGGAGAATATAGTAAAGTTAACAATTAACTATAATTAATTATATGCAGTATTTATTTTAAGAGAATACAGAATAATTACACTGTGTAATTAATGAAATTTGTTGTTTAAGTAACATATTTAACTTAATAATACTTACACCTACAGTAATATTGCTTAACTTAAAACATAGCAAGCTTCATACACCATAATAAGCAAGTCAATAATCTTGACAATGGATCATCTGAAGTTAACAGTAGACAAACTGTCAGTAGATGAGATAACGGAACTTGTTACGGATGACAGTTGTGGAGCAGTGTCCGTCTTCATTGGGACTACTCGGGACAACTTTGAAGGCAAAAAGGTATGTAAAAAAGATGATTTTTATCAATCTTCATCGCTGAGCCACCATGCCCCTTCACCCGTATTATATTGTTTGGTGATTCATAAATTTTCTGATACTTCATAGACTCGAAGTCCGGGAGGCCTGCCAAACTCCCCTAAATCACAACAACATAATGAGTGGCTAACATAATCTTATAGAATTGCTGGTAGTTTAGGATACATTATTACAAATCATTTACTTTTCTGTGAATAATAATGTCTCCTTTTTTTGCATGGAAGTTTTTATATAGTCAGCCATGAGGCATTTGCTCCTTCACCTGGAATAAAGGTGAGCAGGAATCTAGCCTTATTAACTACTTTCTAGACAACAACTTAAGCAACATGCGCAAGAGGGTGTGATATTAAGGTTGCTGATGCCTCCATAGCAACCTTAATATCACACCCAAGTCATGATCATGATCCATCATGATCCATCAATCCCTCGATTGATGGATCATGACTTTTAGTAGTTTATGGGAGTTTTGTGCAATGGTTACTCAGACTTCAGGTCTACGAGGGCATCGGAATATGAACCATTGCCAATACAAACTTACGTATTTGTAATGTGAACAGCATAGATAACTAGGTTAACCTAGGTTAATTATTACATCTGATAACATCTTACCAGCATGCTTTAAATGCAACTATGTTTGACTAGATTATAACTAGACGCCAGTAGTAGGTCAATGCAAGATTTGTTGACATAATTATAAGTTCTATAGCCTTTGTAAATTCAACTATATTTAATACTGTGCTGTGTCTCGTCGTCATAAAGGCGAACTGAGCTCCAGCCTAAATGAATGGTTTAAAAACTACAAACTAAGCAAAGGGGGGGGGGGGAATTAAGGGATTATGACTTTTAATTTTTTAGGGTAGTTTTGCAACTGTTGCTCTGCGTTACATATGCAAACCTAGTAGCCTCTATGTTAATCGAATTTACTAACTATCCCCGAGGAAAGTTTCAACCAAGTCCATTCAGTAGTTTTTACTTGAAAGAGTAACAAACATCCATCCATACTTACAAACTTTCGCGTTTATGACATTAGTAGGATAGTAGGATATGTTATTATTAATGGAATTAGGGAATTTATTGATAATACTAGCGACCCGCCCCGGCTCCGCACGGGTACAATGCTGATGTATTATACATATCAACCTTCCTCTTGAATCCCTCTATATATTAAAAAAAACCGCATCAAAATCCGTTGCGTAGTTTTAAAGATTTAAGCATACATAGGGATATAGGGACAGAGAAAGCGACTTTGTTTATGTTTCTTTGACTTGTAGTGATTATTACTTATATGGGTCAGAATGGCGTGTGAGTGGTTCCTACAAGTTATTGTAGGTATAAAATGTATAAATGTATGATTATATTTATGACTTGATTACATTTTATAAAGCAATGTCTGTCTTGTTTTCTTTAGGTTGACACTTGAAAGTTTTCCGTTAACGATATCAGAATGACAGGTCACTTTCAAATCGTGTTTTTAAACGTTTCTGTTTGTTGAAGTACATTTTATATTTATTTTAGTACAAAATCGTGCATATCATTTAATCGTATATAGATAAATAATTTTGGGAACCACTCACACGCGATTCTGACCCACACATAATTATTGTCTTTTAACTGAGTAGGTAACAGTTATTACAGAAAATTTAATCTATATGTCTATAGTTTGTGGGTTTGTGGGGTTGTAACGGGTAATAAACTAAAAAACTAACTAACTATCCTTACTATATTAATATTATAAATGTGAAAGTAACTCTGTCTTTCTGTCTGTCTGTCTGTCTGTTACGCAATCACGCCTTAACTACTGAAGTGATTTAAATGAAATTTGGTACAGATATAGTCTAGAGCCTGAGAAAGATCATAGGCTATATTTTATTATGAATTTCCCACGGGAACGGGAGTTACGCGGGTGAAACCGCGCGCGGGAAGCTCGTAATATATAACTAAACAACCGGTCCCAAGCGATTCCAACTGCGTACATGCCGTTCCTGTAGGAACCGTGTCTACAAATATAGATATATGACACAAGAGATATATTGTAGCTTACTATATAGTATTAAATCCCTGGATCTCCTGACCAGTAGATCCAGGGATTAAAGTTAGTTAGTATACAAGCTATTTGAGATGGCGTCGCCCGTAAATAATCTCTATATTTCTCGCGTTTTTATCGATTTGGATTTCTTACATTAATGTAGTAATTGATTTTTAATATATAAGTAGGTGTATCTCAAATGAACTTGAGATAAGAGATCCTCATGCATATTACGTAAAAAACGCACGCACTGCAATAATTTAGCAAAGGTCGTCACTTATCGATGAACGTCAAAAAATGCTGTCATTGCAATTGGAGGCTAGTTGTCAACTATAGCTACAGTAATAATTTATGTTACTGGTTGCTATGGTAACGTAAAACATGTCACGTTGTTATGATAATGCGACATTTTGATGTTTTGCTTTACATAATATGCTAAGTTATCGCTGTGGCATTTTTTACATAATATGCCTGCGCTTATTGTTAGTGGCATTTTGGTTGATGATTGGAAACATATATAATGTTTGTTCGCGGTTCTTCTCAATCATCAACCAAAATGTCGCTTTTCCTCAGAAAACCTGCCTGTAGTGCCTAAGCACTACATTATAGAAGAACAACATTACCTACCGACTGTGTTATTACATCAAAAAAACAATAAGCAGTCCACAAACGATCAAATAAAAAAAAAAGCTTTTACTCTAAAACTGGTGGCTAATTGCTTGTTGGCCAGTATGCAATTATGGCTACGATACCAAGGCCTAACATAGCTATAGTAGCACCCATACATCCATCATCATCATTATCATCAGCCCATATACCTGACGTCCAACCTCCGACAACCTCTGTCGCGTAGCGATATTCGGCTCGCTTTAAATCTCGGAGGTTGTGGGTTCGATCACCACAAGAAAATATTTGTGTAGATTCTCAGATTTATTTCCGGGTTTGGTTGGCTGAGGGACTATTATTTATATTTATATCCCTCTGGAGGAGCCCTTAGTTCAGCAGTGGCCGTTAAACATCAGCCCGTTCAGCATGTTCAGCAGTGGACATTGTCCACAAAAATATAATAATATATAGTACGTCAGTTAGATTACCAAAAAATATTGGATACGTATTTTATTTTTTTCGTTTCTCATACAAAAAATGACGAAGATACAGAGTTTTTAAATTTTAGGTGACGTCAGTTTTAGGTACAATTTTACCTTATAGTGATGTCACAAGCCCGCTATCCTAAACTTTATAGTTTGTTGTAGCTCTGTATCTTTGTCATTTTTTATTGATTTGATAAATTAAAAAATACGTGTCCAATATTTTTTAGTTATCTAACTAACGAACAGAATTTTTTTTTTTAGTCTTCATGCCTTTATTGTACTAGGTACCAAAAATTAATTATGTCCCTGAGTATTAACAACGTCTAGAAATCACGGTTTTTCTTATCACATGATTGGAGCAACGCCAAAAATTACTTGCATTAAAATACATTATAGAACGCGTTACATTACTATTGCGTAAGATATGACATCTTTAACTGATAAATATTATATTATTGATATCCGCTCGGCATTGGCCCGGTCATTGACATTGTTGACTTGTATCGTTGCGTCAGACTCAAAATGGGGTCAAATGTTGTATGTTATATAGTAGGTATAGGGTGCAACTTCAGCCCTTCCGATAACTTCGTATTACTAAAGTTCGAGTGGCCTATGAACTGTAAAGTAGAACGACAGTTGCATAAAAATTCTCTAAAAAATTTGAAATCATCGTTTCGCAATCACAGGGCCGGATTTAGAAGTCCGGAGGCCCCGGGGCAACCAAAGAGAAGAGGCCCCCTGGCCACAAACTTGTTTCCCTCTAAGTGTGTAGAAAATTTGAAGTATTTACGTACTTTTCAGGACGATTTTAAGTCATAATATATTGATTAATTAACTGATTGTCTAATTTAAGTGAACAAGTATAGATGAATAACCGTTATTACAATATCTAAGAACTATAACATTAATCATGATTCTACAAAGTACTGTATGTAAAGGTGAACAAATGGGGACAACTTAAAAATAAATTTAAAAAAAAGTTGTGTAGTTTACTCGTCAGAATTTGAAAGATTTTAAATCTCTATTGTGGGGATCTCTCTATTGTCGAGGCCTCGGGGCGGCTTACCTGGATGCCCTCTCTTAAATCCGGCCTTGCGCAATCCTCCCAGCCAACTGAACTGTATCGTCCAAGCCTTCTAGGGCAGGTTTCTTAGTTTGTCGTCAGTCCATGTCTAAGTAGTCATGCCCATGTGCAAACATTACCCTAGCGCCCCCTAATGAGCGCGTGGTCACAATAGAATGGGTATAAAGTGTGGAGCCCGGCGCTCGTGTGCAACGAATACCCTGCACTATAGATAAAGACTATAAATAATATGTATGTATATAACAAAGACCTTGTCGATGCCCTCGTAGACCCGAAGTCAGAGAGGCCTGCGAACTGTAAAGTAGAGCGACAGTTGCACAAACCCCCCCTAAAAAACTAAAATCATCATTGGTCAATGCCCCGCCAGCAACTGCGGAGCCAAGGTGCAAGTTCCACAGCGGGCGCCTTTTACGCAGGTTGCTTACTTTCTAGTTTTTAAACCATTTAATAAGGGAGGAGCCCCACTCGCCTTTATGCCCGGTGAGGTAGCAAAAGCGTCGTCACTGACTACTTAAACGTTCGTCCGAAAAAAATAACAAATGTGTAAGTAAGTGGTGCAAAAATAATGATATTATTATCAATTTTCTAGGTATTAAGACTGGAATACGAGGCGTACGAGCCGATGGCTTTGAAAGCCTTGAAGTCGATCTGCGTGGAAGTGCGAGAGAAATGGCCTGCGGTCTACAGCATTGCTATGTATCACAGGTATGTACGACTTATAACAACATGTTGCAAATAATCCCCGAAACTTTGGTAGGACTGCTAGTACTCCAGTACGCAGTAGTCTCTGGTAGTAAGCTGACCAGGACAATAGTCCGAGAGGGGGGGGGGGGTTACAGTAAGCTCACAGCTTCACTTAAGTACTTTCTAACAGAAACAACATTTTACACTTTGAGCAGGTAACATAATTATACAACAAGGAACAACAGAAATGAATGACATATTATTCAAGAGAATTTCCCTTACAACACGCGCCGATTTCAGGGAAAACACCCACCCCACATGGGCAAAGCATTCTTGGGCAAAGGGTTCTTTTTTTTTTTCGTTTCGGTGAAAGAATTTTTGAAATCGGCACAGCGGTTTTTGAGTTTATTCATTACAAAAATACAAATTTTTGCTCTTTATAATATTAGTATTGAAGTATAGATATATGGGAAAAATAGGTCCAGTAGCTGTTCCGTGAAAGAGTAATTAGTAAACCCCCGTCCACCTAAACAAACTTCGTTTATGATTTTAGTAGCATTGTAACTAAACCACATACATATATACAAATACCTACTCACATTTCTTAAATTTAAACATAAAAACTTTGCCATAACTGTGTGACTGAGTTTTTATTTCGGATGGTAATTTATGTAGTCAGCCACGAGGTTTTTGCTACTTCACCGGGCATTGCCCGAATTATGTACAGGGCACGGTATTTTTGGTTTCCAAGTTATTATAAGGCAGGGCAGACTCACAGCGTACCCGGTCCTCCCAAACGGAGGACGGAGGAGTGTCCAGGGGGTTTTAGCGGTGTAGGGTCCTCTCCGCGTGGTATGACTAGCATACCACGCTATGGAGAGGGCGCGGCAACGCTGCAGAGAAATGCATGTCTCCCCCCGGACAAGAAAAAAGGACACATTCATATACAACTCACATACTATTGCGTAAGATATGACATCTTTAACTGATAAATATTATATTATTGATATCCGCTCGGCATTGGCCCGGTCATTGACATTGTTGACTTGTATCATTGCGTCAGACTCAAAATGGGGTCAAATGTTGTATGTAATATACTAGGTATAGGGTGCAACTTCAGCGGTGTTTTAGCGGTGTTTTAGCGGTGTAGGGTCCTCTCCGCGTGGTATGACTAGCATACCACGCTATGGAGAGGGCGCGGCAACGCTGCAGAGAAATGCATGTCTCCCCCCGGACAAGAAAAAAGGACACATTCATATACAACTCACATACTAAAATGTTTGTAAGTATAACACAGAGCCATTCAAAATAGAATAAGCCTAAAAACTGGCATTTTTATCGTAACTAATTATTGGTAGGACGATTTACCATCAGTATTAATATCGTAACGTTAAATAAACATTTAAAAAGATACATAAATTATGGTTTTTACAAATGTCTAAATCAGCTCTAGTGTAGGGTTGTCATAAATGTTTCAGCGCTGACCGGGACAATGGTCAGAGTGGGGTGGGGGGGGGGGGATAGATGAAACAATAAAACGTCTTTTAACAATTGCGCACGCAGGACGATAAGACCAACAGGAGCGCGTATTGCGAACGGAGCATGGTTCTTATTTTTTTTTGGTTAGCGCGCCCTCCTGGTCCATTGCCTTGTTGGCCGGGACACAGGGACATGACGCTAGAAACTGGGACATGTCCCGGCGTACCGGGACGTATGGCAACCCTACTCTAGTGCCATACAGTAAAAGAAAATTTAGGTTATTCGAACGGGCTCCACTAACATACTTTCGTAGTCATTTTAATCAGTAATTTTTAATTAGTATATTAGGTATTGAAAAAGTTTAATTACATAATTATATCGATTGTACTAGGTACCAAAAATAAATAATTTCCCTGAGTATAAGTAACGACAGAAAAAAAAAGTATAATTATTGTTAAGTTTTTGTGCTAATTAGGTAACTTCACTACCCGTGCGGAGCCGGGGCTGGTCTCTAGTATTATTTATTAATGACTGTCACGTATATGAACTAATAATGTATAACGACATATTTTTATTATAAGCGATAAATTTAATTGCGATGTAATGTACAATACCTTTTTTTTTGTCCGAGGAAAATGCTTTAATGTTTCGTATCCCCTCGGCGGCGGTGGTGCATGTGGGACTCGTCTTATATTACACGCTGTACTTATCGTCTTAATTTTTTTTCATCATCACCAGCCCATATAACGTCCACTGCTGAACATGGGCCTCCTCGCGAGGTATTTGCCATAGTCACCATGACTGACCTGCCACCTTGCTTTTGATTAGGTACCTATACCTACCTACTATATGTTTCTATTCATAACTATAACTAAAATGATGGTATATCAATACACAAATTGATTTTCAAAAGTAACGTCTTTTTTTAAATGTCAAATGCCATAATTTACTATTTGACTACTACCTACTACTATAGACTCATACCGTCGCCGATTCAACACGCTTTTGAAGACTCAAACAGTCAAGTCAAGTCAAAATAGGGTTCAGTTTCACTGCACACTATTTTGTCAAACCTCTCCCAGCGCTACTTGATCACAACGGCGTGCTCAGTTGACGCGAATTGAACACGGGCTATTGAAATACCGTAGGTACTAATACAAAAGCGTGTGGACAAAGCTATCGCCAGCGACCGCCCTGAGCCGAGGTCCAAGTCCCACAGGGGACGCCCTCTAGCGCAGGTTGCTTAGTTTGTAGTGTTTAAACCATTTATCTAGGCTGGAGCTCTGCTCGCCTTAATGCCCGGTGAAGTAGCAAAGGCCTCAGGGTACCCCAGCCTAAGTACAAAGGCCCGACCGAAAAAAAAAAAGTTTACCGATTTTAATGGAATTTTGCATGGTGGTGCTAGGTGGACCTTACATCCTCGGTCAACATTTTAAATACCTACTTTAAATCACAGAAAATTAATGAGTTCCCGTGGGATAGTTAAAAACCGGAGGGATTACAATCACCACGCGTACAAAGTCGCGGGTATGAGCTAGTAAATAATATTTTTCTAGGTATATAGTTGCTTGTTTCTTAAATACTGGGTGACTTTTTTTACTGTCTTGAAAATAATAAGGCGTGATATGAAATAAATGTCTAAGGCATAGTTATTTTACCCTTTTTTTTACTGACATAGTGTAAAAATCGTAACGGTAAAAATGCGTAGGTATTTACGCTAATTCGCTCGCTCTTTTCATCCTAGGTATTATAGGCATCTATTTTATTATTATGCATGTGCTATATTTTGTATTTCTTTTAAGTAATTGATGAGATTTTCGAAACTCTTATTACTGAAATACCAGTACAAATATACTGTGGTCTATAGATTTTCTTCCACTTGCACACCATATTATTATCAAGACGGTAAAAAATGTGTATGGACACCACACGGTATGTAGCCGTGTGGTGTCTGACTTAGAATAGACTACCCCATGTCCTCCCATGGGTGACGTAAAAGGCGACTAAGGGACATATTGCTGATGGATGGGCAGCAGCGTCTATGAGCCCAAGGTTAACATCTTAGTGCGATCACCAATCCGTCTGCCAAGCGTGGTGATTATGGCAATATCTCTCAACGGTCCTGGCTTGCCAAGGTCTGTTAAGAGGAGGCCCATGTTCAGCGTGGACGTAAACGGGCTGTTGATGATGATGATGATGAAAAAATTTCACCCAGTAAATACAAGGTAAACGATACCAATGTTATTATCACAAGTGTTTTATAATTAATTTAAACACACACATGTAATTAAGTCATATTGAAGCATGGAAAAACTCGTTATTTATTTACGAGATAAAATTACTTTATTGAATAATAATGATGTATAATTTGACAGTGTATAACATTAATTTATTAAAAAAATATACTTACAATTAGCGGCTATGATCGGTCGGGATATTTTAAATTATATAGGTAACTAGTTGGTAGGTAGGTGCCGTAAATAGGGCGGTGCCACCGGTGCCCAGGCACAGGGCGTAGACTCTGGGGGCGCGAGAATGGCTAGACTCGGCAGGACTATTTTTTTTCAGCTTGCTCCTAATTGCTCATGAAAAAATTGAAATTTACTTCCCAAACTAAGAGTTTTGCCCTCCCGGGGCGAGGGAGGATTGCATACCTACCACTGTACGTCATATCATGTACCTATCAATACAAGGTGATATTTTTTATATGTATGATATTTGAATGTATTTCTATGTGCCTCATGAGAAAGCTCAAAGTCGTTTAGCGAGCTATGGAAAGAGCTATACTCGGCATTTCCATGCGTGATCGAATCAGAAATGAAGAGATACGCAGAAGAACGAAGGTCTCTGACATAGCTCAGTGGATTAGCAAGCTGAAGTGGCAATTAGCAGGACACGTAGCTCGAAGAACTGACGGCCGATGGAGCACAAAGGTTCTCGAGTGGAGACTATGAACTGGCAGGGACGACCGCCTGCACGATGGGCGAATTTTATTGAAGGAGTGTCCGGGGGGGGTTTTAGTGGTGTAGGGTCCTGTCCTCGTAGTATGAGTTAGCATACCACGCTATGGAGAGGGCGAGTCCCACATATCCCACCGCCAGCGCGCGAATACGCTGCTGCGGCGGTGGGAAATCGTAAATGCATATCCCCACGGATAAAAAAAAATAAAATAAAAAAAGGTGATTGATAGCATAGGCTATATCCTATATATTCCTCGATAAATGGCTAAGATTGAAATAAGTTTTCAAATCGGACCAGTAGTTCCTGAGATTAGTGCGTTCAAGCAAACATAAAAACAAATTATTTAGCTTTATATATTAGTACATAGGTATATAGATTCTTGTTAGTTGAATAGATTTATTTAGCTTTTATTACAAGTATGTTATTATCTTATTTCATTATTTTATTAATATTAAGTGTAGGTACCTATTATTACAACAGGTGGTACATACACGACACTTGTTATGAGCTGTTGTTGTAAATAAGTAATGTAATATTATACATTCTTACATTGTTTTCTAAGTTTACAATTATTTGGTTTCAAACTTTGTTACAAGTGCATAGGGTTCAAAATGTGTTGGCGACTGTAATAACAATCCCACCAAAAACATAAATGTAAAAAAGGAAAGCCAAGTTCAACACAAAAATTAAGCTTGGCTGTGGGCTTCGCCGCAAAAAGAATGTAGATCTGAATGAGTGCCAAGTTCTATGCAAAATCGAAATATGTATTTATAGGAACAAAATAACATTATAAACAAGTATTAAACTCTAAATCTTTGCTTTAATGGATACCTATAACAATTGCTGTTATTTAAAAATGTGCGATCTTAAAGTAGGTTAGATTTGAATTGGCCAGTTTTCATTACATCAGTCATTTTATAAAGTTATTCATCATTTGAATACTGATAAAAACTGGCCAAGTCAGATCTAACCTACTTTAAGATCTCACATTATTAAATAACAGCAATTGTTATAGGTATCCATTAAAGCAAAGATTTAGAGTTTAATACTTGTTTATAATGTTATTTTGTTCCTATAAATACATATTTCGATTTTGCATAGAACTTGGCACTCATTCAGATCTACATTCTTTTTGCGGCGAAGCCCACAGCCAAGCTTAATTTTTGTGTTGAACTTGGCTTTCCTTTTTTACATTTATGTTTTTGGTGGGATATCATTGCTTTTTGTAAAGAAAACAAGGCAGGTATTGAGATTTAATGTGTTAGTCAAATAAATTTAGTCGAACCACGCAGCATAAAACGCAATCTAATAGGTGGGTTTCCGCTAAACAACCGGGCATAACGATGACGCTGGCGCGAATGAGCGCCGCCGCCGCTAACAGCATACTTTGGTTCGTTCGCATTTTAAGTCGTATAGCGCTTGTGAGCCTCGCGGGCATCGGGCGCGCGTACAAGTGCAAGGCGCGAGCGAGTTCAACCAGCATTCTTAAATTAGTCAATACATACATACCTATATCGGTAACAATAAGACATCGCTATTGCCTTGACCTTGGTATACATACACATTGGACTTTCTTTTAAGTTACAAAGAGTTCGAACTAACAAATTTATACCTTAAAATATTATTTATTAAATATTTAAAATGTTATGTATTAAATATTATTATGACGTCAGTATAGCGTTATCTCACTGGAACTAGAACTGAGTGAGTGAGACAACGCTAAACGCGTGACAGTTGACAGCGGCAAACTTATAGCGAACGGGTTGTAGGTATAAATAAAGTATTTATTTATTCATTGAATCTCATCTATGTACTCTTTTATACTGTTATTGGCTTAGGCACGAAGAAAGTTTGTGGTTATAGTATGACAATCATTTCATTCACCGTTGAGAAAGAAGCAGGATGAACATAAATGTAATAAAACAATAAATAACTAAATCGGTATTCGTAAGCGATGCCTATGTTTATGTGTTGCTCGGGAGCACTTTTATGTAGACTTACTTCTGTTCTATGTATATATATGGTGCCGCGCGCCGCCGACGACACACCGTTGGTCGGTTTTTAAGAGCGTATAAAAAGTTTTTTCTATGGGGACAACATTTTTTTTTTTTTACTTTTATTGATTTTTTTATTTTTTCCTGGGCTTACACACCATTACTGAGCTGGATTCCAAATTTCATCCTTCTAGGTCATCTGGAAGTAGGTTAGAATTAGGTACTATATGTCAGTCAGTCAGTCAGTGCTAAAATTTACGACTTTTTGACCTTCATATCTTTATAACCGTTTGAGCTAGCTTCATGAAATTTGGGCTTCTACATGTCCTTATGGGTATAATTAAACACACGTAGTTTTATTTGTTTACGTTTAAGAGGTTTTGAGTTATAGAAGGGTCAAAAGTGGCACCAAGTGGTTCGTGTAATATTACACTTGGCGCTGGCTAGCCAGTTCTTTGCTTGAACTTGGCTTTGACACGCTGCCGCGTGTCTAGATACCCTTTAAATTTATTCGTCACTAACTGTTCCGCGCGGTTTCGCCCGCGTAGATCCCGTTTCCGTGGAAATTTTCACTTAAAATACAGCCTATGTCACTAACAAATGAAGTACTTTACCTGTGTAAAATCAAAGTTTTATTTCCGACAGTTAATTACCTAAAAGCGACAGCAATAATTTAGCAGATTCATCGCAAAACGGCAAAATGCGACTTTGCTTTAACAGTTGTTGGCTAGTTGTTAAGTATAGCTTGGTGGCTATGGCAATGCCCAAAATTTTCACTTAGCTATGACAATGCGACAGTTTTTTGCCTTTTGCGATTAATGTGCTATATTATTGCTGTCGCATTTTTAGGGTTCCGTAGCCAAATGGCAAAAAACGGAACCCTTATAGATTCTGTCTGTCTGTCTGTCTGTCTGTCTGTCTGTCTGTCTGTCTGTCTGTCTGTCTGTCTGTCTGTCTGTCTGTCTGTCTGTCTGTCTGTCTGTCTGTCCGTCCGTATGTCACAGCCACTTTTTTCCGAAACTATAAGAACTATAATGTTGAAACTTGGCAAGTAGATGTATGTTGTGAACCGCATTAAGATTTTCACACAAAAATAGAAAAAAAACAATAAATTTTGGGGTTCCCCATACATAGAACTGAAACTCAAAAAATAATTTTTCATCGAACCCATACGTGTGGGGTATCTATGAATAGGTCTTCAAAAATAATGTTGAGGTTTCTAATGTAATTTTTTTCTAAACTGAATAGTTTGCGCGAGAGACACTTCCAAAGTGGTAAAATGTGTGTCCCCCCCCCTGTAACTTCTAAAATAAGAGAATGATAAATCAAAAAAAAATATATGATGTACATTACCATGTAAACTTCCACCGAAAATTGGTTTGAACGAGATCTTGTAAGTAGTTTTTTTTTAATACGTCAAAAATCGTAAACCGCAATTTAGCTTTCATTCAATCAACTCGAATATAAAAATATTAAATAAAATTTCATTTCATAAACATACGCTTTTTTATTTATTCTTGATATCAAAAATAGGTACGCACTTGTAACTAAACGGAACCCTTCGTGCGCGAGTCCGACTCGCACTTGGCCGGTTGTTTACGTAATGAGGCGAGTCTGGTTGTGCAACTATACTCCGTGGCTTGTAAAATTTGACACTAATAAAAAAAGAGAAATACGTATATTTTATTATATTAATTATTAATGTGATAACACCATCTATGACAATGGTCGAACCAGGAAACGGGCAGCAGCGTGCGTGTAATACACGGGGTATTACATGTTACAACATAGTACTGCGGTTTCCAATTTGCCTTTCAAGCGTTGTGTAACTATGTCAACACTTCCTTCGGGGAGTCTGTTCATCAATGGATGTTATATGGGCTGATGATGATGATGCAGCAGGATACTTTTAATCACTTGCTAGTATAACATGCATTGCTGAACATGTCCCTCCTCCCGAGTCCATAGTCTGTGACTATGGCAGTTTTGCCATAGTCACCACGCAAGGCAGGCGGGTTGGTAACAGCAGTATCGTTGAAATGCTGCTGCCCGTTTCCTGGCATACGATTTTTATGGATGTTGTTATAACAATGAAGATATACGTACCAAATTACCCAACTTAATGTGCTTTCCGAGGCACAGAGAGTGGTTCCACAACCGACCCGACCCGGAAAGAAAACTTAAATCTTACACAAAGATTTCTTGTCCGGAGTCAAGGTGCAGTCAAGATACGGGAAGTCTCCATGACCTCCAAGACATAAGGTGAGCCTAATACCACTACGTAATTATGGTTGTCTGGATACTTACAAGTAGTACAAGCATATTATTGACATACACAGACTGATGCTGTGTGTCATCATCCGCCTGTTGTAGTCCACTGCTGAACATAGGCCTCCCCCATCGATTTCCAGCGGGAAGGATCTCTAGCGGCCTGCAACCACTGACTCCCCGCAACCTTTATGAGGTCGGCGGTCCATTATGCAGGCGGTCGTCCTGCGCTGCGCTTGCCAGTTCGTGGTGTCCACTCGAGAACCTTTCTGCTCCATGGGCCGTCAGTTCTTCGAGCTATGTGTCCTGCCTATTGCTACTTTAGCTTGCTAATCCGTTGAGCTATGTCAGTGACCTTCGTTCTCCTGCGGATCTCTTCATATCTGATTCGATCACGCAGGGAAACGCCGGATGCTGTGTATGGGCTATAGATTCTTAAATACCTATACTAAGAACCACAATAGGCACGAAGACTAAAAAATTATAATTAGTCAGTCAGTCAGATTACTAAAAAATATTGAATGAGTATTTTTTTATTTATCAAATCAAAGGTACAGAGCAACACAAACTATTAAGTTCAAGAAAGGCTTGTGACGTCACTACTAGGTAAAATCGTACCTAGAAGTGACGTCACACGAAATTTCAATGCGCCGTTTCTTCTTTATTTTTTGAGGAACTACAAATAAAATATGTGTTTAATATTTTTGGGTAATATAACTAACGGACTAGATAGTTTGTTTTTATTTTTTATGCCTATTGAGTGAGGCTTACACTAATTTTTGTCAAATATAGTATTTTTCCGTAGCTCTTTAGTCTTTATCTTAAAACTATAGGTATATAAAGAATCTGAATTCCTTATCATTGAGAAGTTGTTTATTCTGTGGTCTGTCTAATATAAGTCTTATGTCCACTGATACGGACAGTTTTCGTCTTGGCTGAAAATATTTACTTTAGGTACGTGATTTCCGAGAAAATACATTTTTGCTTTGAAATTGGTAGTATAAGAAAATGCTAGCATATGAAAATGTTGATGTTAGTATGGTTTTGAATGTTTATGTTTGTTTTTCAAGACAGCACTAAGAAGTCATTCAAATTCAAATTCAAAATGCATTTATTCCGTATAAATGATTACATTTGTTTGGAATCGTCATATTTTTCTCGTACCGTGCAGTTTGTGACGTGCGACTGAGAAACTGAAAAAAACTCGGTAGAAACCTCTTTTAAAAAAAAAAAAAATTCACAATATCTATAATATAAAAATGAATCGCAAAATGTGTTGCTAAGCGCATAACTCTACAAAGCCTGGACCAATTTGGCCAATTCTTTTTTTTTTATGTTCGTGGAAGTTCAAGGATGGTTTTTACGGCGAGAAAAATTCGAATAATTGCCTGAAAACCCCTTAAAACAGCCTTTTTCCCATACAAACGTTTTCTAACTAAAATGTAGAGTCAATTTGAGCTTTATTTTGTTAATTAAAAACTTGAATTTTTTTGCCAAGATTTTTTAGGGTAGGGGTAGTGTAGGGTAGGGGTAGTGTAGGGTAGGGGTAGTGTAGGGTAGGGGTAGTGTAGGGTAGGGGTAGTGTAGGGTAGGGGTAGTGTAGGGTAGGGGTAGTGTAGGGTAGGGGTAGTGTAGGGTAGGGGTAGTGTAGGGTAGGGGTAGTGTAGGGTAGGGGTAGTGTGGGGTAGGGGTAGTGTGGGGTAGGGGTAGTGTGGGGTAGGGGTAGTGTAGGGTAGGGGTAGTGTAGGGTAGGGGTAGTGTAGGGTAGGGGTAGTGTAGGGTAGGGGTAGTGTAGGGTAGGGGTAGGGTAGGGGTAGTGTAGGGTAGGGGTAGTGTAGGGGTAGTGTAGGGGTAGGGGTAGTGTAGGGTAGGGGTAGTGTAGGGTAGGGGTAGTGTAGGGGTAGGAGTACCGCATAAACGAAGTCTCTACGGCCCAGTTTATTTTATACAAATGTTTAGGTCTTTTATGTATCGATTGAGGCAGTACGAAGTCTGCCGGGTCAGCTAGTTATATTATATTAATATAATATTGTGAAATATTTGTTTTCACAATATTTGATATGTATAATTTTTACTTTACATTTAAATTAGAGCGATATGCCGCACAATTTGGCTTTAATAGTCGCTTTAAACTTATCATCATCATCATCAACAGCCCGTTGACGTCCACTGTTGAACATTGGCCTCCTCTTAACAGACCTTGGCAAGCCAGGATCGTAGAGGGATATTGCCATAATCACCACGCTTGGCAGACGGATTGGTGATCGCAGTAAGATGCAAATGTTGAGCTAATAGATGCTGCTGCCCATCCATCAGCCATATGTCCCTTAGTCGCCTTTTACGACACCCATGGGAAGACATAGGGTGGTCTATTCTAAGCCGGAAACCACACGGCAATTAAACTTATACTTATAGACAATTAATTCTCTTATATTATTGGGATGTTTGTTATAGTTAGTTACCATACATTAGAGAGGTATATATAGGGGCAACTCAAAAGTGACAAAAGCTGAAGTGTGTATTTATTTTCTAAAGCGCTAATCGGTCCGATTTGAAAATAAAATTAAGTGTTACATAGTCCATTTATCGAGGAAGCTTTTAGGCTATATTTTATAATGAAGTAGGACCTTCCATGCGCCTGGAAGCTAGTTTATCATATAGATTTCAAATGCAATGGCTTTCATTCTAAATTTGTATTATTTACAAATGCATTTATCAAATAACTTTTTGAAACCAAATTATATAATGAAATAAACTATAATCTATATATATAAATGAAAGTCGTGTTAGTTACACTATTTATAACTCAAGAACGGTAGCTAAGAACTGGGAGAAGGACGTAGGATACTTTTTATGCCGTTCCCGTCGTTCCCGTGTGACGCGACATAAGACATGGTAGGGTTAGGGTAGGGTAGGGTAGGGGTAGGGGTAGGGTAGAGGTAGAGTAGGGGTAGGGTAGGATAGATGTAGGACACCGCGTAGATTTTGAGGCGGTACGAAGTTTGCCGGGCCAGCTAGTATTTTATAAAATTAAACCTGCGCGGCGGGTCTAGGTCGTCACTGGCAGACGGGAACTTGAGGAATTATGATTTTTAGTTTTTGCCACAACATGGCGCTGAAAAATAAACACTACATTTAATAGTGCTTTCAAAAAAAGCAATTTAAATAATAGTAAAATTCAATATTGAACACTGTGTCAGTGCAAACAATAAATTATTGATACGAGCCAAAAATGATACGAGTGTATATTTTCTGACTACTTAGTCACATTAACATAATAATATAAACATTTTAGACTAGGGGATGTCCCCAGAAGAATTGAATAGGTATATGTACTTAGGTGAAACCGCACAGGACTTATAGTCGTAGTATAAAGATAGACTATGTAATTATATGATGCATATAAACAACAATATAATAGTTTAGTTATTAATAACTTTGTGTTATTGAACTAGTAAATAATGTTATGTTATTTATTAGCGCAAAGAACTTAATATCTTGTAAACATATATTATGTTAAATAAATATTGTTGTGTTGTTGTGTAGGTAACTTGTTATTTGTGTTCTTTTTGTAATTACAGCGCAACGTACGCACTTTAAGTATTTATAGATGAATATGTCGGTATGGCATGTTATACAAAAAATAATTGTTTATTTTGCGAATATAAAAATCAACAACGGGTCTTTTGTTAATAAGCCAAAGTGAATAGCATCAGTAGACTAAGGAATTTCAATACAATGATAAAAGTATAATATTTAGATTGCAAAAATTTATAAGGCTTTTTGTTTTTGACCTAATGATGACTTAACAGCATTAGGTAATTGGTCATAATCCAATATACAGGGTGTCCCAAAAGGTTAAGTAGCTGGGAAAGGGGGTGACAGGGGTGGACACAATGGTCACTAGAAAAATAAAAATAAAATCCGCTCTGGGTATTTAAAAAAAAATGGCATTTTTTTAAAAACTTAAAATTTTACACCTTGTTATTTTTGATGTTGATGTTGATGACCTTGTTGTTATTGAAGATTACATAACAGCATTTTTTTTAAATACAGCAATATTTGTAGGTACAGTTAGCACAAGGTGTAAAATTTTTAGTCTTTTAAAAAATGCCATTTATTTTTTTAAACACCCAGAGGGAATTTTTTATATTTTTCTGGTGACCCTTGTGACCATCCCTATCACCAGCTACGTAATCTTTTGGGACACCCTGTATATTTTAGCCATAGGACTGTATTAGCTGTTAGTTTTCCTATTATAATAAAATAAATAAACATAGGTCTGTTATTGCCGCTTACTTTCACAAAATAAATAATCTTTCAATCAGATAAGTAATGCTACTTTCCGACAATCCGTTAAATACCTGGAGTACGAACGTTGCGCGTTAATTATCTAATAATAATATTTATTATAGATAAACCCATAAGTACACTCCATATATTCCCATGAGTGTCGGAAACCCCATGGGAATATTCTATTATATACAGGGTGTCCCAAAAGGTTAAGTAGCTGGGAAAGGGGGTGACAGGGGTGGACACAATGGTCACTAGAAAAATAAAAAAAAAATCCGCTCTGGGTATTTAAAAAAAATTGCATTTTTTTAAAAACTTAAAATTTTACACCTTGTTATTTTTGATGTTGATGTTGATGACCTTGTTGTTATTGAAGATTACATAACAGCATTTTTTTTAAATACAGCCATATTTGTAGGTACAATTAGCACAAGGTGTAAAATTTTTAGTCTTTTAAAAAATGCCATTTATTTTTTTAAACACCCAGAGGGAATTTTTTATATTTTTCTGGTGATCCTTGTGACCATCCCTATCACCCCCCTTCCCAGCTACGTAATCTTTTGGGACACCCTGTATATGCGACTATTATTAATGGCAACAAAATGACAGAAAGTAACTTACGTTCATAGCATTCGTTCTATAATGTATTCCAGCGTTTGAAAACCGCTCTGAAAACATATTGTTACATGAAATTGTTTTGAATATACTTACTACTAGTTACGTATAAAATGCAAGCATTCATTACGTTTATTACGCACATGAGTTCACATAATATCCACTGAAATTATTGTCTACCTTATTTCTTAAAGAATAGAGTTTAAAATACCTACATGTAATGAAAATGATGATGGACGAAGGATGAAGCCAATTTTGTATAGGAAACTAACAAACACAAATAATGCTTTATCATTATAACCGTCATAGTACGATGGATGTTGAAATGGTAGGTTTTGTGTAACGGTAATATTACCTAAGTATATAGAATTTCATGTTAATCTGATGCAATGATGTTTGAAAAAGTATTACGGTGAACATTGAGAAGTTTTTGCTAATTAAATGTATGTATCTACTTATTTCTTCAGGTTATTAATTTATATAGACATTTTTTGCCGTTGATTTTATATATAGAAGGATAAGTAAGATTAAAATACTACTAATATTATAAACGCGAAAGATTGTAAGTATGGCTGGATGTTTGTTACTCTTTCACGTAAAAACTACCGAATGGATATGGCTGAGAGTTTGCACGCGGATAGTTTATAAGCTGGATTAACATATAGGCTACAAAATATCACGCTCCGACCCACTGGAGCAGAGTAACGCGGGTAAAACCGCGGGGCGCAGCTAGTGTTTAGTAAAAACATATGATTTTTTTCCTATAACTGCCTTGATAAATGTACTTGGCAAAATGAACTCTAGTCCCTTTCAATACACGTTAATCTAGATTGTACGTACGACGTGCGATCACTTATAAGGTTAGAAGTTATATTCATGTGTAAAGCCAAAAAAAATAATAGATTTTGTTCCCAAGGATAAATCATTTCGCTGTGTATGAGGAAACATTAACCTATTGAACGTCAATGTCGGCCATACTCGACAAGAATAAGCGTGAACTGTGCTATACTCTACCGTCTCAGTTGACTGGGAGAGAATGCCACTGGCATTAAGTCCGCCATGTACTTTCATAGTGCTAAAGTTATTACATAAAAAATAAATAAGCTAGTCACATAATTTTTTTTAATCATTAATTTTCGATGGCGATAAGAGCATAACCTTCTTCAATAAATGGGCTATCTAACACTGAAATTTGAAATCGAAACATTAGTTTTTAAGATTAGCTCGTTCAAGCAAATAAACTTACAACAACAGCTTTATAGTATTATCATCATCAGCCCGTAAACGTCCACTGCTGTACATGAGCCTCCTCCCGAGGGAGGGTTTCTGCCATAGTTACCACGCTTGGCTTGGTTGGTTATCGTAGTATTATGTTGTAACACACAAGGAAACTTTGCTGCCTGTTCCGATTTATACGATTGTTATGAATGATGTTATAACAATCGGGACCAACGGCTTAACGTGCTTTCCGTCCGAGGCACGGAGAGTATTCCCTTAACCATCCAGAAGAAATCTTATAATTTACATAAAGATTTCTTGTGCGGTGTGGAGATCGAACCCACGACCTTCGCAATTTAAAGCGAGCCATATACCGCTACGATACGGATGTTGTCATATTAGTTTAGGATATATATAAGTATAGATATGTATATAAATAAATTATCTTTTCAGATTAGGCATGGTGCCCTGCCGAGAAGCCTCCGTCGTGATCGCGGTCAGCAGTCCTCACAGACGGGACTCGCTCGACGCTGTAGCTCATTGCATCGACCAGCTCAAGTCCACCGTCCCCATATGGAAGAAGGAGGTCTACGAGGGGGACGAACCGGTCTGGAAGGAGAACGTTGAATGTGCGTGGTCTAGTAAGAGGACGGCCAACGGACAGACTGTCGGTTGAGCTGGTATAGAACTAATTTAGTAGTAAATGAAGCCACGATGTTGGCGGTGCAATAGTGATGTCGCAGATTTAGGCGTCTATTATCTTAGCCTTGTAGAGTAGTATGTTCATAAAGCCAGGCTTACGAAGTAGCGGGCGCAGTTAGTGATAGTATATCAAAGTTTGGTAAATGTGATTGTTGGGAGAGCCTTGTAGATTAGTAGCTATGTTTATAAAGTGAAGTCTTGCAGACGAAGTCGCGGGCGGAATTAGTGATATGATATCATAAGTTTGTAGTTAGGAGTTTTTGCATGAATTAAGACTTTAGGAGTTAGATAAGGTTTTATACTCTGATTGTTTTTTTTTATGTTATAGTTTGAAGCTATGTTTTGTTGGAAGTATCAAATACTCGTAGGGTCATGTTTGTAAAACAAAGCTAATTGGTGGATACCAGCAATGTCCGTAATAAAATGCAAAATGGAACGACATTTTTGAGGGTAGTTTTAATATCACGAGAAAATGCATGATCCGCTTCAGTCGAACATCAGAATACGGATTGTTACATTATTGCAAGCTATTATTTCAAATTATAAAAAAATGGTAACTTAAACCAAAATATTTCAATGCATGAGTTAAAAATATGTCAAAAGTATTTATATACGTATGGTGCTATAGCGCCTCTAGTGGCTAAATTTTTCTGGTTCCCTACAGGTTAGTAGAAATTTCTCAATAGCTAAACGGTTAAACCGTCTGCCCTGTGTTGACAGAATCTTACGAAATCTTTATGTAGTTTCAACGTAGCAGTTGACTTTAAAAAACAATCATTGAAGTATTGAAAATACTTTGATCAAATAAGATGGTGACATAAGAAATACTTCGATCAATTTAGATGATCGCTTAATGCGTTCAAATTGCGAGAGCACAATGAAGTTGATATTGATTTAGGGATAAGGGATTGAGAGAAAACATGAGAGCTATAGCCATATATCCTTTCTTTCTTTTCTAAAACAGAAAAATTTGGTAAAAAATGTGACAGCGATAATTAAGCAGATTTATCGCAAAACGTCGAAAAATGTGGCATTGCCATATAAAGTAGTGGCTAGTTGTCAACTATAGCCACAATTTATGTAGGTAGTTGGTTTGTTATGACAACGTAAATGCGTGAGAATGAGAAATTATTGGACGATTTGCAAAATTATTGCTGTCGCATTTTTTACGTAATCCGCCGGTCTAGCTCATTTGTATGAGCACCGGGAATATGATTTGCATGAAATCTAAGCGCCATAACGCCTATGGCGACATCCATGCACGCTTAATAACAGACTTTGATAATTTCAACAAATAAAATGTATAGTTTTTATCAAACCAGTTGTTTAGTAGTGTTTGCTTTACTAAGATTTCGTAATCATAAAACGTTATCTTAAATTAGTAATTACGATTTGGTAAGGTCACACGTTCAGAATCGGATAAAAACATCATTCTTCATATAATATTAACTTTGCTTTAATGTGTGTTCCGGAACTGTTGATTTTGATGAGAAACGTAATTCAACAGTTATGTTATTTATTGACTTTTTGCGATTCATCTGATTAATGATTGCTGTCGCATTTTTTACGTAACAGCTCTTATTTACAAGTGACGCAACCTCGTACACTTGTAGCAATGAGTTAAGAAAACTATGAGTGTGTAGGTATCCTTTCTAACATGTAAATTTCAGTAAAATTGTCCGTTAAATAACTTAATAATACGTACGTACGTTAATCGTTAATTAAGAATTGTTATCCTTCTTTATTATTTTTATTTCAAGTTTTTTTTTGTTAGCGTTTATAGCACGGGCGGCGTCAATACAACTTTAACATAAAAGGGGCGGTGTAGGATAAACGGAACGCACTCGTTGCGTTTGCACATGGATTCTTCATTCGAAAGGTCTTCACACTGTGTTAAATATTTCGAAAAAAAAAGGCTCGTACGACGATTGTTTCTGACGTATAATGGCACATTCGACCTCATGCTTTTGAGCTCTAGATTTCTATGTAGACTTCTAATAATTTTTGCTCAATCAAAAGATGAAAGGCGAAAATTTGTATTTTGAGAACGCCATAAAGTGTCGTGTCTTATTTTATCTATATTTTGAAGGTGAACTCCATAAAAAAATATTTTCTCAATGATTTATAGATTTAAATATTTTGGCACAGGCGTTTTCTAACAGTGAAAATTGGGGAATATCTCATAAGTTTAAACATTTTTTTTTAATTTGATGTCCCTTTTTTGCGTTGGTTTGTGTCTATTGTAGATATGTTTAGGTATTTGATTGTGTTAACCTAATTATACCTACTAGAACAATATTTAATAAATTTAGTAATGGCATTTGTAAATTATGTTGGCCAATGTTATTCTAATGGTCACATTGAGGTGTCTATCTACTTACATATTTTGTTTTCCTGGTACATTTTAATAAACGGAAAACGTGTCAGGAAACATGTACCATATATTTAAATTAATAGTTTATTCATAATTAAAATATGAATAAGGGTTTTTTAACTTTTATCGTACCTACTACAATTGGACGCTTAATTTTTTTATACATTTTTGCTTCATTGAATTCTTTAATTGGGTGTTATGGGGTACACTATAGCGCTTGCAAAGAAACTTACACTGTTTTTCTCCTTTTTATATATATTAATTTATATAATTGTCACATAAATGGGCTTCCTTTAAAAATATTTTTTATTATAAAAAAATGTTATTTTAATGTTAGTTATATGTTCTTATGTATATCATTATAACTTATGAAATAGGAACATAATGATATATATGTATATATCTATATAGATCATTATAAGGTCATAGTAGCAACTATTGTGCAATGATCAAGATTCGTTTCTCGGGTCAATACAAAATAATTTATACATTAAATTAAAATATATAACTTTATATACTTATGATTCAAAAAATCATAGGAAAGTATGTTCTTGCCTTTGTTATTTTTTTTTTATAATCATACATATTATTATTATGATTAGTTTATTTCTATATATGTAAGTAAATATTTTTATTTATACAAAACAAGTGTGTTTAAAGTGATATCGATAACTTTTGTTTTTGTTATTCTTTCTTCAATATTGTTTGGCAATGTAGATGTAAGTTAAAAAACATGTTAGAAATAAATAGTATGTTTGTTTCCAGTAGTTTTAATTGATAACACACTACGCTGTACCCTGGAGGTCATAGGTTTGGATTTATCTAAATATATCTACAATAGAGGCCGATGGTACAAAATAACATAGTTGATCTTATACGAAATAATAATAAATATTGTCTGTTGAATGGAGCGTAGCGTAGGACGTCCAACTAGATGGACGGATGATCTGGTTAAGGCTGCGGGATCACGGAGGTTTTTTTTTTTTTTTCGGACGGTCATATGTAGCTAGCCAGGAGGCTTTTGCTACTTCACCGGACATAAAGGCGAGCAGAGCTCCAGCCTAGATAAATGGTTTAAACACTACAAACTAAGCAACCTGCGCAAGAGGGCGTCCCCTGTGGGACTTGGACCTCGGCTCAGGGCGGTCGCTAACGGGGAGATTGAGGGATTATGGCTTTTAGTTTTTTAGGGGAGTTTTGTGCAACTGCCCCTCCCCACCGGAATAACTAGAAATCTATGAGGGCGGCCTATGTCCAGCTGTGGACGTCCTACGGCTGAAATGATGATGATGATCATGATTGTCTGTTACGTTGTGTTCTGTTCTATAGCCGTTATTAGGAGAGTTGGTAGCAATTTTGGGGAAGGTATTTCAAGTAAACTGACAATTTGTGACATACTTCTCCTGTTATACCCCAATACGGAACTGCAGACCTGACTGATGAGTAGCGTGTTGGGGTATAGTAGGAGTGGAATGTAATAAGGTTTCAGCTTGCCTCTACCTACCAGAAAATTGAGGTCAGCTCTCGGACTATGTGGTTTTCGGTTTAGAATAGACCACCCCATGTTTTCCCATGGGTGCCGTAAAAGGTGACTAAGGGGTAAACATCTGATTGAGGCAGCATCTGCTTCCTCAAGGATACTCACCATTTTACTGCAATCACCAATCCGCATGCCAAGCGAGGTGATTATGGAAATATCACACAACGATCCTAGCTTGCCACGGTCTGTTAAGAGGCGGCCCATGTTCAGCAGTGGACGTAAAAGTGGCGCTGACAAAGTAAAGTAAAAATTATACTGTTCCTGTATTTTTATTTGAAAACAATTAATAAATAAAATAAAAATAAAAAAATAGATGGCACACAACAACTGCCTTTGATATTGCGTTCTAAGAGTTTAATAGTGTCATAAAAAGGGAATACACTAACAATTGTGTTGTATACACTTAACTACTAATATTCTAACATGGATCAATTAATCTTATGGAATAAATTAATTGATCCATGATAGAATACAGTAATGCCCCGACTTACGCTACCCCGACTTACGCGAATTCGGAGATACGCGGTTTTTATTTTTGATCACTAGCGCAAATCTTGCAGTAAACCGAAAACGCCGTTCGGTTTATTGCAAGTTAAACAGCTAACCTAACCGAACATGAAATGAAAAACACTGTCTATTGGAGTGTAAACTAAATATTATCATTAAAACTAAAACCATGTAAGAATTATGGTGTGATAATGTAAAGATCAATTATAATTTAACGTATTATTAAACATGGTTTTTTAGACTCTGGACCCGATTACACAAACATATGTATTTATAGGGAAAGTTGAACCCCGACTTACGCGAATTCTACTTACACGGCTATCCCGTGGTCCCACCTATCGCGTAAGTCCGGGGTATTACTGTACTCAAGCAAGTCAATGTCAAGTCTCTACCACACGATGCTTAATGGGACGAGTATTTTTCTTCTGACATTTTAGGGACATTTATGACATGTAGTCAGCCACGAGGATTTGGCTACTTCACCGAGCAGTCCTCCAGCCTTTGTAGAGACTAGTGAACATCCAGCAAAGTAATATAAATTATAATCCTATTGGAATAAGCTGATATAAAGAACATGATCCGGCTGTAAAATCTGGACTTGGAAATTTTATTTATTATCTTAAAATCCATTATAAATAATTGGATTGGTTTAATATTTGTAATTTGTAACTATTACCGTAGTACGTTACGTTACGTTACGTTACGTTAGGTACGTATGTGTTGGGATCAAGCAATACTTAATGAAATAAAGTAGGCCTATATTATAACATTGCTCTAGCTAGGGTACCTATAATATATCAAAAATAAACAAGGCCGCAGTTATAAAAGCTGTCACGGGGCCCAGAAAAGGCTTTTTAAGGCACTGCACCCATTGCACTACCGACGTGAACCCACTCGTATCACAAGCATTCTATCTCAGCACGAGGAGATAAAAAAAATACTAGTAGACTGCAAATCTCTGCTAATTAAAAAACAATAAAAAATATGTTAATGCATTGTAAATAACGTATAACAAGTGCGATTTAAGTCCTCGTTACAATTAAACAATTCAATAAAATTTTCCTTTAGAAGATAACTTAGTGACGAAGGCAACGATTTCCTCGTGGATAGTAGATATAACATAAATGCCTACTCTTTGTTGAACAACAGAATAGTACAGGATAATAAAAACAAAGTATATAAAGTGGAAGATATGTACAAGGCGACCACAACACCATAGTTTGTTATGTGGTTTGAATTCTATGCAATAAAAATTACGGAATGTGTGACAATATTGTTAAAATTACCCTCTATAATAGAACAGCTAGCCTAACCTTTATCGTCGGGCAGTGCCTTGATGGACGTGGGTTCGATTCTGAATCCTGCACAAATGTATTATTCTATTCTAAGGGAACGTAGGCGCCATCTATTAGTTATGCTTAGCATTCTACCCTCTGATATTTGGTAAACCCGACAAGCTAGCTCTCAGTTGTAATAACATCAACTATGGTGGGATTTATTGAAGCCGATGATAAGTATACGACAACAATAAACTATATTTAAAAATATACACATCATAGACAAATGGTGCAGAGGAACAACTATCGAACAAATAATAGGAAGGCAGGTGAAAATATAAAAAAATTAAAAAAAAAAGTTAACCGCCCTTCCCAACTGCGTGCAAAGCTTACCTATATTTTTACCAGAAATAAACATATATATGTAGAGGTATATCATTGTATGTAATCAGCTACTGTATGCCCACTTTGATCTTATTATTGACAGTATGATTCTACTAGCTCCCCCGCCTGCTATCCCCTGAGCCGAGGTCCAAGTCCAGCAGTTTTACCTCGCGTAGGTTGCTTAGTTTGTAAACCATTTATTAAGGCTGGGTTACTGCTCGCCTTTACACCCGGTGAAGTAGCAAATGACTCATGGTTAAATATAACAACATATGTCCGTCCAAAAAAAAAAAAAGATTCTACACCAACCTTAGCATTGGCTATCTTAAAAAAAGCTTATTTAGAACTTTCTTACATGCAATACAATAATCTCCTCTCTGTCCTTCCAGGTGTCACTACGTCATCAGCTACCCCAACCCCCCCTCCAATCAACCCAGTAGACAAAGCCCTGGTCCAAATCAACGTCACCTCCGAAGAACTACAAACCCGCATCCAAAACTTCATAGAACGGAAGAGGGAACAGGTCAACATCAGCAATGTCCACGACTTCATACCTGGTGGTCCTGGCAACCTTGAGGATACGGAGACGTGTGCCAGGGTTAGGACGCAGTTTGCGAGGAGGAGCGACTCTAAGGGACATTTGAAAGGTCAGTAGAGGGTTTTTTTTAATCACTAGATCTAGTTTATTAGACACTAGATCCTATTTAACGCTAGCCTATTGGAATCTACACCAAAAAGACATCTCAACAATAATTATGTTGGTGTTTATTATCAAATACTAGCTGACCCGACAGACGTTGTACTGTCTTAGCTAAAACTATAAATTGAATTGAACTTTTAATATAAGGCGTGATACCAATGAACCAACCGCGATGTGCACTAAGAGTAGCACGCATTCTGTCAATGTTAGGTCAAATGCCATAATATTATAATAAATAAGATTTTAAAATTTCTCTATTCATGATCGATGATATGCCAATTATGTCACGATAAGATGGTTTACCCACTTGAACCCAGGGTGTTCCCCTAAATGCCAGTAAATGGAGCACCGGTAATAGCTAATCCATACACGGTACATCCGTTACCGTCCGATGCCTATGACCTAGCTGTCATGGACTCTCCCGAGGATTTTATTTTAGGGCTCATTAAATGCATCTTTTGCGGGCGCACGGAGCACCACTACGTCTCTACACATCACGGGTCAGGCTTTAAAAGTAAGTGGAGCTATGCTCCCCACTCCTCAAAGCCGAGGCTCCGGGGACAGCCTACGATTTCTGCGCCTTCGGTGAAATGGGTAGGAGAGATCTTTAAAACAAAAAAACAATTCACACACAAATTAGAATTATAAATTCGTAATTTCATTAACGCCATCGATTATGGATAGAGAAAGTTTTCTAGATTTCAATATCACCGCGGAAGAGTTTAAGCAATTGGAAATGACCGAAAGAAGCCAGAAGCACAACATGAACGGTGTACTAAGTATATCGTTACTCTTTTCAAAATAAAATTCTGAACCCACCTATATATATTTGACAATAGTGACAGATCAACTTTCGTCTAGAAATGTACTTTTTCTGATTTTAAAATACTATCGACTATCTGTCACTTTTTGGTTGCTCAATCAATCTATGACGGAACAAAACTGTAACGTTTGACAGTTATAATAATTTGTATGGGAAAATTATTTTTTATCATTTTTACTATTTCCATCTCAATTTTTCCACATTTTCTCACCGCTTAAACCTTCCCTGGACCACGGCAAACATTTCAAAACCAAAATCAGCTAAATTGGCCCAGCCGTTCTTGAGTTTTAGCGAGACTAACGAACAGCAATTGATATATATAAATAGATTTAAATAAGTGTTATGTATTTTTGTTTGACAACCTCCGTAGCGTAGCGGTATTTGGCTCGCCTTAAATCTTGGAGGTCGTGGGTTCGATCCCCACACCGGAAAAGAAAAAAAACGTTGTGTAAATTCTAAGATTTATTTCCGGGTCTGGATGGTTGAGGGACCAGGGAATCCAGATTGTTATAACAACATCTATAACAATGATATACCAAGGAACGGGCAGCAGCGTTTCCTTGTTTATTACGACATAATACTGCGGTCACCAACCCGCCTGCCAAGCGTGGTGACTATGGCGAAAACCCTCCCTCGGTAGGAGGCTCATATTCAGCAGTGGACGTTGTACGGCCTGATGATGATGATGATTTTTGTTTGCTGTGTAAGTAAACACACGGAAGATTAAGTTTTTGAGCTGTATAAATAAAACATATAAAAGTAATGATACAATATTTTGCATCTTTGTGTGATTTGTTTACTGCCGAGTATAGACGACATTGGGGCACAGGGCGCGCTTGCGCTTGTCGAGTATGGCCGGGTGACCTGGTAAAGGCCGCGGGATCACGGTGGATGCAGGCCACCTCCGACCGTAGCAACTGGAAATCTATGAGGGAGGCCTATGTCCAGCATTGGACGTCCTATGGATGAAATGAATGATGATGTGTCATTTGTGCTAATCTAGATAAGTCAAGTTTCTTCAAATATTATCCACTTGTATTTCAGTACGCAAAGTCCAGCACGAATGGGGTCCCCAAACCGTGAACTCTTCGGAACTGAACACATTAACGCAGCCGGCTGCTGACACGTCGGGTCTCCCCTCATCCATAGCCGAGAGAGTGGTGACCATAGAGAAGTTCCTCAACATAGGACCAGTGTCCAAAGACGTTTATAAGAGGCTCAAAGAAATGGAAGATAAGATTTCTTATTTGCAGTCCATTTCGCCGGAGTACGCTCAGTTTTGGGTGAGTTAGGTATTTTAATTATATTAAAGATAATCACAGATCAACAAAGTTTTTGCCACAGAAAAAGAAATATATTTATCTGGCATGTAAATAATGGAGAATATTATTTAATAATTAAAAATATTCTATCACGTCTAATTTTGGAGATATTTCAGAATAAACATTACAAAAATGGCGTATAAGCCTTTTTTTCAATTTAGGTAAATAAATCAATAAATATATTAGTAAAATTGTATTTCGACCGTTTTGGCAAGTGACTTCTGATTTCCAATTGACATTTATGATTTTGTTTCTGTGCGAAAGAGTAACAAACATCCAACTATCCATCCATCCATCCATACTTACAAACTTTCGCGTTTATAATATTAGTAGGATACCATTTTTTTTTTCATAATTTCTCGTAGTAGCTTTACCTTATGTAATTATTTTCAAATTTTACAGAAAAAGCGGGGATCTGACGATGATGACATTAAACAAGAGAAGAGTATGTACTATACATATTCGGCAGAAGACATCGCGCGTAAAATTGAAATGTTGGAGAAGAATGAAATGTGAAACACTTTTGATATCCTACATACAAGCTGCTCCAAGTAATTTTACCCGACAGTTACTCGATACCTGTGCAAAATATCAGCTTAATCGGTTCATCGGTCTAGTTGTTTTTTCGTGTAAAGACTGACAAACATCTATATCCTTTGTTCTCATATTATTACATTCGCAAAATATTATATTCTCAAAATATTAGAAGTACAATCAAACACAGTGAAAAATAAAAAATAATTTATTTAAATCAAAATCTCTTTATTGTAATACCTAGGCATCATGGAAACGCTTTCGAACGTAATACAATATTAAAATAAAAATTAATTGCAGTATCATACAGTATTGCAAAATTATTTGCATTTATCATTAATAAAATATAATTAACAATAACAAACTAAACAAATCCCGAGTGATCAAGTGCATACAAGTTTTCACAAGTGGCATCTGTTTCCAAGCACGACGATTGGTACAACCGCTCAACACTAAAAATTGTAAAAGTATATACATCATGGAAAATTTATGGGAGCTTATTCAACGCCGCTAACATAGTTAAGCATTCTATTGATTGAATTTTGTTGGATAAACAGTCTGTGATAATGCAATTAATTTTTCTATCATTTTCAATGTATTTTAAAGATCTTTTTTTATCAGGGCAGTGGAAAGCACTTTTTAGCAAACTTTTATTTTGAATTTGAGCTTCTACTTTTAATGCTACTAAAAATTGGAAAATGGTTGGTCGAGATGGAATTCGAGAGTTAATTCTTCTGTGCCATCCTTCCACTGCGTTCGTAGTGCGGTTCTTTTCACCATAACAGCTAAAAATATCTTTGTAAATGGTTTGTATCCACTGGTTATTAAAATAGTCTAGAAATGTCTGTGAAACTTCCGTCTCTGGTGCGATTTCATTTATAGCAAGATATGCTTCTGGAATTAGATTGGGTGGTAACACAGCCAAACTTTGTGATTTTGCGACCTAAGTGAGTTTCGTTGAAATTCTATTTTTTACTCATTCTAAACACAGCATTTAAAAAATAGTAATAACAGCCTTTTAGTTTTATTTCTGGATATACCTCACGTATAGCATTAATTGCAGCAATTTCGTAATCGCATTTGTATGAACTAATATTCATACGAAATTGATTTCTAAGTACAGAACAGTACCAGTACAGTATACCTTTTGTATGTATTTGTGTTCTTATTTGGTAATAAGCCATAGACAATAGGTTCAAAACTAATTGTGTTTTGGTCTCGTGCGATATCAATATGTAAGGTGTACAATTGGTAAAAAGGCGACGGTGTCACCTTGAATGTACCATCTCCGTATACAATATCAATTGTCTGGAATAATTCTCGTAGCTTTTGAGCAGGTAACATCGAAAATATTATAATTCTATCCATCAAATAAAAAAAAGTCTTGCACAATGTGGTGTGGCAATCTCACATTATTTGTAGTCTTTGATGCACCAACATTCAAAAAAATATTTCGTTTCCTGTACAGCGAATCCTTTTTGGACGTAAATGATAGGAATGGGTTCAAAATTTTCGCACACTTCTTTTTTGCACTCCTCCATTGCCATATCAATTATATTTCTTTCAAAATCAACGCTGCAACTATGTTTGGGCTGTCTAACGATTTTCTTATCCAAACTTAATGTAATCGATGTCTTGCACTCTCTTTGGTTGCAACATCTCCAGTTGGTTGTACCATTTTTATTTTTCATGAATAAGTTGTATTTGTAACCGTTATATAAAAAAACAGACTTGCCTTTTTGACTCGTTATAAACTTGGCTTCACTATCTTCAGACATTTTTATTTTAATATTTATTTATCAGAATGCAATTATCAGAATACAAAATTTATTACTAGTACAAACATAGGTTTTTCATTGTAATCTGACAGGAACTACTAGCAAAGAGTTTATCTATTAAAACTTCAATATAAATGCACATAATATTATATTAATGCATATCTTCAGGATTACCTACTACTGGGTGATATAAAATCATTAGTTAGATTTATTTTACAAAAGGTAGGTAAACCTTAAACAAAGGGGTTGTAGATTTGATTCCCATCCGAGACAAATATATGTGATGATGTCAAATATTTATTATTGTTTCCCTCAAATTAAAAACATTTTTCGCTGTGATTGTTCTTTGTGTAATATTTTGAGAATATAATATTTTGCGAATGTAATAATATGAGAACAAAGGATCTATATACACACTTTCGCGTTTATAATATTAGTAGAATTAAGATCACGTTTGTTATTGTGGTGCAGTGTGTATATTTGAGCCCGCTAACCAGTAATGAAGTGAAAAATTAACCTGGTCTTGTTTTCTTAAGAAATGAGGCCTGGCCTAATGGTTCTTAAGTAATTAGAAACAAGCTTATTTGAAATATTACATATATTCAAGAATCATAAGATATTATATTATTTAGGTTTCAGATTTGATTTTCTGTTAATCTTTTTTTTTTACTGAAATATACTATACATTTAACAAAAATGACTTTGATTTATTAAACTCCTAACAAATTAAAAACCCTATAAAGGCGACATGAAATTTTTCATGTATTATTCCATACATGCCTGAAACTATAAAAACAATAGACGCCCAGACGCGTCGAGGGGCATAGGCGATTATCCGAAATAATAACAATAGACACGCGTCGCGCATGTCGTAAGTATAGTTTAAACGCACAAACGCGTCATATTGATAGTAATGACGGTATATCGCTTACCCGAATAATAGTAGCAAGTATTAAAAACAAATTTATAACAACATTAATGGTGTTATACACTATTATTGTTCAATGGTTATGAAATAACATCGAACGTCATCGATTCGAAAAATATATACCTACTTGACATTGACAAATTCAATGCGGACTATTTTTTTTATTAAAAAAGTTACATTTAAGGGCAGATGGAAAAATAAAATAAACGTAATACTTCAAAATCTTTATTTCTTAAACTTAAACGATTTAACCTATATATTACTTATATTTTAGAACTGTTTGTTTATGTCGGGTTCAGACCCGCTGTATATCATTGATAATTAGTTTTTAAAAGTCATTAAAACACGTTATCTCACCTACACAATCAATTTCTTATTTTGGTCATTGCATTGTTACTATGATTGATTATAACAAAAACGGCCCTTTGTCTTGTGACAAAGTTCAATTTTATCACGGCTTAGTAAGTCAGAGTGCCTCTATTATTATTAGTAAGTATCTATCTAATAGTTACGGTTTTTTTTGTCATAATCATGAAAACAACTCGAAATGACCGACTTTGTCCTTCTCTTCTAAACTTTCACATACATATAATCAATTTCTTGATGTTTATCAGTGCACTTGCTTACCTAAATTAGCTCTTTTTGCCTTGATTTAACAATTACAGAATTATTACTGGCCCTTCAGAAAAATAAAAATTGCTCGCCTATTGTTTTCAAATTAAGTATATTATTATATTTACAATGTGTATAAAACTTAAATTGTCGGTAAATTTATCATGAAAATATAGTGACAAAAATAACTTAATGTGTAATTTTTCGCGAAAGAACAAAATACATTCGGCTTAACCTCGGCGAGCATTTCTTATGTACCAACGGGCCAGTCTATATTATTACAAAAGTCATTGTTTTGTGTTAATTGCTAACGTGTAATAAACTTTAAAATAGTCATACATATCGTCATACACCAATCAGTATTTTGTAAAAAGTTCTCAATAATTCACTAATGTTCAGTTGGCCGGTTGCGGAGGCCTACGTAGGTAGACCACGAGCCCTAGAGCTCCCAGCAGGCCAGTGATGAGGTACAGGTCCCAGTTGGACAGGAACATGGAGTCTCCCGAAAGGAATATCAGCGCCAGCGGGCTCTGTAACAAGTACTGAGGATTATCGCGACCTTAGGTGTTGATCAGAAGGTTTTTAACTTAACTAATTTGTTTGGGATTGTTTGTGTGGGAGTTACAATGCCTTGTGGAGTGTTGAAGAAAGCTCTGTCAGTCAGATTACGAAACGAAATTGGAAAGGATTTTTTTTTTCGTTTCGTAATTTTTTTAAATTGTTGCAGTAGTAGTTTAATCGTCTAAAAATGTCTAACGATGTCACAATGTCCAATCTTTGAGAATGTAGCTTTATAAATCAATGTCAAATGACAATCGGTTAGGTTAGGTTAGAACTGCGGCCATACAAAGCACGAGCCGAGCGAACGTAGCGAGCAATGCCGCGGGAGCGGCCATCGAGTACCAGAACCGAATTGTGGGCGAATAACATTCTCAAAGATTGGACATTTTGCCCATTGTCCAATGGGCAAAATGTCCAATCAACCAATTTTGACCATTGGAAATTTTGGGTATTTGGACATTTTGAAACCGATGAACATTTTGAGAATTGGACATTTTGTCCCGGAACGGTTCCAGAGCCTGTTCAATAAACAATCAAATCTTATTTTTTTGATACTTAAGTATCAAAAAAATAAGATTTGATTGTTTATGTGACTATGAGTTTTCTTGAAAATGTCAGGTGTAGGATATGGTACTAACTTACTTTGTTTTTTTGTTCTATCAGTTCGTTTACGTTCACTGCTAAACATGAGCTTCCTATTTATAAGACCTTGGTAAGCCAGGGTCTTTGAGGGATACTGTCGAAATTATCAGTAAGGCAGTAAGACGGGAGTATCTCTGAGCTGTCGGTACGTACGTGGAGGAGCTGGTCCAGCGCGAGGTGTCTAAGACGGGAGTATCTCTGAGCTGACGGTACGTACGTGGAGGAGCTGGTCCAGTGCGAGGTGTCGGCAGTAAGACGGGAGTATCTCTGAGCTGACGGTACGTACGTGGAGGAGCTGGTCCAGTGCGAGGTGTCGGCAGTAAGACGGGAGTATCTCTGAGCTGACGGTACGTACGTGGAGGAGCTGGTCCAGCGCGAGGCGTCGGCAGTAAGACGGGAGTATCTCTGAGCTGACGGTACGTACGTGGAGGAGCTGGTCCAGTGCGAGGTGTCGGCAGTAAGACGGGAGTATCTCTGAGCTGACGGTACGTACGTGGAGGAGCTGGTCCAGTGCGAGGTGTCGGCAGTAAGACGGGAGTATCTCTGAGCTGACGGTACGTACGTGGAGGAGCTGGTCCAGCGCGAGGCGTCGGCAGTAAGACGGGAGTATCTCTGAGCTGACGGTACGTACGTGGAGGAGCTGGTCCAGCGCGAGGCGTCGGCAGTAAGACGGGAGTATCTCTGAGCTGACGGTACGTACGTGGAGGAGCTGGTCCAGCGCGAGGCGTCGGCAGTAAGACGGGAGTATCTCTGAGCTGACGGTACGTACGTGGAGGAGCTGGTCCAGCGCGAGGCGTCGGCAGTAAGACGGGAGTATCTCTGAGCTGACGGTACGTACGTGGAGGAGCTGGTCCAGCGCGAGGCGTCGGCAGTAAGACGGGAGTATCTCTGAGCTGACGGTACGTACGTGGAGGAGCTGGTCCAGCGCGAGGCGTCGGCAGTAAGACGGGAGTATCTCTGAGCTGACGGTACGTACGTGGAGGAGCTGGTCCAGCGCGCTGGCGGCGCCGAGGCGCGCGAGTGCGAGCGCGGCGGGGAGGCGCGCGTCGGGCGAGGTGTCGGCGGCCGCGTCGTAGCAGCGCTTGGCGAGGTGCGCGTCGCGCGCGAGGCCGAGCCCGCGCTCGTGCATGTAGCCCAGGTTGAACGTCGCCTGCGCCACGTGCAGCTGCTCCGACGCGATCCTGACACCACACAATACAATCTATTTTATTCTGGGTTGCCCGACTCAAATGAGACTGGGCAGGACTACGTCTACCGCATGCCGGATAATCTGTTAACTGAAGTAGCACAGTGCTGGTGCCCTGAAACGGGAAGACGAGGTCGCGGCAGGCCACGGTAGATATGGCAAGACGAACTAGATGGATTACTGCTGGGATGGAAAGAAGAGGCGCAGAATAGAGGAACGTGGAAGAAATGGAGGGAGACCTTTGCGCAGGAGTGGGACAGATTAAGCAAAAAATATTTATATATTCAGCACTTAGGTATTTACACACTTATCAGAATGACAATGTAATATGATAAAAAAACTTTAACTAACAGATAATCCTTCATCATTTCAGCCGTAGGACGTCCACTGCTGGACATAGGCCTCCCTCATAAATCTCCAGTTGTTGCGGTTGCGTGATCCCGCGGCCTTAACCAGATCATTCGTCCATCTAGTAGGTGGACGTCCTACGCTACGCTTGCCAATCCGCGGTCTCCATTTGAGAACTTTTCGGCACCAACGGCAACCTGTTCTCCGTGCTATATGACCTGCCCATTGCCACTTCAACGAACTAATCCGTTGAACTATGTCGGTAACCCGCGTTCTTCTACGTATCTCTTCATTTCTGATTCGATCTCCTAGAGAAACCCCGAGCATATAGCCCTCTCCATAGCTCGTTGAGCGACTCTGAACCTGTTCATAAAGCCTATGGCAACTGGCAACACTCACTGGTTAAAGACTTTCGTCTTCTGAGGTAGTTTAGGTGAAAAGACGTTGCGATGTTTCCCGAACACTGCTCATCCGAGTTGTATTCGGCGATTGACCTCCTTCTCGAAGTTGGAAATCTCGGAACTCGGACCGACATTGTGGGGTTTCTATACAAACATTTCAACTCTTCAATATACCGATAGTCAATACGGCATCGCTGGAGAGACTCAAGTACGGCCCATGTTTCGACCGAATCAAAGGCACGTAGTCCACGAACGCTTAACAGAGCGGCAAGTTATATTCCTTGGTTTTCTGTATTACTTGCCGCAGCGTCTGTATGTGGTCTACGGTACTATAACCTTTTCGAAATCCGGCTTGTTCCGGAGGCTGAAATTCATCAAACCTTCGTTCGAGACGATTTGCAATAACCCTGGAGAACAGCTTATAGATATGGCTCAAAAGCGAGATGGGCCTGTAGTTCCAGAGTAAGGTGTTATTGCCTTTCTTAAAGAAAGACACCACCTCGCTCTTGTTCCATGTTTTAGGCTAGGTGCCTCCGAGCAAGGCGGCGGCTTCTGAAGGATTTTAAGTACCGGTAATCCACCCGCCTTCAGAAGCTCTGCTGTAATTCCGTCCTCAACCGGCGCCTTGTCGTTCTTAAGCTGTTTCAGGGCCATGCTTATCTCGTACAGGCTGATGTCCGGGATATCCCCGGTATAGTGTCGGGTCAATTTGGCTCTTGAGCCGCACTGAATACAGGCTTGGTGACTGAAGCGTAGAGCTGTCCGTAGAACTTTTCGACTTCCCTTAACACTTCCGCTTGTGTCGTCGCAAGACTGCCATTATCCCTCTTAAGCTTTGTAATCTGGCTTTGCCTTATATCTCTTGCAAACACTTTGCAACCCTGGTTACGCACTATCGTATTTTAGTACGGGGAGTATTAAAACTACGAATATCGTGTCTCAAGGATTTTTAAATTCGTCTATTAAGCTGCCTATGTGTCTTTAGAAAATTTCTGAGTTCTACTGGTACGGCGAGCCTTGAAGAACTGAGACTCTACCGTATGGACAGTTTACGAGCCTGCTGTTGATCTCGTCCACTGATGCGTCTTCATCTAGACCATCGAATCGATTTGAAAGCTTTCAGGATTATCGATCTGAGCGCGAGTATGTCGGAGCGTAGACTTCATCAAATGGGACCGTTCAAGTTAAACATTTATATTCAATGTGCCTCTTACTATCCAATGATCACTACCGGTTTTCACACTGTGAATCACAGAGACATCATTGAAAATCCGTTTCTTGTCGGTCATGATGAAGTCGATCTCATTTCTCGTGGAACTATTGGGGCTCAGGCATTTCTTGTGAGGCGGCTTCTGGAAGAAAGAATTCATCATAAAGAATCCTTCTTTCTACAGAAAGGTAAGGTTCTGTTGCCCATAACCGAAGTTCCCCCCCACTGTCAACTCGTCCTCATCGATTCTCTTGCCGAGTTTCGCATTGAAATCTCCCATAACAACATTGAAGTGACTTGTATGAGTATGTATGGCCCTACTGATGTCCTCATACATACACTCTTCATCTGGGTGTGCCGAGGTCGGTGTAAAGATCTAACTGACCTTTAGCAGCAGCTTCTTTTAGATACTCTGAGTTTTAGGTATGCTACCCTGCTAGACAGTAGACACACTGTCGATGGTAATAATGTTGCTAATGAGGGACTTGTGAACGAGAAACCGCCCGGTGTTAGTCGCCCTCTCGGTAGAAGAGAAGGTTGCCAGATTTCAGGGTCATCGTGTCCTGTCTTGTCCATTGACTTCAGACAACCCCAGAATATCCGATCTGAGCCTACTCAATTCTTCTTCCAGCTCAACAATCTTTTCCTCGATCCGAAAAGTGCGTACGTTATGTGTTGCCAGGGTCAGTCTTCGCCTCTGAAATTGGTAGCCACTCGTCTCCCGGAGATTCTTAGCACCCCTAGCACCGGCGATACCATGACCGCTACCGTAGCCAGGCCTACTGGGGCCGCCGGGGACTCGGGACCGAGTGTTTTTTGAAATATCGATTTTGAGAGGGGTTGCCAATACTTGCTACGCTTGGCAGGCGGGTTGGCGAGCGCAGAATTAGGTGTTATAATCCGAGTAGACGCTGCTGCCCATCTTCTGGTGTATTTCCCTTGAACGGGTCCTACGGCGCCCACGGGAGGTGATGGGGGGCATCATTCTTACGCCAGTACCCGCGGCGGACAGATATTTCTTACTCTATAATATATCCGACTAGGTGATTAACCTAAAAAAAAAAAAAACTACAGACTACATAGTCCGTCCGTCTATCCTGCGACAGTTTATTTCTTTTATCTAATTATTAAATTACGAAAAAAATAAAACCGCATCAATATTGTGGTCACACTATATCTAAGTGACACACACCTGAGGGCACCCTTGGGGTTTAGTTTAGGATCACGACCTAGGGAACCACTGAAGTAAATACAGATGGCAGATATATAAAGAGGATGTGATCCGTAGCACAGCCTACTGGCGCCCAATCACAGGGCAGGGGTAGGGGCGCAACGCGGTCCTCGACGGCGAGAATCCTACCCTAGCTAACCTACAAAATACATCATGCTTAGCCCATATCAGGAGTTGAAGCCCACTGCTGAACGAGAGCACTTGGTAGGCGGATCGGTAACATCACAGAATACACAATAGTACAAGTACAGAAGAATCACTCCGTAAAGTCAATTAAAGAAATAGGGACTCTTGTTGCGAGACAGTTAGGTGCAATTCAGATCGCACGCTAATTTATCTACAGTCATATTCACCTACAAGTTCCTTCTCTTTCTAACGCGTATCTCTTACCTCTTCTGACGACATTAGGGTTGTCTTCGTTAAAAATAATGTAATTTAAATATTTGATTACCAGTAAGTTAAGTACCTATTAGGTACACTACTTTTGTGATCAAATGACTTAGGCTTCAAATAAACTTAGGCTAGATATTAGTAATATGTAGGTAGATCCAAGAACTAATTTATTTTTACAATGTCATCAGTCGAGATGCCTAGACATTTCGCACGTGTTGTAGGTAACTAGTTAAATAAAACTCTTAAAATTTTATTGGTACTGAATTAATTAAATAATTATATTTAAGCTAACTATAGTATGTACTTAGTAGGTACATACCTATTTGTCTAACCACACTATGCTAACGAACATTAAAAGTACCAAGTAAGTGGGAAGGTAGGCGAGCGCGCAACCAACCATTTATCTAAGATGCTTATAACTAAACATATCGTCAATTCCTTAATAATTTGTAAAAGAGTAATAATCTAACTTAGTAAAACTACATTTCTAAATATTTTTGTATACAAAGTAGATACCTAGTATATCATGAATGATAATTTTATAATAACTAGCGACCCGCACCGGCTTCGCACGGGTGCACTGCTAATTTATTTTTATACATATAAACCTTCCTCTTCAATCACTCTATCTATTAAAAAAAACCGCATCAAAATCCGTTGCGTAGCTTTAAAGATCTAAGCATACATAGGTACAGGCAAACAGCGGGAAGCGACTCTGTTTTATACAATGTAGTGATCATTACCACTTTAAAGTAGATTTTACCTTGCAGGGTTCTCGGGAAGCTTAAAAAAAAGTTAAATTTGGATCTGAATCCATTGTCAAATAATTAATTAAACACTGTACAGTATTTTTTGCCTATTTTTATTTTTCTCCGTTTTTACAACTATTTTCAACATTTAATAACAAGCTAGTGTGTCACAGCGGTTAAGACATACACTTCCATCTCCCCGAGACAACAAGGCTGGCTGTTCAAGTCTAACTAGACGAAAAAAAATTGTAATTTTAAAAATTGTAATTTAATTAATTTTGTAATTTCTCAGTTACGAACTGACTACGATTGGTCTGTTTTTCATTATGACACTTTTTAAAATGCCAACTTTCAAGTTTTAGTTTCGTCATATTCATTTGGGACAAATTATATACAGGTAGTTATTGTTATTAAATTATTATTTTTTTACTTTATCTTTAATGTGACCTAACCTAACTTAACTGTTTCCTTTTACAAAAGCGATTCACTTCTGGCACATCGCCGGCCGCTACCGTGAAAAGCTCGCTTCGCTCGCTCGGCTCGGTATGCAAAATGCGTCGAAATGCATTGACGCATTTCCACCGCCGCTGCAGCGTATTTGTGCGCTGGCGGTGGGATATGTGGGGCTCGCCCTCTCTATAGCGTGGTATGCTAAACTCATACCACGAGGAGAGGACCCTACACCACTAAAACCCCCCGGACACTCCTTCAATCCGCCGTTGGCGGGGGCCGGGCCAGTATTACACCGCGGGATCTCCTGGGCCACATTTACAGTGGCCCATTTACCCAATTATAGGGACGCCTGGAGTGTAGAGGCGTGGGTCTCGCGGGGCCTAGGGCGGTAGGCGGCGGCGGAGGGCGGCCTCCTTCTGCGACATAACTTGTTTACAGAAGGAGGCAACCGCCTCCCACGACCTCTCGCTTTGGACCATCTTCGAAATGATGGTCGGCAGCGAGAGGTCGTCTCCCACCACGCCAACGAGCTCCTCCCGCTCGTTGCCCCACGCCGGACACTCCACCACCGTGTGCTGCGCCGTATCGTCGGCACAGTCACAGTGGTGACAGCGAGTGTCCGGCTCTCTCTGCTCCAACTCCTCCTCCCGCTCGTTGGCCCACGCCGGACACTCCACCACCGTGTGCTGCGCCGTATCGTCGGCACAGTCACAGTGGTGACAGCGAGTGTCCGGCTCTCTCTGCTCCAACTCCTCCTCCCGCTCGTTGGCCCACGCCGGACACTCCACCACCGTGTGCTGCGCCGTATCGTCGGCACAGTCACAGTGGTGACAGCGAGTGTCCGGCTCTCTCTGCTCCAACTCCTCCTCCCGCTCGTTGGCCCACGCCGGACACTCCACCACCGTGTGCTGCGCCGTATCGTCGGCACAGTCACAGTGGTGACAGCGAGTGTCCGGCTCTCTCTGCTCCAACTCCTCCTCCCGCTCGTTGGCCCACGCCGGACACTCCACCACCGTGTGCTGCGCCGTATCGTCGGCACAGTCACAGTGGTGACAGCGAGTGTCCGGCTCTCTCTGCTCCAACTCCTCCTCCCGCTCGTTGGCCCACGCCGGACACTCCACCACCGTGTGCTGCGCCGTATCGTCGGCACAGTCACAGTGGTGACAGCGAGTGTCCGGCTCTCTCTGCTCCAACTCCTCCTCCCGCTCGTTGGCCCACGCCGGACACTCCACCACCGTGTGCTGCGCCGTATCGTCGGCACAGTCACAGTGGTGACAGCGAGTGTCCGGCTCTCTCTGCTCCAACTCCTCCTCCCGCTCGTTGGCCCACGCCGGACACTCCACCACCGTGTGCTGCGCCGTATCGTCGGCACAGTCACAGTGGTGACAGCGAGTGTCCGGCTCTCTCTGCTCCAACTCCTCCTCCCGCTCGTTGGCCCACGCCGGACACTCCACCACCGTGTGCTGCGCCGTATCGTCGGCACAGTCACAGTGGTGACAGCGAGTGTCCGGCTCTCTCTGCTCCAACTCCTCCTCCCGCTCGTTGGCCCACGCCGGACACTCCACCACCGTGTGCTGCGCCGTATCGTCGGCACAGTCACAGTGGTGACAGCGAGTGTCCGGCTCTCTCTGCTCCAACTCCTCCTCCCGCTCGTTGGCCCACGCCGGACACTCCACCACCGTGTGCTGCGCCGTATCGTCGGCACAGTCACAGTGGTGACAGCGAGTGTCCGGCTCTCTCTGCGCCACGTTGCACAGGTAGTGGCCGAAGCAGCCATGGTCTGTTACTACCTGTGCAACGTGGAAGGTGACGTCGCCGTGACGGCGACCGGCCCACTTTCTTAGATGGGGCCGAATCCCCTGCCGCTCCTGCCATTTCCGGAGGGTTTGGCGACGGAACTCAGTCCGCCTCCGTGCAACACCCTCCGGGAAGGGGTCGCGGCCAGAACGCGCCTCCTCACACCTCCGCCAGTACGCGGCGAATACTCTAACCTAACCTAACCAACCTACCGTAACCTAATTGCTGTGCATTGGTGCCAATTTAAGGTTTAATGTTATTTTTGAGATTCTTAATTATGTGGCCTAGTGAAATGTTTGACAATCATAATCATAAATATCCCAAACATTTCGTATCATTATAATAATCAGTTTAACAATAATTCTACCAAATGAAAGGTTGTCATACAAAATTTGCTAATCGTTAGTTGTCAAAGTTCAACATCGGCGAAACGTTGGTTGGTAAGTGATAATTTTCCAAACAATTTTCGGCGAAAAGGCGGGATACCGAGACTTATCTGTGACATACACTGGATATGGCAATAATCACCGAGGACCACCAAGTTCCTTTTAATCAAAATCAAAAGAGAATAGGAGTAAGTCTTATGTTTCCTAAGCAACAAAAAGGGAATAACATTAGGACAGAAGTAGTCTTAGTGTTATTGTACAAATAGATAAGCTGGTTGTAAAGCATGTCAGATGGGTTATAAATTACGGGGTCTACGCGTAAGCTGTTATAATAATACAGATCTTGTACCTGTAATGGTAGGCGGCGGCTTCCAGGTCCCGCGGGGTCCCGAGCCCGTAGTAGTGATAGTCCCCGAGCTTGACCCTCGCGGCCCCGCAGCCCTGCGCGGCCCCGCGGGCCCACAGCTGCAGCGCCCGGACCTCGCGCTCCGCCTCCAGGAACATGCCCACCTCGCCTGCCACCGACACATCACGTAGTAACATAGCTCCCAAACGCATTTTACGGTATATATTTTTTTAATAATTATATTATAATCTAGGGGGGAATTAAGCTTAAGGCCCAGGACCTCAACAATAGAGGGTCCCAAAAAGTACACATTTAGTTTAACATGACCTTTCCTTTCATGCCCTGAGACTTCTAGACCCTTAAATTCGGCCGTGATATATTACAATGACACATTGTCATGCCAACCCCTATGGAACCCAACAGGCCTTTGATTGAAAAGCATGGGACTGAAACCAATATTGAACTGCCCATTGGTAGCTTTTAATAAGAGCGGAATCTCCTAACACAGGCATTGTTTGCCTAAAAGGAGGTTTCAAACACATTTACTGTTAAATGAAATAAATAAATTAAGAGTGAGATTTTAGTAAACCCGCATTGGGCGTACATTACCCATATTAATCCATCAAAGAGTTACGAACTACTAACCATTGTCCAACAAGAAGGCGGCGTTGGTCTGCGCCAGCTCGTAGCCCCTCTCTGCCAGGGAGAGGTACTGCATCAGCGAGGAGTCGGAGTCCCGCGCCCTCCACGCCGCGTGCGCCAGCATCAGCCGAGCTCCCCACGGACCACGCTCACACACGTTCTTGAATAACTATGATAGAAAGAAATAAGTTATAATAAGGGATTAGGGTTGAAGAATTGATATTTCGCTCTTTACAAATAAAATGTATTTTGACGGATGAAATTGTACCTTATTGTTTTCTCTTGTGGGTTATTAATTGATGATATATTTTATCAATCGGAAAACACTCAGCCTAATACGATACCTTGAGGTACACCTACGTTCAGTACTAAGAACATTCAAGGATACCCATCGGCTATGCCTAATATATTACGTTTACGGAAGATAATTAACCACCTAAGTACAGAGCTTAACGAATAGATCTTTTTTATAGAGGTTGGAACGCATCTTTTTGTGGTTAACATTGTCAAAGGCCTTGGTAAAAACAACGCTGTAATAAACATTTAACAATATCTATATTATCTGACCTCTACAGCAGTGGTACAGGAGCGGAGCACCCCTAGACCTTGCGCATGCATTTGTCCCAGATGATACAGAGCCAGTACGTGCCCCGTCTGGGACGCTAGGGAGAAGTATTTGTTGGCTTGCTTGAAATCACGACGGACGCCGATACCACCTATAAATTAATAGTATAAAATAATGGTTTCTTCAAACAAGAATGGTCTACAAAAAATGAACAATAATTTGCCAACATTTTTTTTTATAAAAAATGAATTAACTAATGTTAGTCAACTGTTTTTTACGTTTTAAGGACTTTCGCCGAGATGTATTTTATTAACAAATTAGCTTCCGCGTTAGATTCCTTTGCGTAACTCCCATTCCCGTGGGAACTTCATAATATAATATAGCCTATATATACTTTAACCTAACACTAAAATAATTTTCCAAATCGGACCAGTATTTCCTGAGATTAGCGCAATCAGAAAAACTATGAATAACATTTATATTGAATTTAGCGTGACGTTTTTGACGAATTCAAGCCATACTATATCCTAATCACCGGGCATAAAGGCGAGCAGAGCTCCAGCCTTAATAAATGGTTTAAAAACTAAGCAACCTGCGCAAGAGGGCGCCCCCTGTGGGGCTTGAACCTCGGCTCAGGGCGGTCGCTGGCGATGAGATTGAGGGATTATGACTTTTAGTATTTTAGGGGGTTTAGTGCAACTGTCGCTCGACTTTACAGTTCCCGGGACTCTCGGACTTCGGGTCTACAAGGGCATCGGATGGTGATACACACAGTTAACCTAAATTATTGAATGAAAAAACAGTAGTTAGCTATAACATGTAAAAACTTACTAAAATACATAAAGCCGAGGTGCAACTGCCCTTCCATCCAGCCCTGGTTGGCGGCCATCGTGAAGTATTTGAACGCAGCTGCCGTATCTTTGGCAACTCCGCGTCCCTATACAATAATATTTCATTACACACACGTACGTACAACATGAAAGTTTTTAAGAATGACCGGCAAACAACCGGTTAGTTAAATCCATTGAAGTTGCTAAACATGTAGGTCTTATCTTTTTTACCTACCTGTAAATACATGATCCCCAGACCGCTCTGTCCAACTGGGTTGTTCAATTCGGCAGCTTTTTTAAAATAACGCAGCGCTGTGTCGTTGTCCGGTTTAATTCCATCCCCACCTTCTAGATAGATCTGAAATTAATAAAAAATAAACAAAATATTTTTATTTACGTAAACCTATTTCAGGCACTTGCAAATAGTGAAAACAATAATTCAGTATTAATTGTTTTTTATCTATAGTGTTTAAATTTTATAAATTTGCAAATTAGGCAGGTATTTAAGTTTTTATTTTTTTATATTTTAGTCTTAACGTCTTAGTTTATTATTAACTATATTGTGTCCAATAGCTCGTTCTGTCTATATTAGGTTAGAACAATGGTCATTATTTAGGTGGACCATGAGTATATAACGACGCACGCGCTATAATGCCACCACCGGATCCAATACTGAGGAGAAGACCCGGCGAAACAAACTCAGTGGGTTAGTCTACTGCCGGTATTAACACGACCCACATGAGACGGTCCGGCGAAACATACTCAAATAATACTTTATTGCCGTGTGGTTTCCGGCTTAGAATAAACCTCCCCATGTCTTGCCGTGATGGCGATAGGAAGCAGTATCTATCAGCTCGAGGTTAGTTACTATCTCACTGCGATCACCAATCCGCCTGCCAAGCGTGGTGATTACGGCAATATTCCTCAACGACCATGGCTTGCTAAGTTCTGTTTAAGAGGAGGCCCATGTTCAGCAGTGGACGTAAACAGGCTGTTTTAGAAGAAGCAGAAGCAAACACATATTAACTCTTTGAACGCCAATATGGTTATACTCGACAAGTGCAAAGGTCACCGTGCGACCATGTCGACTATACTCGACAGTAAACTAGTCACAGAAAAACACAAAATGTGGCTCCAAACATACTGTCTCATTACTTTTATGCGTTGCAATGCAATGTGAATCTGAAAAATTTACAGATTTTTTTCTTACAAAAACAGTTGTTTACAATCAGCGGCTGTAACCCAATGGCTAAGGTCGTCGGACTTGTGATCTTGTGGTCGCCGGTTCGTCCACTGCCCATTGCACTACCGACGTGAACCCACTCGTAACGCCTTAATCATTGGGCTACGACCGCTTCATAATATAGATCGATCGTTAGTTATCTTAGCTAAATAATTTAGCTAAGAATTAGCCACGACAAAATAATTATAATTAAACTTTCTTAACATCACTTTTTTATGCCAAATTATTTTCTTAAAATTTCTTATTAATTTAATTTAAACTTATTATTAATGCATGATGTGGTTAACCTACAATTGTTAGTGCAGTAAGATTTAAGTAATTTTATATAATTTGGTATATGTAATGTGTTATTGCTGAATTGCTTATGTTCCCTATACCACTATACTATACTATACCCTATATTTAAAAAAATAAATTAAAAAAATGCTGTGTGAAAATTTATACCTTTCCTAAGAAGGCGTTAGCAACCGCGTTCCCAGTCTTGGCGGCTTGTTGGAAGTAGTGCAGAGCCTTGTTGATGTCCAGCGTCACGCCGCGACCGCCCTGGAAGTGCAGCTGGCCCAGACCCACCTACAACACATCAAGCACATCTGTCATCTTTATCTATACTAATACCAGCTGCGCCTCGCGGTTTTGCCTGCGTTACCCTGCTCCAGTGGGTCGGAGCGTAATTCTGTTCGTAGTAGTGTTGGCGTGAGTAATAAACATCAATCCATCATGCTTACTTCATAAATAAATATAACCTATGTTACTCAGTGATAATGCTGAAAGCGTTTTCGAAATCCGTCCAGTAGTTTTTGAGTTTGAGGTTGAGGAAAGATTTGTATTTTTGTATGTTATGTATGTAATATAACTATAGCTCCTCGCGCACGGCTTTACCCACGTAACTTCCGTTCAAGTAGGAACTTCATAATTAAATATAGCCTACTAGCTGCGCCCCGCGGTTTTACCCGCGTTACTCTGCTCCAGTGGGTCGGAGCTTGGTGTTTTGTATAACCTATCCCGGTGCAAAATTTCAGCCAATTTCGTTTAGTCGTTTTGGCGTGAAAGAGTAACCAACATCCAGCCATCCATACTTACAAACTTCCGCGTTTATAATACTAATATTATAAACGCGGAAGTTATGGATGGATGGATCTTTGAATGAATTACTTAACGGTAATGCCGTTACCGACCCGACCGTTGAGGACTTGATAATAATGAAAATCTACCTATAATTAATAAAAAATGAAAATTTTTATCCTACTAATACGGCATTACCGTAAAGTAATTCGTATAATATACCTCAATACAACATTCTTCGACCGCACCCCAAAGGGCGTGGCGTTTCTAGATATAGTAAGTTCAAAGCTCTCGCGTCGCGTACCTGCGCCTGCACGTCCCCCTTGTCGGCCAGCAGCTGGTAGTACTCGATGAGGTCGGTGTCCAGCGCGCCCGCGCCCTCCGCCTCGTCCAGCAGGCGCGCGCGCTGGATGGCGGGCCCGCCGCTCAGAGTCACCTGGCTCGCCACTGGGGACGGACACATTGGAATGTCAATCCCTGGAGCAGTGCTTAACTTTGCTCGGTAAAATTTTGAAACTTGGGCTGATATTTCTTATTAACCATCCAAAAAAGTATTATCCCTACTTAAATGTGAATGTCATCATCATCATCATTTCAGCTCATAGATCTCCAGTTGTTACGGTTAGAAGCGGCCTGCATCCATCGTGATCCCGCGGCCTTAACCAGATCATCCATCCATCTAGTAGGTGGACGTCCTACGCTACGCTTGCCGATCCGCGGTCTCCATTCGAGAACTTTTCGGCCCCAACGGCCATCCGTTCTCCGCGGATTATTTCGTTGAAGTGGCAATGGGCAGGCCGCCCAGTGCCACTTCAACGAACTAATCCGTTGGGCTATGTCCTCGCGTTCTTCTACGTATCTCCTCATTTCGATCTCGTAGAGAAACCCCGAGCATAGCCCTCTCCATAGCTCGTTGAGCGCTCTCTGAGCCTGTTAATAAGACCTATAGTAAAGGACCACGTTTCAGATCCATAAGTCATCACTAGCAACACACACTGGTTAAAGAATGTGAATGTGAATGTAAGTTTGCTTATTATGCTTTCACATCAAAACAAGCACGAAACTTCGTACACAATGACATATTCTTGGAGGTATTAAATAAAACATAGGGACATTGGCTTAAATCCGAGCAAAGCTGCGGGTAAAAGCTTGTTTCTTATAATTTTAATTCTTACTTTGTTTTTGTTTTTATTTACCCGTCTAGTTCTAGTTTTTGTGAGAACTTCATTACTAAATATACTTAAACGTAACTTTTAAATAATGAAAGAATTTTGAAATCGGTCCAGTAATTCGGGACTCTATTCAAATCGTTCCCCAACATAGAATTAGTATAGATAAAAAATATATAGGTAGTTTGTTGTTTTGAATTATAGGGAGGGCGTCGCCAAAAACTTGAGAGTATATAATACCTTTATCTTTTACAAATTTCAAAATTTGTAAAAGATAAAAATAAAAAACCAAAAACTCGGTTTTTTGAGTTTTTTACATGATTTTGGAGGTTAAGGTAAAAAGTGTAAATATAAAAATTTTAGATTTTTTTATTACCTTCAACTTTGCTATTTAACTTTTTTCCATAGGGCTTGTAGTTTTGTCGGAAATCGAGAGTAACCTTTTCTTACCCTTAAAAACCTACCCTTTACCACTTCCCAACCTCAGATCACCCGTACTTTATTTTTCCTTTAATTTTTGTTATATTCTCTTCCTTTTCCAAAATTATAGTTGTATGAAACAACTATATTTTATTTTTATTTTTAACCATTTTCAAAGGTTTCGGCACTGGTCTAAAGCTACTGGACCTATTAGGAAAATTTCTTTCTATATTTAATTATGAAGTTCCCACAGAACGGGGGTTGCGCGGGTGAAACCGCACGTGGGAAGCTAGTATAATATAGTTTTAGTGTTTACCTTTCGCAGCGACTTTCATATACAGATCCAGGGCTTTAGGGCACGAGTTGGGCACAGTGTTGCCGCTCCAATACCGATACGCTAGTGCCATCTGTGCGTAGTCACTTTCTCCCAGGGCACCCAGAGTGTAGTGAACTAGGGCTTTGGCTTGAGAAACGGGCACTGCTATGCCCGTAGCGTGTAAAAAGCCCATTCCCTGTTGGCATGAATATTAATATAAAATTTAGTGGGTAATTGTTTTTTTTTTTTTTTTTTTCTTTTTTTTTTCAAAAAAAGACAACTCCCGCACTAGGGAAATAAATCCCTGTGTCGCGGGGGACTTTACAAACATTCATTTCACGGACACAGAGAACACCCAGACTCAGAACAACTATTTGTGGTTCACACAAATAATTGTCCCGGGTGGGAATCGAACCCAGAACACCAGGTCTCAGAAGCAACTTTCGTAACCACTGAGCTACCGGTGCAGTCAAAGTTTAATTTTTTTTTAATGTAAGTTAAATCCTAATTAATTTTAAACAAAATCTTTTTCCTATAAAGCTCTTAAAACTTCCAAGTCCCACAGGGACGTCCTCTTACACAGGTTGCTTAGTTTGTAGTTTTTAAATCATTTAATAAGGCTCGCTGCTCGCCTAATATGCCCGGAGAAGTAGCAAAAACCTCTTGGCTAACTACATATGGTCAGTAATACTGTATTCCCGCGTAAGTGACAGTAGCTAATAAGGTGTAATTTCATCTGTCAAGAATTTTCGTTATACATATATATTTTAAAGTGCAAAAAAAACAATTTGGTGCATTTGATTTTCAACCTAATGACCTATTGTCACTTACGCGGTAAAAATAAGTTTACGTAGAAGAAACTACTCACTGCATGGGCATCCGCATTTCCACTTTCAGCCAGCTCCTCAAATATCTTCTTAGCCATCTCATGGTCAAACTCCACCCCCTCCCCAAACAGGTAGGACCAGGCTAACTTGATCTTTGCCGGGATATAGCCCATGTCTGCAGCTTCCTTGATCTGTAGGATGGAAGCTCGGAGGTCCGGAGTCCGACGGTTCAGCTTAGCCATGGCAACGTCATACAATTCTTTGGCTGGAAGTTTGGGATAATTTATGGAAAAAAATTGTAAATGCTATGGATGTTACAATTATGAAGCGGCCGTAGCCCAATGGCTAGGACGTCGGACTTGTGATATTGAGGTCGCCGGTTCGAACCCCACCCATTGCACTACCGACATGAACCCACTTGTAACACAAGCATTTTAGCTTAGCACGAGGGGTTAACAAGAATAGTAGTACCTAGACTGCAAAACTCTGCTAGTAATCTTTTCAAAAGATAAGAAAAAGAAAGTTATATTTTTATCCGGTCAAACTACTATTTGATTGAAAAAATCACGCACAAGTAGTTTTGACAAACCTCCTCAGTTAAAATCACTTTTGGAAAACGTTTGCAGTCTAAAGTGGTTTTGATTGGTTTAAGGATTTAGCTGTAACATGCATAAAGACTTTACTATAAGTCTTGCATGTTACAGTTGGAGTTTTAAATTTAACTACAGTAATACCCCGCTTTACGCGAGAGATGCGTTCCAGAGAAAATCGCGTAAAGCTAATTTCGATATCGGGGCCTTATAATTAAGTAGGTACCAAATTTAGAATCAATCCGCATTTATTAGAAAATTGTTTACATTTAACACAAGAAATGACAATGAAGCCGCTTGTTAAAAGACATTTTAACATTCAACAATAAAAAAAAATACATAATAAAGTGCAATTTTTTATTAAAATAACATTCTAATGTTTTCCGAGTGGCTTTTTGCTTCCGATCCATTATTTCGCGGAAGTAAATAACCAATCAGATATAAATTCTGTGACCAATAGCGCACTCGCGTAAAGCGGGGCAATTTAGCGCGAAAATTTAAAAACCGCGGTATAGCAAATCTGCGTTATACGGGGTCGCGTAAAGCGGGGTATTACTATATTTTTATTGAACACAAAGCTAAAATATTGAGCTCTGACGCAGTTTTACAAGAGTTACACAAACAAAGTTGCAATTTTTTCTCTATATTGAGCTGTAAAAGGCAACAACATTTTTAAAGATTACTAACAGTGTTTTTCCACACTACTAGTATTCTTGTTTACCCCTCGTGCTAAGCTTAAATGGTTGTGTTAGGAGTAGGTTATCGTCGGTAGTGCGACCACATGATCGCAATTCCAACAAACTAATCATTGAACTACGGTCGTTCAAAAAAAGGGAATAATGTACCTTCTTTTAACTGTGGAGTGAGTTCCTTTGCCTCTTCCTGAGGCAATGGGGGCAGAGTGTCCAAAATATCTTGTGGATTCTCTTCCATTTTCTATGGACAATACATATATATTTTTAAAATTAGACTAAATCAAAATATCTTAAAATATACATCATCATCATCATCAGCCCGTATAAAATCCACTGCTGAACATGGGCCTCATTCCGAGGGAGGGTATTTGCCATAGTCACCACGCTTGGCAGGCGGGTTGGTGACCGCAGTATTATGTTGTTACACACAAGGAAATGCTGCTGCCCATTCCTTGAAATACGATTATTATAGATAATTTTATAACAGTCGGTACCAACAGCTTAACATGCTCTCCGAGGCACTGAAGGTAGTCCCTCTACCAACCAGACCCAGAAAGTAATCTTAGAATTTACACAAAGATTTCCTGTCTGGCATGGGGGGAGCCAAATACCGCTACGCAACGGAGGTTGTCACACATAAACACAAAATATACAAGTCACCAATACAATGCAAGTGATATTATACCCCAATGTCACTTTCAGTTTGTTCAGCAGCTTTGTCGTGAATCCAGGATGTCTCCGTATGCCGCAGGAGGCTCTTCTTCAGCAACTTGAGGGTATACTCCATTTGTTCCATCTGATTTTCTGCAAACAAAACTAGATTCAATTAAAATATCATTATAGGCCACCAAATGATTATTTATGGTAAATTTCCTAAACATTTTAAGTTTATAAATTCATACACATATTTTTATATTTATGTACAGTTGACCAACAAGACAGGTTAGTTAGTTGGGAAAAAGTGTTTCTGCACTTGGTCTGCGCTTAGTGGGCTTTTGTGTTGATCGTCCAAGGATAGGTTTACTCATTGTGAAATGCATTTTAAATTTATCTATCCCTTTACGTTTATAAATTGTCCCTTTGTTGTACACATTTACATATATATATATATATATATATATATATATTTACCATTTATGTACATATATCTCTCATATGTTGTTTATAGTATGTATTATTATGCTTATATATAATTTTATTTATAATAACATAATCTTATGTACCTATTAGGTTAGGGAAAAAGTCTTTTCGCATTATAGTATGTATGACCTTGTAATAAAATCTCTTTGGCTATACTATTTGTATCTGGCTGGATTTGGTATCATTGAAAGTTTAAATTTTAAAGAACATAATTCCAAATTCAAGTTAGGAAAATGTGTGATTTTCATTTGTTTTTCGTACTGTCAAGATGAGTGAATGTAATGAAGAAATTCGATACATTTTAAAATTTTACTGCAAAAAAGCAATGCAAGCCGCGAAAAAAAATTGCGATGTTTATGGACCTAGTGCAGTGTCTGTGAGAGTAGCACAAATTTGGTTTATGCGTTTTCAATCCGGAAATTTTGATGTCAAAGATGCTTGTCGCTCTGGTTGCCCTACTACGGATAAAATGGATGCCATTTTTGAAAAAGTACTGATATATTCATACTTATTTACTTAAGAATGTGTAATCCTATCTTGTTGATCAACTATACATATACTTTTATTTACATATGGGTGATTCTCTGTAAGCTCGTAATCGGCATGTCGATCCGATTTTTTCAAAAAGGAATTAAATTATATTTAAAGAAATCACTTTTATTAAAACTTTAATCCTAAGGCATTACGGGCCTATTGTTTTTAGAACCATAACTTTATTAATTTTTTTTCTAGACGCTATAGAAGCTCTGAAAACACAGTCCCCTGGCTGTCCCTTTCACTGTTTTTCCTCCTAGAAATGATATTTCCGAATAAGTCATTGAAACTACATACATTTGGCCGTTAATTTCAAAAAGAAAAATAATTAAATTATATTATTTTCGTAAAACTTATTACGTATATTAGATACGTATTCTACGTATCTTATTACGTATTTCATTTATTTCAAATAGTCCTGTGAACTTTGTCCTGAAACTTTCTATACAGTCCCCTGCCAAAAATTGTAAGCCATATTAAAAAAAAACTGTAATATTTACAAATGTTTTTTTGTGTGATACAAATTTCAATTGTCATGAAGATGGCCACCTTGCAGAATTTTGTTTAGTGTCAGGACGTCATTTGTGATGTGAAAATGCGTTTAGACCGCTACCACACACAGTCCTCTGCTAAGTCATAATATTTAAGTTAATTACTTTAATTATCTGTATATATGTATAATTTATTTTTTCTTAATTGATGCATAAATTAATTGGTCGGTTCTAATAAAACGATTTTACATCAGTCTTGTAAATATTGTTGAATTTAATCAAAATACACAGTCCCCTGGCAACAGTCCTCTGCCTTAAAATGCAGCAGGGTACTGTTCTTCACAACAGGGGACTGTTTATTTTGGGTATTAGTTATGTTTTTTATGTATTTTTCATGTAAATCTTTCCGCCAGCCTGTTAAATTTATACACTAGTCTGTTTTATTAATGAAAAATCATCCAAGTATCATTGATTCGCATTATTTTCCTTTATAAACTTAAATTACTTGACATAGGCTAATCTAACCACATATGATAAGACTTTTAAAAAGGGAAAGTTATCCAGAAAGGAATTACTACATAACGGAGAGATGCAGAGTGACTAAGATACTAAAGAAGAAAAAATTACAATAAAAAGCGAAAATAAATGAAAGAAAAGGAGAAGTTGAAATACCAAAAGAGAAAGAAAATGTTTTCTGAAGTTATCAAAGAATATAACACTTCGAGAGCACAGAGCTGCCTTAAAGGAGCGGAAAAAGTATACTGTCTACTGAGTCAAAAGACTAAGACTGAAAAGTGTCCCTTTTACTTTTGTACGAGAACATACACCAATATCAGATTCAGAAGCAGATACTTCGCCTTCAAGACTTTCCACTCCAGTTCTAGTCTAAAAAGTTGTTATGAGCAGTATTGTTGAATAGCACAGGCACTGGATATGTAATGAAATGGAGTCGTTGTCTAGCTTGGTTGTTGACGTAACCGTAGCTGAATGGTGTAAAATAAATGATAATGACTTGTTCAGAACATCTTCGAAGATGATAGTACCAGCCGTACCATAGACGGTAAAAAAGAAATAACTGATTGAGAACTTAAAAATAAGCTACTAAACGTTTCGCCGCCTTCGTCCATTTTAGGTTGTGAAACCAAACGCTCAAAACCCCAATACATGTCTATGTATAGTTTACAACAACCGAGACATTAAGTTCAGCCCTCTTCATACTCTATAGTTTACAACGACAGAGAAATTAAGTTCAGCGCTCTTCATACTCCTAATATATTGACTTACAACTATCACAGGAGTTGCAGGAATAACATGTCGACTTTTTGGCGACATCATGTCAAACTTGCTTTGATAAAAACCCGAATTATAAAATATGGGTTTCCGAAAGCCAACAAATGCAAGTTTTTCGGACTAAAAAGCCCCGACTGGTGACCAAAATTTCGAAGTACATCCAGGGCAGCTCATATATAGCATTTGCAGGAAATATTGTTTACCAAAATAAACTACTTGGATCAGGACTTCATCATCTTGTAGATGATGTCCCACATAGTTTTCAGCTAAAAACTATTGCACTACGTACGTAGAAGAAATACAGGCCTTTCATTTCAGTGGAACCTATGGAATTCCATATTTTATTTTTGCAGTCGCCAAAAGCCCATTGACCTGTCATTTGGACACATCTAAAACCCATTTTGAAGACCCTTCCATGTGGCATCAAACGAGTGAATTTCATAAGCTATGGCCTTGTAACGCAATATCCTAATAAAACTATGTTTTATAATGGCAATCAAACTCTCTAAAGAAAGCCGAAATATTAAACGTTACAACTATACATGGAACTATACCGAAAGTGGCCATGGCAAAGGTGCAGCGGATGGTATTGGAGTAACATGCAAAGAATTTCTGTTTTCAATTGTTTTATTTTCCTAAAAAACTTTGTTGATTATTGATTCTCAAATATGCCATAAAAATAATAAATGATATAGTCTTTTATCTCACTTAACAGCAAGTTTTTCACATTCAAAACAGTCCCCTGGTGTGTCAAACAGTCCCCTGTCAAGATTTTTTAGAAAATCGCTAATAAATCGAAAATTAAGTATAAATTCAAGTGGCCTCCTTATCTTACTAACCTGTATGAGTGGACCTGTATGAGGTTACAGAGAATCACCCATATATAAAATTATATACACCATGATTTTTTTGCCATTCTATTAATATTATAAACGAGAAAGTTTGTAAGTATGGATGGATGGATAGACGTTTGTTACTACTTAACTACTGTTAAAACTACTGAATGGAATCAGCTGAAATTTTGGACTGGGGTAGGTTATACGCTGGATTAACATATAGGCTACAAAACATTGTGCTCCGACCCACTGGAGCAGAGTAACGCTGGTAAAACCGCGAAGCACAGCTAGTTGCTATTAAATGGCAGGTCCTATGTCATCAGTATACATATGTTATTACAAAAAATATTACCCTCAAGAAGGCAATGATATTATGTACACTGTACAGTTAAAAAAAAAAGATAGGTTTCATCTTTGAATGTCTCTGGACCAGTGATTGCTTGGTTTAATTCTTATCTTAGAGGGCGCTCGCAGGCTGTTCATGCCAATGAGACTTTTTCTCGGTGGTGTGATCTAACTGCGGGTGTACCTCAGGGTGGCGTCCTCTCTCCTCTTCTTTTCTCCGTTTTTATTAACGCTATCACTAATATATTATCTTCAAGATACCATCTCTACGCAGATGACTTGCAACTATATAGGCACTTTAAGGTTGAAGATGCAACGGAAGCTATCGCTGCTATCAATAGTGATCTTGGAAACGTTAGCAATTGGGCGAAATCTTTTGGCCTTCTGGTCAACCCATCTAAATCACAAGCTCTCATTATTGGTAGCAGACACATGTTAAATTTAGTTACCCTCAATGCTGTACCTCCAGTTATTTTTAATAATGAACCAATTGCTTTTGCACCGTATGCCAAAAATCTAGGTGTTCTCATCAATTCAAATTTATCCTGGTGCAGTCATGTTGCAGAGGTAAGCAGGAGAGTGTACTGTTCATTTCAGTCCCTTAAGCGTCTCCAGAAGTTCTTACCATTTCAGACCAAAGTCACTCTCGCTCAATCGCTTCTTCTTCCTCTTTTAGACTACGCTGATGTTTGTTTTCTAGATGCGACTGAAGAACTTCTTGATAAGCTCGAACGCCTGCAGAATTTATGTATCCGCTTCATTTTTGGCCTCCGGAAGTATGACCATGTGTCGCAATTTCGGTTGCAATTGAAGTGGCTGCCAATTCGACGGCGTCGGGACTGTCATATTCTATCTGTCCTCTACTCTATCCTTCATGACTCTAATGCTCCCTCCTATCTCCGTGAGCGCTTTGAGTATTTGATACCTAGAGGCAAACCATGTCGCACCGCTACTTCTCTTCTGCTAAAAAATCCACCACATGTCTCCAGTAGATATGATGGTTCTTTCACTGTGCAGGCAGTGCGTTTATGGAATTCACTTCCACATCTCATTCGGACTAGTCCATCTTCACACATTTTTAAGAGAAGAACTAAAGAATATTTTCTGTCTCTCTAACATTATATTAATAGATATGTATGTTTATGTAGTATATTATATATATATATACATATATATTATATGTATATGGTATGTATTTTGTATAAGTATTGTATGTAAATAATAGCATGTAAGTATATTAGCTCATAGTGGTTTACCAGATCGGTAAACTAGTTTTTGTTGTGCACTAGCTACCTTTTTATTATATATCTCTGTCCTTGGAAGGTTTGCTGGAAGATAATTCATAATTGAATTAAGCTCGCCTTTGTACATGTTGTTTCTTTGTCAAAAATGTATTGTTACTTGTTTTTCTGTGTGTACAATAAAGAATATAATAATAGGTTAACACATTGTGAAATGCATTTCTAATAAATATGTACACATTTATAACAAGAGTTTACTATTATCTGCATTTGTACACAGCTAGCAGCTCAACCTTCACCCATAAAGAATGACCAGCTGTTATGGTGACATAAATATATTTATTTACATTGACTGAAAAGTTGAAATGGAATTGTTTATCTTGGTATGGTAATGTGAAGAGGAGGAATAAAACACTAGTTACTAAAAGAGTTCTTAGTATATATGTAGATGGATGGAGAGGGAGAGGCAGGCCAACGAAAAGATGGATGGATTGTGTGAAGAGTGATATGAAAGAAAAGGGAGTTAGTGATAGTGTGGCGGGTGACAGGATAGAATGGAAGAAACAAATGTGTTGGGACGACTTCAAGTAATATGGCATAAGGACAGGAAGCAGACATTATTTGATATTGACAATGCAAACATATATTTTTGGTTGACTGTAATATCAAAAAATATGTTAATTTACATAAATAATTATCACTATAAATTTTATGACATAATTATTATAAGTTTTCATGTTTCAAACATCATAAAAATATGTTACATGAATTCTTAATAGTAAGTGCACACGAATAATATTTTTTGTAATTGTGGCCAATGCCGATTAAACACTATTTCGAATTTCATTTCAATCTTCTGTGAAAATAAACAACACTGAACTAGTTACTAGTAACAGGTTGAATTAAATTTAATACACACCTTTATTACTATCTTCCTCTTTAGGCAAGTCTTTTGTACTTCTGAGAGCATCGGCATACTCTTGTAGTGTCACTATCTCCTTGTTCATAGCTTCAGCGAGCTCCTTAAAATACTCTGCATCTATCGCGGCGTTCGCTTTAGTCTCGATATCTGAATTTTCATCTTCTTCATTTTTCTCAGCTTTCTTGCGTGCATCAGGCCCGAGAAGTTCGGCAGTTGATATTATAACACATAAACACAAGATGTACAGTTCCAAACGACTCATTTTTTCAGTCCAAGTTCTCGCATCGGGCTAGTTAAGACTTACGTGTCCTTATAAATAGTGTAAGTGAACACAGAATGGTTTTTTTATTGCATTAAATAACAAATAACAACAACGCGAAGGAACAAATGCCGCCTTACATATACGTACACGTGTACTTTAAAGGTAAGTGAAACAACAAGCTACATAATATTAAATTTACGTAAATTTTCTCGAAATTATTTTTCGTTTAGGCTGACATATCAAAACACAATTGTCAAAATCTTGTCATATTTATAAAACTGTCAGATAATTGATAAATAGTGATGTATATTTATTTAATTATTTTAATTAACTCTAAGATTTAGTATTTAATTGAATATGTATTTAAATATAGGCTTAACTTTTTTTAATAACTAATATAATTATTAAAAATTTGGCTCAAAAAGTTGTAAAAAATCATTTGAGTGAACTTCCTAAGCCAAAATATTTATGTTAATTTTTCAGTAATATTATAAATGCATGAAGTTTATAGAATCGTCAATCTTGAACTATAAATAAAATTTAATTTAATACGCCTATAACTTTTAAACATTTTTTATATTTTAGTTAACACGTTCTTAGGCTGTGCCTGAGCCTTATAAATATAAAAAAAAACAAAAAAATGACTTAATGACAGCCTTGACAGCTGTGATTTGTCAGAACTGTCAAATGTTGCCGAATTTCGCAAACGCAAATAATATTATTCAAGGGTGCATAGTGCAAATGTGAAACGTTCTTTTAATTAAATACCAATCTCAAAAAAAATAAAATTGTGGCAGTAAATTGTAATCAGTTATTGTTTGTAGATTTCATATAATAACCTGCAATGCTTCGAGTACCGGTTCGATGTGGTATTATCCACAAGAAACCCTGGATTCGTCTCAAATGTTCGAGTAGTTTTATAAGGAATACTTTTGTAAAATACTTTGCAGAGAGTCATGGACACAAACATGTTAAGTCTAGTTCTGTGGTGCCGCTGTATGATCCTACTGTACCTTTCGTGAATGCTGGCATGAATCAGGTAAAATAATATTAATTGGTTGTTTGTACCTTTACATCATTTAAATTATATAAATGATATATTTTATAATAAACTCATTAGGCTGGTCAGTGGGTAGTTTTAGGGGCGGATTTCTGATGCCCTAGTAGACCCAAAGCTAGATGCATGAACATTCAGGTAGAGCAATAGTTGCATAAAACTTCTTTAAAAATCTTAGTCATCACTCCACAATCCCCTACACCCCAACCACCTTGAACAGATGAATAAGCCTCACAGGGATATCTGATTTTCTCAAAAACGGTGCGTTACCTTTTCATGGGAGTGGTACCGAGGGAGAGAGGATACCCGCCCCCTTCCCCCTGCCCCCTCCCACATCCCTCCGCGTGCGACACTATTCTAAATTTTTCCCGGTTAATAAATTTTAATGGCTTTGTCACAGGAAATGTTGATGATGTTTATGCACATTTTAATACAACATTTTCTGCTTTCAGTTCAAAGGTGTGTTCCTAGGTAAGGTAGCGCCCCCATGTCTACGAGCTGTGAACTCACAAAAGTGCGTGAGGGTGGGAGGCAAACACAATGATTTGGATATTGTTGGCACAGATGGAACACATCACACTTTCTTTGAGATGCTGGGCAATTGGTCATTTGGAGATTATTATAAGGTGAGTTGGATTTATTTATAGGAAGCCTTATGTTTTAAGTATTCTACATAAGTTAATGTATATTCAGATATATGTTATAGATATTCTGACATAAATAAAAAGTACCATTTATCAAAATGGTGATTTATCTGTGTAATAACCAGGGATCAGAATAAGTAGTTTTTTTTGTACCAAATAACATAATTTCCATAGTAACATGGACATGCCTTCAAATGTCTATAAATCTCTCTCTCTCTCTCTCTTCTCCTCTATATCTCTCTCTCTGTCTCTGGCTGTCTCTTCGCAGTATTGATTATATCTGATGGTGGGGTCTGCTTTTCCAATCTTCTGCTTGCAATTTGCTCTATTTGACGTATCTACCATTGTCTATAACTTAAGGTTTAAAAATACTACATGATATCTCGTACTATGGCTATGGCAAAAACCCTCTCTTGGGACAAGGCCCATGTTCAGCAGTGGATGTTATATAGACTGATGATGATTATGTCGAGTTACACAACAACATATACAAAGTTGATACGACAGAGGGGCTTTCCTTTAAACTGCCTATACTAGGTACCATTTCCAAGCTCTGTACCAAAAATCAATTAAATAGGAGCAGTAGTTTAGTCGCAAATGATTTTTTAAGTTTTTGCGCCGTTTGAACACGATGTATCTTTCCTAACAGCTGATTATGTCTACGCAAAGGTCATGCACCTTAAAACGATAAATCTGAGTATAACCTACGATGCGTTGTTGCCGCTCTGACGCAAATCATTGCAAAACATACCGCACCGCTTTGCTAGGTCAGTGGAATTTATTTACAAAGGGTGGTTACGTTTTAGTCTGATTTGTAAGCTATTTAGTTTGTTTAAAAGAAATAAAATCTCAATTTGGTTGCTTTTTATTTTTAAACCGTATCGGATTAATAAAAAACACGTATAGTAAACGTAGCGTAATTTAATGCCCCTCTGTCATATCAACGTTGTATATGTAATGTACTCAAAAATCTACCTTTTTATCTACATTCGTATTAAAATATAATACATTATTATTATTATACTAGCTTTATTTCCACTTAACAAAAATTTTCAAGCAAATATATTATATGTTTAAATAGTTAATCTTGTTATGTGGCCGCTCTATGGGTAAATGCCTCCTCCATTTTTTTCCATTTCTCCCTGTCTATGGCTTCTTGCATCCATCTATCTCCTGCAATGTTTATAATATCATCAGCCATGTTTATAATATAAAATATATATACAACTAAAGGGGACTAGATTATATAATTTAGTAGTATATAGTAATAAAGTAAATGATTTCTTTTTATTTTATTACAGAAAGAAGCTTGTCAAATGGCATGGGACCTCCTTCTGGGTCCTTATCGACTGAAACCAGAGGACTTGGTGGTGACGTATTTTGCGGGTGATGCTGTCATGGGAGTTCCTGAAGACAGGGAGTGTCGGGACATTTGGAAGGCTATTGGGTATGACATCATCTTCAATTGATTTAAGCGGTCGTAGCCCAATGGCTAGGGTGTAGGGTATGTTTTTTTTTTTCGGATGGACGTATGTAGTTAGCCCCGAGGCATTTGCGACTTCACCGGGCGTAAAGGCGAGCAGAGCTCCAGCCTAGGTAAATGTTTTAAACACTACAAACTAAGTAACCTGCGCAAGAGGGCGTCCCCTGTGGGACTTGCTCAGGGCGGTCGCTGACGGAGAGAATGAGGGATTATGGCTTTTAGTTTAGAGGAGTTTTGTGCAACTGTCGCTCTACTTCACAGTTCGCGGGCCTCCGTATTTCGGGTCTACGAGGGCATCGGAAGATTCTTACCAAACTAAGGGTCGGGAGGGCGTAACTCAAGCATTTTAGCTTAGCTCGAAGGGTAATAAGAATACTAGAAGAGTGCAAAAACGCTGCTAGTAATATTTTCTCTTTTCTTTTAATAAAGCTTTCTGAGGACTATTGCCAAAGATATAAACCAGTAAACTTTACTTTTACTTACTTTATCAGCCCAACACCAGCTCCAACTCCGTAGCGTAGCGGTATTGGCTCGCTTTATATCGCAGAGGTCGTAGGTTCGATCCCCACGCCGGACAGGAAATCTTTATGTAAATGCTAAGATTTCTTTCCGGGTCTGGTTGGTACCCGCCGTGCCTCGGAAAGCACGTAAAGCCGTTGGTCCCGATTGTTTTAGCATCATCTATAATAATCGTATATCAAGGAATCGGCAGCAGGGTTTCCTTATTTGGTAGTACCAAATAAGGAATTGGTGACCGCAGTATTAAGATGTACCAATTTGGTACTATGGCAAATACCCTACCCTGGGAGGAGGCCCATGTTCAGCAGTGGACGTTATACGGGCTGATGATGACTTTATCAGCCAATTTACGTCCACTGCTGATCATGGGCCTCCTCTTTAACAGACCTTGGCAAGCCAGGGTTGTTGAGGGATATTGCCATAATCATTACACATGGCAGGTGGATTGGTGATTGCAGTAATATAGTTAGTATACTTGAGCTGATAGATACTGCTGCCCATCCATCAGCTGTATGTCCCTCAGTCACCTCTCACGACACCCATGGGAAGCCATGTGGTGGTTTATTCTAAGCCAGACACCACGCAGCAGTAAACCTTCATCATCATCAGCCCGTATAACTTCCACTGCTGAACATGGGCCTCCTCCCAGGGTAGGGTATTTGCCATAGTCACCACGCTTGGCAGGCGGATTGGCGACCGCAGTATTATGTTGTTCCACTCAAGGAAATGCTGCTGCCCGTTCCTTGATATACGATTATTAAAGATGATGTTATGACCATCGGGACCAACGGCTTAACGTGCTTTCCGAGGCACGGAGGGTAGTCCCTCAACCAACCAGACCCGGAAAGAAATCTTAGTATTTACACAAAGATTTCCTGTCCAGCTAGGGAATCGAAACCACGACCTCCGAGATTTAAAGCGAACCAGATACCGCTACGCTGCGAAGGTTGAGTAAACCTCACTTTGAACATGTTTTCAGGGTCCCTGACAGCCGGATCAAGGCACTGTTTGCCAAAGATAACTTCTGGGAGATGGGAGCCACAGGTCCATGTGGACCCTGCACTGAGATACATTATGTCAATCCAGATGGTACACTGACTGAGATATGGAATATTGTGTTTATACAATGCAACAGGTAACATATTTACACAAAACTTAATTAATTATATTCATCACAGGAACAGGTCGACCTACTCAATTTTAGAGAGATAAATATACTTTTTTTACGTTTTTACGGTTCCGTACCCGAAGAGTAAAAACGGGACCCTATTATTAAGGCTGGCTCCGTGACAACCTCCGTAGCGTGGCGGTGTTTGGCTCGCTTTAAATCTTGGAGGTCGTGGGTTCGATCCCCACGTCAGACAGGAATTCTTTGTGTAAATTCTAAGATTGCTTTCCGGGTCTGGTTGGTTGAGGGACTATCTATAGTAATCGCATATCAAGGAACAGGCAGCAGCGTTTCCATGTGTGTTGCAGCATAATACTGCGGTCACCAACCCGCCTGCCAAGCGTGGTGACTATGGCAAATACCCTCCCTCGATAGAAGGCCCATGTTCAGCAGTGGACGTTATACGGGCTGATGATGATGTGAAGGCTGGCTAAGATAAGACTACAAACGACAACAACAATTTGAGTGAACCACGTTGAACCAGAGTGAACCAGTTCGGAGTCTGGGTGCTTTTGTCTTCGATAATTGTGTTTGTAATGTCCCAGGAGGTATTTAACTAAAACGAATAATTTATCCTTTTCTCCAGAGAAGGGGATGGGTCTATAACAAGTCTGAACATGCACCACGTGGACACAGGCATGGGGCTCGAACGAATGGCGGCGTTATTACAGAACGTGCCGTCTAACTACGACACGGATCTGTTCCAGCCGATTATAAACTCAATTCAGAAGGTGTGTAAGTTTCAAATTTGTGGTAGTTTTAATATTTTAACATAAGCATTCAAATCTTACTGGTAACTAAGATTGCTTGTGTATATTTGAATTTACTTTACCATTCGCAGCCAGGTCCATTACAATACCGAGTTATTTGATTCGGTGTTCCCAACGGACGTGGAAATAAGTGTAGTCAGTTCACGGTAGTTCACACGCCCACAAGCTATGTCCTTGTTAAACACAAAAGAATTGACAATTATTTCAATAGTTCTAGATGAATACGAACATTCAGTGCCGTAAATAGGGCGGTGCTACCGGTGCCCGGGGACAAAGCGTAGACTCTGGGGCGCAAGAATAGCTACACCAGGCAGGACTATTATATTACGGCTTGCTCCTAAATAATTAGGAAAAGGTCCAATAAACCAAAAAAACTAAATAAACAATGTCACAGTTATAGAAGCTCGCACAGGGCGCAGGAAAGGCTATTAACGGCACTGCGAAGAGCTCAAACAGTATTTCCAAAATCTGTCCCCGTGGTTAAAAAGTCGAACAGCACTGTAAGGAGATGTCCGTTGTCCATTGATGCAAGGAATTGTAATGGTTTATAGAGATGTGTAGTTTGCGAATGAATCTTTCAATTGAAGTACTTCAGTTGGAATCTCTTTCGTTCAATGCAGATTCATATACTTCAATAGTTCAGTTTAGTCCATTTAGTTTACAGTGTTAAAATACTTATATTAAATATAATACGTACACAATAGTACTTAATGATTTCAAATGAAAGCTAAACTTTTAATTTAAAAAAAAACTTAAAGAACTAAGAACAAAACAATATAATTATTCTCGTTATTAGTTCATTGCACGATCGATGATCGTTTGAAAGACACGCGAAAATTGATTCAAATGAATCTAGTTCATAAGCTGAACTAGTGAAGTAAATGAATTCGATGAGCGTTTGAAGGACATGCGAAAACTGATTCAAATGAATCTTGTTCATAAGCTGAATTAGTGAAGTAAATGAGTGATATAGTTCACTTAGTTCAAATGAAGTATATCACTCTTTTCACTTCAATGACACATTTTGCGCATGTCTGGTTTAACAACAACCCGCATCGATTGACAAGACAATTGACATTTCACCACGTAATGGGCGGCGTTCGTAGAAAGAGAGAGAAGTGTTAAATTATCGCGTTCAGAGTTTAAAAACGTATCTGAGCTTAAAAAAAACGTCGCGTTCAAAAGTACATAATTTATGTGCAACCTGCGCAAAAGGACCTTTTTTTTAAACTATGACTTCGGCTCTGGGTTCGATGGAGAGGTGCTTGGGGAATTATGTCTTTTAGTTTTTAATGGGGGATTTGTGCAACTGTCGGCCTACTATATATTTCGCGGACCTCTCAGTATTCGGATTTTTTGCAAACTAGAAATGTACGGAATGCGCTTTATTAACACACCTTTCAGCGCTAGTTCGCCCGCATTTATGTTTTTCTTCATAATTCATTTATTGTCCATAAACACGAGTGGATAAAGTTACAGTTGTTACAATGATATTGAGGTGCGCCGAGGTCCACCGTTTGGTTATGAACATAAAGTTTAACAGATTAATTTTATACATTACAATATTACAAAATAAAACGTGTTAATATTACAAAAATAAAATGAGATGTCCATGATAATCGTGAAATGTCAAAAAATGAAATTAATTAAAGTACATAAATCAAAATTGTTAAGTTTTATCGTTATAGATTGGTATTATTTAAAAATTCATTTAAGTCATAGTATACTTTTTTTACAAGAAAGCCACTGAGTGCAGTTTTAAACTGTCAAAAGTTTTTTTTTAATGTTATTAGCAGAGTTTTCAGTCTACTAGTATTCTTGTTGTATAACTGTAGGCACTATTTCATAAAATCCAGCCGTCGTTGGACTATAATGTATAATGTTCTGCAGAACAGTACGGTGGGCCCGTACTCCGGGGACTACGGCGCAGGCGCAGCGCTGGACGCGGCCTACCGGCGACTGGCCGACCACGCCCGGATGATCAGTGTTTGTTTGGCAGACGGAGTGTTCCCAGCTACTAGGTGAGATTGCTTTTGTTAATTTGACTTGTAATTGTTTACCATTTGGCCTGTGAGTGTGAACAGGAAGTGTTGGAAGAGGAAGATCAAGGCAGACGTTCCACGTTTAAATTGAGGATGTTCTTAAAAAAGGCCAAGTTAAAAATATCCTAAACTGAAGGATATGCATGAGGAGATTATTAATGGAGGCGAAAGTGGTATGTCAAGATCGTAGGACGTGGAAGGACCACTTCTTGACATACCTGCTTACCCCTATGGGCGTGAATGTATTGTATTTGACAAACATGTTGCTACGAAAACTAAAAAAAGATGCTTTATTTCTGGAATTATGTACTGAAATATATTAGACTAGTTTCCCACGCGCGGTTTCACCTGCGTAACTCCCGTTCCCGTGGGAACTTCATAATGAAATATAGCCTATGTCACTCAGGGTAAATGTAGCTTTCCAATGGCGAAATAATTTTTGAAGTCGGCACAGTAGTTTTTGGCTTTATTAATTACAAACATACACAAAAAAAACCTGCCCTTTTATAATATTAGTATAGATAGATATAGATTGAACAAAGTTGTATGTTAATTATGTTCAAAAATACTATTTCGACGCTGGGATTCACTTGGCACTGCCTTCCTGCTCAGGAAGAGCCTTAGGAAGAATGAACATCCAAAGTCATATAAAAAATACAATTTGTTTTGACAAATAGCGTATGGGAAAAATATCAAAATTAATATTTATTCCTTCGTTAACTTTTTCTAATTGATTTCAGTCTCAACCTTAAGCAAATAATTCGTAAATCACTCAAAATCTCCACCGACGTCTTCCAAAACCCTCAGCTCCTAAAACTCTTATACCCTCGCGTGGTAGAAACCCTGGGATCCACATACCCTGAGCTTGTTTCCAAGGAGGCTGACGTGAAGCTGATCCTGGACCACGAAGAAGAAGCTTACGCCAAGATGAGAAAAGACTTGGGCAAGAAATGGAAGGATTTAGTGACGAAATATCCAGAAGTTGAGGCTTTGAAAGATGTGGAAATAGCCGGCTTTGCTCTTGGGTATAAGGAATTTAAACAGGTAAGACTTTAAAGTAGTTAAATGGATAGTAAGTATAAGGCTGACCCCACATTGGGCTTAGGCGATCCTAAAGCGTGTGAGCGACAGTTGTAAAGGTGGTCCTTAATTTCGGACCTTTGAATTGTCTCTACGGCAACTTGTTTCTATCTAAACGTTACGATTGTTACGATTTAGATATTCAAAATGCTTTTGTTAAGTGTAGACGTTGTGTTTGTTAAACTTTTGTTATATTTAAATAGCCTATTATTTTATTCCGGACGCAGATATAATATCAATAACAGTACTTTAAACAAACAAGTGTCATATCAATAAGGCTAGAATGGTTTGATTAAAGTTTTTTACCGTAACTAGTTAAATTTACTTTCATTTTTATTAGGAATTTATTTAGATTACGGTTTGTAATAGTTTTTCTTCGCCCACAGGTGATGTCCAAACAAAAATCATCCACCATACCTGGCGAACTAGTCTTCAAGCTATACGACACCCACGGTTTCCAAGAAGACATCATACAACGCATAGCCACCTTAAACAACTTACAGATAGACCAGCAAGGCTTCTCGAACCTTCTGTCCAAACACAAAGCGAGACACAAGACCGCATACAAAGAACAAAACACTTCTAGAACACATTTATTCAATGAAGCAATAAAAAAGTTACAGAACAACGGATTAACATCAACCAATGATACATATAAATATGATTATACAGAAAAAGACAATAAAATACAATTCAAAAAACTCAAAACTAGAATAGTAGCAATTTTAAACGAAGATCTCGAATGGATAGATAATTTAGAGGCATGTGAAAATAGACCTTATTATTTAGTGACTGAAGACACGAATTTCTATTGCGAGGAAGGTGGGCAGGTTGCTGATGATGGAGTGGCTTATGTGAATGATAATGTAGCGTTGGATGTGCAAGCCGTGTTCAAGATACAAGGGTTTGTGTTCCATAAAGGGTATTTTGCGGTGGGAGGCGGCAAGAAATATTTAAATATAGGTATGTATTTTAAGCTTTATTCATTTATATTAGCATTTTCCTGCTATATTATAAACCCACATAGCTCCTGTACCCACGCGACGAAGTTCAGAATTAAATATAGCCTGCAGTGTCGTAAATAGTCTTTCCTGCGGCCTGTGCGAGCTTCTATAACACCCTAGCTAGAGCAATGCTATGTATAGGCCTACTTTATTAGTGCGCCGTTTCCAACACATACTTACCTAAAGTGTATGTTGGAATCGAGCACTAGGGGCGCTGCGGGAACTTATCAGGAGCAAACCGAAGAAACAATAGTCTTATCTGGTCCCCCTAGGCCGTCCTTGCGCCCCCTAGTCTACGCCCTGAGCCTGAGCACCGGTGGCATTGCCCTATTTACGGCACTGATAGCCTGTGTTACTTCTGAATAACGCAACTTTGTACTGGTGAAAGTATTTTTGAAATCGGTCCGGTAGCTAAGGGAGGCCTTTTCAATTTTAAATATGAAATCTATCTTCTTTGTTATATTATCAGAAATATCCTTATTTATTCCTCAATATACTTCTTTTAATAATAAAAAACATGACTCTGGGACGTGGTCTCTCACTGTGTACAAAAGAAAGCTCGAAAGTCGCTGAGAGAGCCTTGGAAAGAGCTATGCTCGGCATTTCCCTGCATTATCCAATCAGACATAAATAAATATCCGCTAGAATTTGAAAGTCGCTGACATAGCTCAGCGGATTAGCAATCTAAAATGGCAACGGGCAGGGCACACAGCTCGAAGAACTGACGGACTATGGGGCAGAATGAGACCACGTATTGGCAAGTGAGGAGTGGACTGACGACCTAATAAAGGTTGCAGGGAGCCACTAGATGCAGGCCGCTCCCGCTGGAAATTGATAAGGGAGACCTTTGTTCAGCAGTGGATGACAACAGGTTGTTGTGATGTGTTGTGTTGATGATGATAATGATGGATAAAAGAACATTTTTACTTATGTTACCTATTCCAGGTAGTGAAGTACAACTAGAAATAAATGAAGAAAGAAGGCTGAAATTAATGCGCAATCATACCGCAGTTCATTTACTGAATGCGGCAGTTCGTAGGGTGTTGCGAAATAGTGTGGTGTGCCCCGTGGGGTCTAGTGTGGGGGAGAGGGGGGCTAGTCTATCCCTGTCGGTGTACGGACAGAAATTGACGCAGGATGTCGTTATGGATGTACAGGAGCTTGTTAGGTGAGTAGTTCAGGCTATAATTTTATTAGTATCATGGGGGTTTTATGGGGTCTAGTGTTGGGGAGAGTGGGGGCTAGTCTTTCACTGTCGGTGAACGGACGGAAACTGTCGCAGGCTGTACAGGAACCTGTTACGCTCCCTGAAGCATTCATCATCCTATTATAATTCACCTATTGGGTATTAGCGTTTCTCTGTATTTGCAAAATTCACAATTGTGGTCACCAACCCGCTTGCCAATCGCGGTGACTTCAAAACCCCCTTATGTTCAGCAGTGGACATCATACAGACTGATAATTATGATACAATACTAAGAACCAAATGATTTGATATATATTTTTTTAATAAAACTATTTTTCAGTCTTTCTTAATTCTGACAATCCGTAAGAGATTATGAGGAGTATAAAAGACTGAAAAATAGTTTTATTCTAAAAATATATCAATTAAATTCGTTACGGGTCCCAAGGCAGTTTAAATTTTCCCGTGTCTTGGTGATCCTCGGTGCTCATTGCCATTTACAATGTGTGCCACTGTTGATCTTAGATTACAGGAGTTGCAGTGGTTAGAGTGTTGGTGGGATAAGTCCCATTCTTTTTCTTCCTGCCCGTATCACATATTACTTGGGGTCGGCGCAACACGTTTGTTTCTTCCATTCTGTCCTGTCAACTCCCTTTTCTTTCATATCACTATTCACACAATGGGCCTTCCTCTCCCTCTCCATCCATCTACATGTATACAAAAAACTCTTATAGTAACGTGCGTTTCATCCCTCCTCTTCACATGACCATACCAAGATAAACGATTCCCTTTCAACTTTTCAGTCACTGGCGCCACCTTCAAACTCCCTCTAATATACTCATTTCTCACTTTATCCTTTTTCGTCACACCACACATACGTCTCAACATTCTTATCTCCGCTACGTGCAATCTTTTTTCATTCAAATCTTTTTCACAGCCCAACATTCCGATCCATACAGTATGACAGGTCTTATCACGGACTTGTAAAGTTTATCCTTCATCTTAAGGGGTATCCGTGTGTCGCCCATAATAAGATAAGTCTCATTAAAAAATAAAAATAAATTATATTTATTTATTATTTTTTAGGGAATCAATTAAATGCAACGCGCCCATACAAACAAGAATAATGGACAGCACACAACTAGCCAACGAACCCTCAGTAGTCACTATCCCCGGGGAAACATACCCCGAGGTTAACATCCGGATGGTGACCGCACACACGCCATTATTGTCCAAGTGAGTTACTATTACTGTTGCTTATCGTGTGTTATTCTCAAGCTTTGATAAGACCACCCCACATCATCGCGACGTAAGAGGCGAAGAAGAGACAGCTAAAAAAAAATCTTACCTAAAATTATAATTGACTGCACCGGTAGCTCAGTGGTTACAATAGTTGCCTCTGTGATCTGGTGTTCTGGGTTCGATTCCCACCCGGGACAATTATTTGTGTGAACCACAAATAGTTGTTCTGAGTCTGGGTGTACTTTGTGTCCGTAAAATGAATGTTTGTAAAGTCCCCCGCGACACAGGGATTTATTTCCACCATAGTGCGGGAGATGGCTTAAAAAAAAAAAAAAAAAACTTGATTTAATTAACCAATTGCAATTTAATCAGTATTTATGATTTCTTATTTCTATTTAATCAGTATGTGCACCATAATAATATGGGTTTACAATTATTAAATGATTTCAAATTAAGTTCAATAAATTTAAATGTATTCAATAAGTAAAGCGGATCATTACCTCTTTTAAACTCCTTTGTATAGTTCCTTCCTCGGTTGCCTGGAAGAGATCACATTTTGTGATAAGGCCGCCAATTGTACCTATCTATTTTAGGTTTAGTTTTAAGTCCTTTTCTGTATTTTTCTCTTTGTGAAAGTGTTCAATAAAGAGTTTATCTATCTATCTATTACCGATAGATGGCACTAACGTCCCCCTTAGAGACGTGTTATAAAAAGAGATTGATAGATTTCGATGACCGGTTCCTTTGTAGCCTAATTGGTTAAGGCATTAGGGGCTTAACCTAAGATGCAGGTTCGAGTCCTGCCGGTGGTCGAATTTTATTAATCTCAATTTTAAAAGATATTCTCTTACTCTAAACTTCTAACTAAATATGTCGGTGCGGAACAAAAATGTCTGCTATATTTTTTATAATAAAAGAGTATATCTCAATAGTAATGCTCAGTATGTCCAACCAGGGAACTATGTTGCGGAACCCACGTACCTACGACGGGGGTGCTAAAAGAGTTCTGTATAACGTTAGTGAAGGGAGCTGGCGGTCACACGCCTACGATACACGCACTCACGGGGGATGACGCTAAGGAGGTATGTATTATTAATTTCTAGCTGCGACCCGCGGTTAAATCCTTTAACAGGCAGTAGGTATGTTTAGAATTGGGACCTGGAGGCGGAGGTTTTGGCCGCCGCGTACCGGCGGAGGTGTGAGGGGGCGCGTTCTGGCCGCGACCCCTTCCCGGAGGGTGTTGCACGGTGGCGGACTGAGATCCGTCGCCAAACCCTCCGAAAATGGCAGGAGCGGCTAGAGGCCGCGCCGCGGAGCGTATTGCGTACGGTGGAGGCGATTCGGCCCCATCTAAAAGGGTGGTCCGATCGCCGTCACGGCGACTTCACCTACCACGTTGCACAGGTAGTGACAGGCCATGGCTGCTTCGGCCACTACCTGTGCAACGTGGCGCAGAGAGAGCCGGACACTCGCTGTCACCACTGTGACTGTGCCGACGATACGGTGGTGGAGTGTCCGGCGTGGGCCAACGAGCGGGAGGAGGAGTGGGCGTGGTGGGAGACGACCTCTCGCTGCCGACCATCATTTCGAAGATGGTCCAAAGCGAGAGGTCGTGGGAGGCGGTTGCCTCCTTCTGTAGACAAGTTATGTCACAGAAGGAGGCCGCGGAGCGGGAGAGGGAAATAGATCCCTCCGCCCACCCGCTTTGCAGACGGCGTGTTGGCCGTCGGCGGCGGGCCGAAACCCGCCGCCTACCGCCCTAGGCTCGGCCTTGGGGAGTGGGGAACATGGGCCCCGCTCCCTTCGAGGCTGACCCATGAGGTGTAGGGACGCCTCTACACTCCGGGCGTCCCTATAATTGGGCAAATGGGCCACTGTAAGTGTGGCCCTGGAGATCCTGCGGTACCATATTGGCCGCGGGTGCCGTCGGGGGGCCGGATTGCTCATGCGTACCCGACCCCCGCCAACGGCGGATCGAAGGAGTGTCCAGGAGGTTTTAGTGGTGTAGGGTCCTCTCCTCGAGGTATGACCTTAGCATACCACGCTATGGAGAGGGCGAGTCCCGCATATCCCACCGCCAGCGCGCGAATACGCTGCAGCGGTGGTGGGAATGCGTCAATGCATTTCCTCCCGGACAACAATTATGTTTAGAATTAATTGATTTTAAACTCTATTACAAGTCCATATAGTTTAAAATATGGTGGCGACTATATTGCCACTACTCATCAAAGGGTTAACCCGCGTCTGAAAAATGCGCGTTGATTGTTACGGTCGGCCTATTACGGACTGAAATATTACCTTTGCCTACTTAAAATTAAAAACTATTAGAATATTATTAAGTTGATAACTCTAATCACAAGCGTTTAACATTAGCTAATGTCACTTTTATTTATTTTCAACTCTGACCAAGAAATTTGGTCAACCAACCGTAACAATGACGTCATCTGGCGCTTATGTCTATTTAGAATAAACCAATCTACTTTTTTTTAGTATGAAAATCTTTGAATGTTGATAAAATTAAAAAATATGGATTCCTTCACTTTTGATAGTTTAATAAAAAATACATGTTAAAAAAATTTAATGTTGTCAATTCTTCACAGGCTCGAGAGCTCTTCTGTCGCGCAGAAAAGTTAGAACAAGTAATAGACATTGTAGACCCTAGTCGGAGAAGAGAAGAAGTGGCTGCCATCAAGAAGAGCTTGTCCCAGCTGTGTGGGGCCAGTGGCGCCCCCCACGGGGAGTACGCCAAGTGTTTGGCGCTGTTAGACAGCTTCGAGAAGAGAGGGAATAAGCTCGACATGAATGATATGGCGCTGTAGTGAGTATAAACTTTTTTTTAATCAAGTAAAATACACTTTATTCTACACCAGAAATAATACAAAAGAAATCCTACTAATATTTTATAAACGCGGAAGTTTGTAAGTATGGATGGATGGATGGATGTTTGTTACTCTTTCACGCCAATATTGCTGAACGGAATTGGCTGAAATTTTGCAACGGGATAGGTTATACGCTGGATTAATATATAGGCTACAAAACATGACGCTCCGACCCACTGGAGCAGAGTAACGCGGGCAAAACCGCGGGCCGCAGCTAGTACTGCATAGTAATAAAAAAAAGTGCCAATCGATAAGATCGTCGTCTTATCGATTTCTTCCGGACAACCTCAGCACGCAAGTTCGTGCTGATGTTGTCTGGAAAAGAAATCAGAGTTGTTTTTGTTGTTGCTAATACTTAGAGAAATGATTTGTTTCGTACCATTAAAAGTTATAGATTAAAATAACTGCGAACCTGTAATGAAATAATCAATTTATTCAGCACTTAGGTATTTACATACACTTGTACTTGTCAGAATCACAATGTTACACAATTATTCTTATTCTATGAATCAAACTATATACTTAATTAACCGGTAGCAAATTGTAGGATATTACAGACAAAGTAGTCCGTCCGTCAGCTGGTCATTAATTTCTCTACTCATAATAAGTTTAAGTTCGTATTAATTATTTTATACTTTAACCGTCTTATTAATAAACGTGGACTAAAGAAAGATTAACTTTATTCTAAGCATTAACCCGGTACTAACAAATTTCACTATTAATAAACACGGACTAAGGAGTGATTAAGCTAATTCGACTCTAGTCTCGGTGTAAAAGTTAAACCATAGGTATACCTTGTTTAAGGACGGATTAAGCATAGAGTAACTATCTTTGACAGCTGTTTTTACTTTTTAGGTTAGATTGTAATATTGTTTGGTAAAAGTTAATTAAAATGAATAGACTATTTAGAGACGACTTATGGCTGATAGACGAAATTGATTAGGTTCAGAATCAGATGGACTACATTCCAACATTAAGGCGTGTTAAATTATACAAAATTCGTAAGAATCCACTTGAAGAACTTGTAGCTGAATTTAAATCGAAATAAAGGGTTCCTCGATCTACGGCTGTTTTTATCATTGATATGATAAAAAATGATTTAGCTGGTGATGCGAGAGGTGGTTTCATACCGCCCCATATGAAAGTTTTAAGTGCAATAAGATCTTGGGCACGCGGAGAGGTAAGAATTTGACAATCAATACAATGATATTCAACAATCTTTGCTTCTTCAATCTTCTGGGTATTTGTTATCTTATAAATCTTTTATATTTTGTGAATTCAACAGATTCAAGATGACGCAGGAGATATAAGTGGTAAGCGGTATCGGCCAACAATATCACTTGTATGCAAACAAGTTGCTTTATCATTGGTGGCAAAAAGTGCTCAATGGATCAAAATTCCATAAAATGATAAAATGATGCAGAACAGAGCAATGTAATAGAAGAATTTTATTCGATATGTGGATTTAGACAAGTGATTGGAGCCATTGACTGCACACATATTAGAATACCAAAAGTCAGTGGAAATATTGGACAATATTTAGGATATAGTTCAATTAATGTACAAGTTGTGTGGTATGAAGCCCAACTGTAGCAATATATGTATTAAGTTTCTATATAATTTGTCTTTTAATAAAGTTTACTCATATTATATCATTTGTTCTTATTTAAATAGGTATTATACCTATATTATTATTATTTTGTAACAAAATAATCGAAATCATAATTCACATCCAAACGTCCTTATCATAGATAATAGAAACAAACATCGTATGTCATCTGTCACTGTCATTTGTTATATTTCATTCGCTAGTTCATTCTTTTTATTTTTAATTTCAACGGTGTTGCCATAGATTGTCCGTTAAACCAGCCGTTAAACCAGGCGTAACGAATGTATAGCTAGTCCGAGCTTAGTCCACGTTTATTAATAACGTTATGAAAACGAAGTTAATACTTAGTTACACCAGAATTAGCTAAACCAAACGTAACTTCGGATTAAGCAAGAAGTAGGCCATTTTTATTAATAAGACGGTAATGGATCAATATAGAAACATTTGGAAAAAAAACATACAATTAAGTGGCACACACCTGGGGGCACCCTTAAGGGGTTAGGACCACGACCCAGTGGTACCACTGATATATAAGTCAGATTTATGAACATACGAGGAAGTGATCGGCCTACAGTCGCTGGATCACAGGGCAGGGGTAGGGGCGCAACGCGGTCCTCGGTCAGGCCGGCGAGAATCCTACCCTAGCGACACCTGCAACCTGCAACTAGCTACCTAGGTGGACGACTCGGAGAAGAAAGGAAGAAAGAAACTCCGGGCTTTTTCTTTTTCGTCATCTTTTGTATCACAGTTTATGTACCTATCTTTTTTTTTTAATAACTTTTGTTTACAATATTTTATTTAATATACATTTGAAATAACATTATGTGCGCTAAAGCACTCTCTGTATTAGAAGAGAAACTACATTCATGAGAATTTGGACACCTTGAGAATGCCAAATTTGATATATAAAATATATAAGCAAGAAAGAAGTGAATTTCACTTATTATAAAAGAACCATTTATTGCCACATATTTCCAGCTTAGAATATACTCCCCCATATTTTTCTAGGGTGTCGTAAAAGGGGTACGATTTACAGCTGATGGATGGGCAACTTAACCTTGCCTAACATCTTTCTGAGAACACCAATCCATCTGCCAAGCGTGGTGATTATGCCTCTTGTCTATTAAAGAGCAGGTTCATGTTCACTGGACGTAAATCTTTTTATTTTGTATTTGACCAAAGTGACATGTCCTGACTGACTGACTCATCAACGCTGAGGCAAAACTACTGAAGCAAGACACGTGATATTTGGACCGTGGCTTCCTTTTGTGATGTATAGGTCCACTAAGAAAGGATTTTGGACAATTCAGCTCCTACGGGAACGGGAGTTAGGTGGGTGAAACCGCGCGCGGGAAGGTATTCTTTACATATTTCTCGACATGCTACATTCAATTTTTTATCAGTATTTAGCTATATCTATGAAAACGTCCAGAGCGTGCATTAGCGCACATGCTGTAATTTCACAATATAATTTAAATGAAATATCGTAAACAAAACTAATATTTAAAAAAATGGCCATACTGTGATACAAAGGAAGACGAAAAAAAAATCCCGGAGTTTCTTTCTCCCTTTCTTCTCCGAGTCGTCCACCTAGGTTGCTACTGAAAGGTTGCAGGTTAGCTAGGGTAGGATTCTCGCCGGCGAGGACCGCGTTGTGGAGTGACAAGTATAAGTGTATGTAAATACCTAAGTGCTGAATAAATTCATTATTTAATTATTTGAAACGTCCTACATACTCCAGCGCCGTGGCGGAGTCGGAGCTGTCGGAGGCGGTGCAGGCGGCGCACGTGTCGGGGCGCCGCTTCGTGGTGCACTTCCTGCGCTGCTCGTACCTCATGGAGCGCGAGGCGGTGCGCCGCGTGCTGCGGAGCGCCCCGCGCGTGCCCACGCTCGTGCTGGGCTGCGCCGGGGGGGTCATCGTGGCGGGGGCTGCCGTGCCACAGGTACAGATACATTGTGGTGCACTTCCTGCGCTGCTCGTACCTCATGGAGCGCGAGGCGGTGCGCCGCGTGCTGCGGAGCGCCCCGCGCGTGCCCACGCTCGTGCTGGGCTGCGCCGGGGGGGTCATCGTGGCGGGGGCTGCCGTGCCACAGGTACAGATACATTGTGGTGCACTTCCTGCGCTGCTCGTACCTCATGGAGCGCGAGGCGGTGCGCCGCGTGCTGCGGAGCGCCCCGCGCGTGCCCACGCTCGTGCTGGGCTGCGCCGGGGGGGTCATCGTGGCGGGGGCTGCCGTGCCACAGGTACAGATACATTGTGGTGCACTTCCTGCGCTGCTCGTACCTCATGGAGCGCGAGGCGGTGCGCCGCGTGCTGCGGAGCGCCCCGCGCGTGCCCACGCTCGTGCTGGGCTGCGCCGGGGGGGTCATCGTGGCGGGGGCTGCCGTGCCACAGGTACAGATACATTGTGGTGCACTTCCTGCGCTGCTCGTACCTCATGGAGCGCGAGGCGGTGCGCCGCGTGCTGCGGAGCGCCCCGCGCGTGCCCACGCTCGTGCTGGGCTGCGCCGGGGGGGTCATCGTGGCGGGGGCTGCCGTGCCACAGGTACAGATACATTGTGGTGCACTTCCTGCGCTGCTCGTACCTCATGGAGCGCGAGGCGGTGCGCCGCGTGCTGCGGAGCGCCCCGCGCGTGCCCACGCTCGTGCTGGGCTGCGCCGGGGGGGTCATCGTGGCGGGGGCTGCCGTGCCACAGGTACAGATACATTGTGGTGCACTTCCTGCGCTGCTCGTACCTCATGGAGCGCGTGCCACGAGTACAAATACATTGGATTTTTTTGTTGTTGATTATACTCATCATCATTATTATCAGCCTGTATAACGTCCAATGCTGAACATTGGCCTCCTCGCGGGGGAGTTTATTTGCCATACTCACCACGCTTGGCAGGCGGGTTGGTGACCGCAGTATTTTGATATGACACACAAGGAAACGATGATGTTATAACAATCGGAACCAACGGCACGATTTCCGAGGCACGGAGGGTAGTCCTTCAGCCAACCAGACTCGGAAATAAATCTTAAAATTTACACAAAGATTTTCTTCTCCAGCGAGGGAATCTAACCCACGAACGCTACGGAGGTTGTTATTGTACTCAGCAAAATGATTTATTTGTGGCAGTACAATTGTTTTTTAAAACAACTCCTGCAAGCGGGGCGTTCCGGCGTCGGCGCCGCGCGGCGAATTACAAAAGAAGCCGGCTCGTTTGTGATTCTTGTGTGCAGGCTATTTTACCATTGAGCTCTTATTTTGCTTTGAACGTTTATGGATCGTTCTTTACTTTGTCAGCAGCGCGTGCGATTCGAGTAGTACCTAAAAGGTCCGTTCACTCCGTCTGGTGTTACTACTGTTTATCACGCTTTCGAGTTGTCTAATATTTTTTTTAATAATTTTAAATCCAAAACATGTCTAAAAAAAAAAAGAAATATGTTTGGATAGTACTACCGACGGCAAGTTGTTCTGCTTCGGGAAAACAACCATTAAAATTTCACGGTGTATAGATAAAGTGTCTATATGAATAAAGAAATAATTAATAAATTAATTTTGAAAACAACTGTCTGAATAAGGATTACTAGTCAATAATGATGTGAATCGTACGGTCGTCCCTGTAGTGGTGCGCGTGGCTGCACGCGGCGGCGTGGCTGCGGTGCGCGGCGCGCGCGTTCGGCGCAGACGCGCTCCCCGCGCACTCGCAGCACTTCGCCGAGATGACGTCCACCAAGGTACTATACAACATCATCATCAGCCACTGCTGAACATGAGCCTCGGGGGCCTCCACCCCACGCAGGCTTTTTGCCATAGTTACCACGCTTGGCAGGTGGGCTGGTGACCGCAGTTTTGTTTTTATTTCTTTTTTACCGTGCCACGAAGCTTTTGCAGCTTCACCGGGCATAAAGGCGAGCAGAGCTCCAGCCTTAATCAATGGTTTAAAAACTACAAACTAAGAAATTTGCGCAAGAGGGCGCCCTCTGGTGACCGCAGTAGTTGTAACAAACAGGGAAACGCTGCTGCCCGTTCCCTGATTTACGCTTGTTACAGATAATGTTTTAAGAATCGAGACCACCGGCTTAACGTACTTTCCGAAGCACGGAGGGTAGTCCCTTTATCAACAAGACCCGATAAGAAATCTTTATATTCGTCCCTGCCTTTAATATAACAATCCCCCCCCCTGTTTTTGTTCTCGGACGGACATTATGTAGTTAGCCAGAAAGCTTTTGCTACTTCACCACGCATAAAGGCGAGCAGAACTCCAGCCTTATTAATTATTGCTTTGTCTGTCCCAGGTGAGCCTCATCAACTGCGAGCAACTAGTACAGGACGCCATGCGCATCGCCATTAAATATGCGCAGGCGCACAGCAAGGACAAGCGCGCAGAACACAACGACTCCAGCCAGAATAGACAACAGAACTGAACACTATTTATGAAGAAAAAAATTGTAGGCGAAAAATCAAATCGTGAAAAAAAAATTTCAGGCATGTAATGCCTCATATGTCAGCCGTCAGCATAAACATCATAAAGGCGGGACCAATGCTTGTAATTTAAAGATATTTATTACCCATTTAGTTCTAAAATATTTGTACCTTACACGGCATAAACGGGATGTCAAGATAACGCTGTACTAGAGCCATTACAAACGTACAACTGAGTCATAACTCATTCACACACATCATAGGAATGTGACAATGCCGCGTCACTCGTTATCGATAAAGGAATGCCGCTCGGCAGGTAGGTAGGTCGCCGCGGCCGTTGATAATTTAATAATTTGCACTATTTCCTTAACCTTTCCCTCATTACCTGCTATTGACTATCGACAAATCCCTTTTAATTGTTACACACAACACTAGGAGTCCGAGCGAGAGTTCCGATATGCCTATAAGTGTGAACGAGAGGTCAGATAAAAATGATTTATGCCTTAGTTCGCACGTTTCTAATGGCTCTAGTATAGTCTCGCCATTATGTTGCATCATAATGATGAGACCATGCCTGTACATACGGTTATCGTAGAGTATTATACTCCGTAAAAGATAGCTTGATCTCTGCGACATATGTCATAGTGACATTCCTAGGATTGTTAAGATTTAAACAAATGTCGATAGTACTTATCGACTTTTCTTACTATTATTGATGATAATGTAACATATAATTAGGTTTAATTTAATTACAAATGTTACTAAATTAAACAAATAGTTTAATATAAAATACATTTATTATCTTAAAGGAGTACACCCCAAATCCATATCAGAATCAGTTTCCGAATCGCTATAGCAATCTTGTAAATTTATTATGAATTCTTACATATGTAAATAATGTTATAATACTAAAATATATAATAAAATTAAATGATAAATTAATTTTTAATAAGGTTTTATAGAAAAATATCGATAGTTTATAGTCGATAGCCACGATGATTCATCGCCCATCACTAATTAGGTCGGCATGCCCATAAAATATGACATTGGCAGGTACTGTCTGTCTGTACTACTAAATTCAAAACTTCACAGGCGTGATTTTACTGACAGCTGTCGCAGAGATCAAGCTATCTTTTACGGAGTATAATCGTTGCTCGTACAATTACTAACGCGTTGCATAGATTCAAATTATTATTTTAAACTCATGATGAAACCGTTATGTAACGGCTCACAACAAGTTGAAAATGTATTAAAACCTCTTTGTAATGGTTCCAAGAACTATTTGATTTGGCTGTAGTTATAATTATGCTTCCGTAGAGTAAACATAAATATTTATACCATAAATCTACGTCATAATATGTAATTTTAACCCAAATCGTTATAAATGGTTGGCAGTATTTTCAAATCATGTTCTTAGAAATTGCCTCTGTTTTTGTAATAAATTTAAAGAGTATATTTGTTTAAAGACTAGAGAAGGTAGTTACTATATATTGATTTGAACAAATTATGTGTTATTTATTCAAAAATATTGTGCTGATTTTACTCCGTCGTGAATTAAAAAGACAAGATTTTAGTACGATTTTAAAATAGTTTTGTAATGTAAACTTTTTAAATTTCGCGTGCCATTACACAACAGGTTTAACGCGATAAAAATTACGTTTCGATCAAGTTTCATTGATCGTGGTCGCGGGCAGACTGGCTCGGTGGTGTCGCTCCGTAGTTGAGGGTAGTTGGTAACTCATCGAATTAATTATAATTTTGTAACGTATTTTAGCAATTGTATGCCTCGATTATAATTGAATTAGATTCAATGTTGATAATGTATTGTCTTCCTGTAAATATTAATAGTCCGTCTTTATTTTTATAAATGAAAAAATAAATCTGAACATATAAAGTAATAGGTTTTTTTTATTTAATAACAGTTCCCAGTTTTTCGTTAGCGGATAACATTTTTTGGTCCAAAAATCCTGTACTGTAACTGGCTTTATTTAAGAAAATAAAACAATGTTAATTTTGGTTCATTCATTTATTACAAAATTATTTATTGTATTACAAACTAAATACCATTAAATATTATTTACAGTCTGTTTGAGAACCTATTGGATCTTATCACACATAATGGTGAAAATATTACTCTCAAGCATTCAATAAAGCGACAATTTTTTTTTGTCACTCTTTTATCTTTGAGGTAAAGAGAGATAGAAACACCTTTGTTAGTAAATGCACTGAAGTAGGATCTTGGGCAGATAGCATAGCTGCGAGGTCTGCAGTGTCAAGGGGTGGTGATTACCTTCCACATTCAAAAATACTACATTAGTGTACGCGTCTATATCAAGTCCACCTTATACAACCGTGATGATTTTTAAGTCATTGCCAATACTCATCGAATCGATTTATTTTTGGTATTACAATCGATCAATATACAGGGTTACTTCGGAGACAGTGCGCATATTTTTTCCATGTAATCAGAATCGTTAATAGAACACATTTCACGAAAAAAAATCATATGTAATTTTTTTGCTAACTATTTATTAGTTATCGTTTATCCACCGAAATTTTCAAATACCACGCTCACCCTATGCACGGGAGTAAAAGGGGCAATAGCGCGGGAAAGGGCGAGGGAGAGAGAGCGCGGGCGCAAGGACGCGCACGCGTTTATCAGTCAGCTCAGCGCTACCGTTTGCCGTGGGTGTGCGCATTTTAATTATTTTGTTCGAAGCATGGTAAAACAAAAAAACACGGGTATTTTTATTTTTAAAAACCTTTCTGTAGGTAAAATTTGCGCACTATCTCCGAGGTAACCCTGTATACATTTTCAATAATTAATAAAATATTTAAATGACTTAGAAACTGTGTTAAGGGGCGCCCGTACAACCTAATCTAGTTGAAATGTACTTAAGCAAATTGTTCCATGTATATTTATCATTGACTAACCGTTTTTGTCAAAAACATAAAAGTCTTAATTCAGAATTTTAATGTTACTTTTCGATAGTAAATCGTTCTTCCAATAGGCTAGTTGATACATATGAAATGATGTTACAATGATGTTTATTTCTAAAAGTATCTATTAAAAAAAACTTGAAATGTTTTTATAAATTCAATATGAAAATTATTTCGTGACGTCATACATCTAATTAAAAAAAAAAGGGCGCGACATCGTTTCATCTCTAAATGTCAAGCCAATTTGAAAATATTTATTTTAGTGCTTTCTAGATCTCAAATAAATGCCATATTTTTTTCTTGATCTAGTCAAACCATTCTTAACCATATAAAAATTATTTCAAAGTGTCATCTAGCCTATTATTGACAACAACAAAAATAAAACGGCGTATGTGTATGTTGCACTATAATGTGATACCCAAGATTGATCTCGTTTCTTCACCGATATGACACTATATGCCTGTGTCTAGTGGTTGTCCATGTACTGCAGTTCCGACAGTAGCAACACGGTGTTGGGGAGTGGGCGCGGTTGCGGAGACAGCACAGTCAGTGTCTGTCGCTCAGCGTCCACTGCCGTGCTGCAGGGGAAGGGGTCACTGCTTAGCGAAGTTCATTACAAATAGGGTAATGCTGCCTATACTTGACACAGCTATGTTAAATTAAAAATATCAAGAACTCAAAACCTTCAAGTTTATCTACAAAACACATAGATTTTTCTGTTTCCTTCTACAACACTTTAGGGGGCCCGCAGTGGCAGACTTACACATTTGCCGCCTGGAGGCTATTCAAATTTTGCCGCCCCTACTATTGAACAACTGAAGATTTTAGACATTAAGTTTATTTTTTTTGTAAGAAAATGAATTGTTGGCCAAATTTGCCGCCCCATAAATTCTGCCGCCCTAGGCTCCAGCCTACACAGCCTGCTGGTAAATCCGCCACTGGGGGCCCGTTCCATTGATCCGGCGATAGATAGGCACTTGCTTCGAAGGTAAACGCATACGTTCGTATTATACACAGCATAGTTAAAGTATCATCTAAGGGTGATTCGTTTTTTACTAGAAACACAAAAATAAGTACAAGGAGATATTAGTTTAGATATATGATTGTATATGATACTCACACGCACACGAAGCCAGCCAGGTTGGAGTGCAGCACGTCGTCGTCGGGCCCCGCCGCGAACGACACGGCGAGCAGGCGGTGGTGCAGCGCGGGCGCGGGCCACACGCTCACCAGCTTCGTCAGCGCGTCCTCCGCGCGCATGCCCAGCGGCATGCACGAGTCGGGCAGCGACGGAGCGCCCACCTGCCCAACATTGTACCATAAGTGATAGCAGGCGGTGGTGCAGCGCGGGCGCGGGCCACACGCTCACCAGCTTCGTCAGCGCGTCCTCCGCGCGCATGCCCAGCGGCATGCACGAGTCGGGCAGCGACGGAGCGCCCACCTGCCCAACATTGTACCATAAGTGATAGCAGGCGGTGGTGCAGCGCGGGCGCGGGCCACACGCTCACCAGCTTCGTCAGCGCGTCCTCCGCGCGCATGCCCAGCGGCATGCACGAGTCGGGCAGCGACGGAGCGCCCACCTGCCCAACATTGTACCATAAGTGATAGCAGGCGGTGGTGCAGCGCGGGCGCGGGCCACACGCTCACCAGCTTCGTCAGCGCGTCCTCCGCGCGCATGCCCAGCGGCATGCACGAGTCGGGCAGCGACGGAGCGCCCACCTGCCCAACATTGTACCATAAGTGATAGCAGGCGGTGGTGCAGCGCGGGCGCGGGCCACACGCTCACCAGCTTCGTCAGCGCGTCCTCCGCGCGCATGCCCAGCGGCATGCACGAGTCGGGCAGCGACGGAGCGCCCACCTGCCCAACATTGTACCATAAGTGATAGCAGGCGGTGGTGCAGCGCGGGCGCGGGCCACACGCTCACCAGCTTCGTCAGCGCGTCCTCCGCGCGCATGCCCAGCGGCATGCACGAGTCGGGCAGCGACGGAGCGCCCACCTGCCCAACATTGTACCATAAGTGATAGCAGGCGGTGGTGCAGCGCGGGCGCGGGCCACACGCTCACCAGCTTCGTCAGCGCGTCCTCCGCGCGCATGCCCAGCGGCATGCACGAGTCGGGCAGCGACGGAGCGCCCACCTGCCCAACATTGTACCATAAGTGATAGCAGGCGGTGGTGCAGCGCGGGCGCGGGCCACACGCTCACCAGCTTCGTCAGCGCGTCCTCCGCGCGCATGCCCAGCGGCATGCACGAGTCGGGCAGCGACGGAGCGCCCACCTGCCCAACATTGTACCATAAGTGATAGCAGGCGGTGGTGCAGCGCGGGCGCGGGCCACACGCTCACCAGCTTCGTCAGCGCGTCCTCCGCGCGCATGCCCAGCGGCATGCACGAGTCGGGCAGCGACGGAGCGCCCACCTGCCCAACATTGTACCATAAGTGATAGCAGGCGGTGGTGCAGCGCGGGCGCGGGCCACACGCTCACCAGCTTCGTCAGCGCGTCCTCCGCGCGCATGCCCAGCGGCATGCACGAGTCGGGCAGCGACGGAGCGCCCACCTGCCCAACATTGTACCATAAGTGATAGCAGGCGGTGGTGCAGCGCGGGCGCGGGCCACACGCTCACCAGCTTCGTCAGCGCGTCCTCCGCGCGCATGCCCAGCGGCATGCACGAGTCGGGCAGCGACGGAGCGCCCACCTGCCCAACATTGTACCATAAGTGATAGCAGGCGGTGGTGCAGCGCGGGCGCGGGCCACACGCTCACCAGCTTCGTCAGCGCGTCCTCCGCGCGCATGCCCAGCGGCATGCACGAGTCGGGCAGCGACGGAGCGCCCACCTGCCCAACATTGTACCATAAGTGATAGCAGGCGGTGGTGCAGCGCGGGCGCGGGCCACACGCTCACCAGCTTCGTCAGCGCGTCCTCCGCGCGCATGCCCAGCGGCATGCACGAGTCGGGCAGCGACGGAGCGCCCACCTGCCCAACATTGTACCATAAGTGATAGCAGGCGGTGGTGCAGCGCGGGCGCGGGCCACACGCTCACCAGCTTCGTCAGCGCGTCCTCCGCGCGCATGCCCAGCGGCATGCACGAGTCGGGCAGCGACGGAGCGCCCACCTGCCCAACATTGTACCATAAGTGATAGCAGGCGGTGGTGCAGCGCGGGCGCGGGCCACACGCTCACCAGCTTCGTCAGCGCGTCCTCCGCGCGCATGCCCAGCGGCATGCACGAGTCGGGCAGCGACGGAGCGCCCACCTGCCCAACATTGTACCATAAGTGATAGCAGGCGGTGGTGCAGCGCGGGCGCGGGCCACACGCTCACCAGCTTCGTCAGCGCGTCCTCCGCGCGCATGCCCAGCGGCATGCACGAGTCGGGCAGCGACGGAGCGCCCACCTGCCCAACATTGTACCATAAGTGATAGCAGGCGGTGGTGCAGCGCGGGCGCGGGCCACACGCTCACCAGCTTCGTCAGCGCGTCCTCCGCGCGCATGCCCAGCGGCATGCACGAGTCGGGCAGCGACGGAGCGCCCACCTGCCCAACATTGTACCATAAGTGATAGCAGGCGGTGGTGCAGCGCGGGCGCGGGCCACACGCTCACCAGCTTCGTCAGCGCGTCCTCCGCGCGCATGCCCAGCGGCATGCACGAGTCGGGCAGCGACGGAGCGCCCACCTGCCCAACATTGTACCATAAGTGATAGCAGGCGGTGGTGCAGCGCGGGCGCGGGCCACACGCTCACCAGCTTCGTCAGCGCGTCCTCCGCGCGCATGCCCAGCGGCATGCACGAGTCGGGCAGCGACGGAGCGCCCACCTGCCCAACATTGTACCATAAGTGATAGCAGGCGGTGGTGCAGCGCGGGCGCGGGCCACACGCTCACCAGCTTCGTCAGCGCGTCCTCCGCGCGCATGCCCAGCGGCATGCACGAGTCGGGCAGCGACGGAGCGCCCACCTGCCCAACATTGTACCATAAGTGATAGCAGGCGGTGGTGCAGCGCGGGCGCGGGCCACACGCTCACCAGCTTCGTCAGCGCGTCCTCCGCGCGCATGCCCAGCGGCATGCACGAGTCGGGCAGCGACGGAGCGCCCACCTGCCCAACATTGTACCATAAGTGATAGCAGGCGGTGGTGCAGCGCGGGCGCGGGCCACACGCTCACCAGCTTCGTCAGCGCGTCCTCCGCGCGCATGCCCAGCGGCATGCACGAGTCGGGCAGCGACGGAGCGCCCACCTGCCCAACATTGTACCATAAGTGATAGCAGGCGGTGGTGCAGCGCGGGCGCGGGCCACACGCTCACCAGCTTCGTCAGCGCGTCCTCCGCGCGCATGCCCAGCGGCATGCACGAGTCGGGCAGCGACGGAGCGCCCACCTGCCCAACATTGTACCATAAGTGATAGCAGGCGGTGGTGCAGCGCGGGCGCGGGCCACACGCTCACCAGCTTCGTCAGCGCGTCCTCCGCGCGCATGCCCAGCGGCATGCACGAGTCGGGCAGCGACGGAGCGCCCACCTGCCCAACATTGTACCATAAGTGATAGCAGGCGGTGGTGCAGCGCGGGCGCGGGCCACACGCTCACCAGCTTCGTCAGCGCGTCCTCCGCGCGCATGCCCAGCGGCATGCACGAGTCGGGCAGCGACGGAGCGCCCACCTGCCCAACATTGTACCATAAGTGATAGCAGGCGGTGGTGCAGCGCGGGCGCGGGCCACACGCTCACCAGCTTCGTCAGCGCGTCCTCCGCGCGCATGCCCAGCGGCATGCACGAGTCGGGCAGCGACGGAGCGCCCACCTGCCCAACATTGTACCATAAGTGATAGCAGGCGGTGGTGCAGCGCGGGCGCGGGCCACACGCTCACCAGCTTCGTCAGCGCGTCCTCCGCGCGCATGCCCAGCGGCATGCACGAGTCGGGCAGCGACGGAGCGCCCACCTGCCCAACATTGTACCATAAGTGATAGCAGGCGGTGGTGCAGCAAAACATTATATCCATAACGCTAATTGTATCTCACGATACGGGACGATACCTCAAAACTGTCTAAAGGGTAATTTTTTCTATTAAATTGAGACTCTGCAAAACTCAATTCTACTAGAATAGAGTCTTGCAGAGTCTAGACAAAACGACATTACTATCGATCGTTCCATTATTTATCGCAAACGTCGCAGCCGATTCATTTGCTTTGGCTAGCAAATGAATCGGCTTCGATGTTCGCCGTTTGAACAACAGCTAAAAAAAAGATTGTACTTCTACAGACCTTATATATCTTCAAGTCGGAGAACTTAACGTCGAACGAGTGCGGGTAGTACGGGGTTCGCTTCCCGTAGAAGTATTCACGGATACGCGCGTCTCGCACCTCGGCACGTTGCGATGTCGAGCGCTCCACTACCTAATAAAATAATAAAAAGAAATAGTTTAAAAACCAAGTAATCCGACTACAAAAAAATAAGATAAAAAACTTTGTTTTTTTAAGAAGTTTCAAACAGCGTTTGTTGCGGTTCATTGTTTGCACTGACTAGACAAATGTGTTATTAGGTTTTGTCCTATTTATTTTATTTATTAGGGCATCCATCGATTGTTTACATTAATCTTAAATCTAGAAGATACATTGTAAGTCTTCACTTACAGGTTAACACTACATATAAGCTATATTTTACATGATCAGCCCGTAACGTCCACTGCTGAACATGGGTCTGCACCCGAGGGAGGGTATTTGCCATAGTCTTGGCAGGCGGGTTGATGACCGCAGTATTATGTTGTACCACAAAAGGAAACGCAGCTGCGCGTTCCTTAAAATACGATCATTATAGATGTTATAATAATCGGGACGAACGCCTTAAGGCGCGGTGAATAGACGACTTTTACGTATTAGTTTTGTGACTGTTGCTCCGAGTAGAAATGAAAGAGAAGCGAAGAGACGCCGCGATGGCGCAACGTTTCGTTCGACTCGTTCTAGTTATTTAATACATTAATCCTTGCAAATATCTTATTCAAATCGATAAATAAAAACAACAGTTCCCTTTATTATTCTATATTACATCACTGTTATTAATATAATCAAGATTTCTTTATAAATAATACAGTTACAATTGCTACAATTTCAATTTAAATGGTTATTTTATAGTTTTTTTTTATCGAGAAAATTTACCGAAAACGTGTTTTGAACACAATGGTCCCCCCATAAATATGATCAAGATTAACATTTTTTTTTTAGCTGCTCTAAAATGTAAACATTTGGCTAAAAAACTGTTTTGTGAAGCCTATTTTGACTAAGTACAGCGCCTTAACGTGCTTTCCGAGGCACGGGGGGTAGTCCTTCAACCAACCCGATCCGGAAAGCAATCTTAGAATTTACACAAAGAGATCCTATCAGGCGTGAGGATCGAACCCACTTATATTATTATAACCACTTATATACTTACCATATTTTACATACATATAAAATAATAGGCAACATAATAAAGTAAATTATTAAAATTAAATAATTTAAATATTTTACATTCATTCATACATAATGACAGTAAAATTATTGACTACTATACTGGGCATATAGGCGAGCAGGGCTATGCCTTTTTTTTTTTTTTTTTTTTTTTGTTGTCCGGGAGGAAATGCATTGACGCATTCCCACCACCGCTGCAGCGTATTCGCGCGCTGGCGGTGGGATATGTGGGACTCGCCCTCTCCATAGCGTGGTATGCTAAGGTCATACCACGAGGAGAGGACCCTACACCACTAAAACCTCCCGGACACTCCTTCGATCCGCCGTTGGCGGGGGTCGGGTACGCATGAGCAATCCGGCCCCCCGACGGCACGGCCAATATGGTACCGCGGGATCTCCAGGAGCAGGGCTATGCCTGATAAATCGTTTAAAAACTACAAACGGTATTAAGGAATTATCGTCATACTCACCCCACCACTCTTGGGCAAGTAGACTACTTTGACAAACTTGGGCATGTCCCTCTTGAGCTCGTTGTACAGCCTCTCATTGTCCAACACCAGAATAACGTCCACCTGAACAACAATTATATATATTTTTATTACAAACTAGCTTTTACCCGCGGCTTCGCTCGCATTGAAGCCAATATCCCTATGTTACTTCTAATATCTTCAAGAATGAATGAATGAATGAATGAAGTACACTTTATTGCAAAATAAAATAGTAACACATACATTAATAATTATAACAAACAGTAATACATATTTTGCAATTGGCGGCCTTATCGCTAAAAGCAATCTCTTCCAGCAACCGTATGCCGTGGATGGATCAAGAGTAGAAGAAGTAGGGTAGCAAGAATATGTGAACAAAGTTTCATGAAGATCGATTGAGTAGTTTTCGCGTCAAAACGTAACAAACAAACTCACATTCACATTTATAATATTAATAGAAGGGATATACAATATTAAGGTTTCCTCGAAGCTATTCGCGTAGCTTTAAGGCTCGAGCACACCGGATGCGTATACGTAGACGTGCCCGTACCACTGACCACTGTATTGAACCGTATGAGACAGAACACACCGCTTGCGTAACGTAGACGTGTGCGTGCGGTGTGCTCGAGCCTTAAATTCCCGTGCATAAAAAAGGTACTTTGTGACATGCCGTGTGGTTTCTGGCTTAGAAACCCCTAGCCTTTTCTTCTCATGGGTGTCGTAAGAAAAGACTAAGGGACATACAGCTGATGGATGGGCAGGAGCATCTAACAGATCAGCTCATGGTTACTTACCATCTTACTGCGATCACTAAGCCGCCTGCCAAGCATGGTGCTTATGGCAATATCCCTCATGGAATCTGGCTTGCCAAGTTTTGTTAAGAGGAGGCCCATGTTCGACAATTGTTCACTGATATTGTTTTGTAATAGTTGTAACGATGTCTTTATATAAGCATTCGATCAGGCTTGTCGACAATTTTTTTAAATTACTTTTATATGGATAAGAATGCCTTTACTAGACCAAGAAAAATATGAGTTTGTATATGGGGAGTATTCTTCTTTCAGCACTAATGGTTTAAAAGCGGCCGTAACCCAATGCCTAGGGCGTCGGACTTGTGATCTTGTGGTCGACGGTTCGATACCCACCTATTGCATTACCGACGTGAACCGACTTTGTAACACAAGCACTTTAGCTTAGCACGAAGGGTTAACAAGAATACTAGTAAAATGAAATAATTCTGCAAGTAATCTAATTAAAAAAATATATTTTTTCTTCTATCTGCAATCATACTTTTAGCTATAATCAGATGTTGTGTTTGTCAGTGGCTTTTATGAGATTCGTCACATCCAATGTGCTCTCTTTTATTTATAGAATAACTCCATATTCATATTGTGGCTAGTCTTACTCTCTTTAATCGGTTAAAACATCAAAGCTATTTTAAACAGGAATAGTTTTGGTGCTCAAAAGAAAAAATGGTGCTGAAAGAGGAACAATCCGGATCTGGGAATTAAGTATTTGTGATACAAGGAATATATTACATTTTTTATGGTACTAAGTACCATAAAAAAATTATGATGTCACTGACCTCAAAAGCTTGTGCGGCGTTAGTAAGTACTTTGTACCCGGCGCCTTTGATCCACCCGCACGTGTTGATAATCACACCCGATGTCGATGCTGAAACAATAATCGATATTATAAAATACTAATGACCCGGCTTCGCACGGCTCCTTGAATCGCTCTATCCATTAAAAAAACCTCATCAAAATCTATCTGTTGGTGATGTGTTCCATGTCACCAGGATTAATTGTACATGGTTTTAGGATGCCTATATGGACAGATGACCAAGTAAAGGCCGCGGGATCACGGTGGATGCAGGCCGCCTCTGACCAGTGGACATTCTATGGCTGAAAAGATGATGATGATGAAAAATTGGTTACCTTTTTTATTATTCTCACATCGTTCAGCAATAACTTCAGCTAACCTAGCCACTATAGTGTTGTACAGCTCTAGATTGTGGTCCGGGGAATTGTACCCAAAGTGATACACTAGTGGAGCCTGCTGGCTAAAGCCTTCCTCTATAGATGCTGGTCTTTCTACTAGTAGAGCACCTGGAAATAAGGACACATAATATTTAGCAATAATTTTGCACAGCGGTTTTACCCACATTACTCTGCTCTGGTGGGTTGGAGCCTGATGTTTCATAGCCGATATGTAATCCAGCTTATAAACTATCCATGTAGAGCTAAATCCGTTCAGTAGTTTTTATTTATTGTTTGTTATTATTGTCACCAGTAGATATAAAAATGTAAATTTACATCCCAAGATTTATAGTACTAAGCTAACTTAACTTTATTTTGATGTAATATACTGTGAGCGAGCTTGCTACCTCCACTTTGTCACATAAACCTTTGAAGGTTTCAGAGAAGTGTTTTGTTGTAATTAATGTAAAACTAATGTATTAACAATAAACAAAAAAAAAAGTTAGTAATTTAGTAGAATTTCAAAAACAAACTCACCTATAGTCCCAGGAACACTAATCTGTCCTTGTCCAACGTCCAGGTCCACATATATAGGCCTCCGACCCATTCTAACTGCGTAATTCAACAGTATCCTTGTCAATGTAGACTTGCCTACATCACCGGGGCCAACCACCATGGTTACTGGCCCTCTTGTGTTTTCGTGTTCTGCGGCCACTCTTTGTTGTTCTAAAGCAGCATGTACATTGAGGTAGACAACCTGGAATTTATTTCCATATATTTCACAAATAGCAGCAAGAACAAAAAAAAAAACTCTGTATATAGAACTTTTTTTTTGCCGCTGCAGCGTTTTCACAGGTGTATGTGGGACTCGTCCTCTCCATAGCGCATTAACATTTATTTGGAATAATAATAATAATATCTATAATAATAATATAACAAAATAATATTTCACATTATTTTGTAATATACCTACTTAGAGATTGGAGCAACTCAATCCCAACATTTTTGTCAGTAACATGATAAGAAATTTTATAATTCTTAATTGATAACAAAAAGTATAACAGTATCTTACAATCTAACATAAATTATAAAACTACTTATAACTCTTGATGTACTCTATATAAGTAAGATGTAATTATATACATTTTTACAGGTAGATTGCACATTTTTTGTTTTTTAAGAATTTGCTTCTTGTCTCACCGCTGAAGGTAGGTAAATAGCACTTCTGGCGAACCTACGGCCGGCGCGCGAGCGGTCTGCATTCTAATACGATATTGTATGATGTTATAATGAGTCTTGTTCACGCCCCGCCCCGCACCTCGCTGCCTATTGTTGTTAATGTTTATTGTGTATGTATTATTGTATTTTTTTTCTCTCTTTATCCATGATTGTGTTTTGTATGTGTGGCGTCCGAGCCTCAAGTGTTGTCCTTACCTATGTACTTATTTTTATGACTGTTATTGCTATTTTGTATTCGTTTTGTGTGTTCATTAAATGTTTTTCTTTCTTTCATATCACATCGCGATTGCCATATGGCAAAGAAAAAGTATGAAATTTACAATACTAACCATGGGAGTCTCTTTAGCTACATAACTAACTTCGGTTCTCCCCCTTAGCTCCACCGTACACCCGTGCCATGTGAACACAGCCACCTTAGCTCCTGTATGGAACTCATACGGCTTTCCTTTCACTAGTTCTGTGCCAAATAACTCCGCGTAACCACTCTTTACCTGCAACATAAACAAAAACTTAACCTATACGCTAAACATGTTTAAAACTAAGACTAATAATCTTCAAATATCTTTATAAACTTTACGTATGGTAAATATACTTGCTAGGAGTATATCTAATTTTTATTTTTACCTCTAACACCACTTTTTCATTCTTGGATTCAACTTCAAACCTAAGTTCAGAATCCGGGTCAAGTTTAAATTCCTGTAACTGAACTTCTGTCATTTTTATTACTATAACACTAAATGATTGTAGTTATATATAAACACGTAATTATGAAAGAATAAACCTAATATTATCCTTTAACGAAACAGATTGCTGACCACTCAAAACAAGACACAATTTGAAGTTGCGTCAAGAGTCAGTCAAGTCATAATCAATGTAAAAATAACCCAATTTTCAACATTAATGTCAAAAGTTTTAGAGGTTTCTTAGTTATACATGCTTAACATCGCGCCTTTACTCTGTTTTGTAAATCGGTCGAAGAAAAAAAAAGTAAACGTTTTGTTCAGTGTACAATAATGTATTATTATTAAAATTTGTCTTTAATCATGATTATCTCTAATATTCAATATTAGACCAAATAATTAATATATTTTTTAATATGAAATTATTAATAAACCATCTACAGTTCACTCTGTTTTTGCACATTTACTTCTATAAAAAATACATTAGGAAGCCATTTGTATGAAACCTTTGTGAATTGGTTTGCATCTCGTTTGCATGGATAACTAAACGCAACAAACGACAAATTAGTTTTCAAAAAATGTTTTGAATTCGTCGATGAATGATTATTTTTATATTTTCAATCGTGAAAATTGGTGTAATAATAAACTTTTTGTTTTGTTATTAAAATGGAGAGTTCATTTTTTGAATATCGTAACGACACAGTGGCTGGAAGTGATTCCGATAGTGAGTTTATCGATAATAGTTTAGCTGACGAATCTTTCACTCTGAAGAAGAAAAATAATACTGTTTTCGTAGCAGAATCTGAAGAATCTACATCAAATGGTAAGATAATAATAATACTATATGTCATAATTATTCCATACTAAAATACTGAAAATTATTTAAAAAGTAAGGAAGAACACATTTTGAAAAGTTTGTAAACAATGTTCATTGTCTTTTTAATATTTTGTAGATGAAAGCGAATATGACAAGGAAATACCTCAGAATGTATCCAAATCAGTGGTGAAGAGAAGCAATGTGGTTGATCATCACATCATCTCCAGTAGTGATGATGGTAAGCAAATCTTATTAGTTTATAGGTAAGCCATGCCCAGGTGACTTTGTCCACATACAATAGTTTTCTTTTTATTCGAGATAAATGGTAGCCTATGTTCTTTCCTAAGGTCCAGTCTATGCCATATATTTTTAAATGGTTTCTACGGTCTAAACCTCAGCATAAGCATGAAATCTTTATGGACAGATAGAGTTACTTTCACATTTTAAAATAATGGTACTTAGGGATTTTTGTAATTCACAGCATAATTGTGTAAAGTTTATCTAAGGATTTATTATTCTGCCTTTGCATCTGTATATCTCCTAAGACTACCCACTGACTTCTGATGAGCTCAAAAACTGCTGAACAAATTTTCAAGGTTTTTATATAAATTATGCTTTATAAATTGTGAAAGTTTGTGAATATGTTTGGATGTCTGTTACTTAATCATGCAATAAAGGCTGAACTGAGATTTACATGAAACACATAGTATAGCATGCAGATGGAAATTGTACAATAACTGTTTTTGTCAAACAATTTCCCAATTATAAAAAGTTTACACACACACTCACACCACTTTAATTCCAAGCTTGATATAAAAGTATAATATCTGCAGCTAAGCCCTATTCCAATGTATAACACTCTTAATCCAAAACATTAAACTTTTTTCTTTAGACACAAATAAACGTGGCAGCATTCGGAGACAGTCACAATCATCTAATAAAGTTGTATTAAGCTCTTCAGAGGATGGTAAGTATTCCTGAAAAATATTGATTGTATCATGCTAATAGTGAAATAATAGTGTATTAACTTGTAGTTATGTATAGTATTGATGTGGATAGGCTTAACTTAATAACATAAATGTATATTGCCTAAACTGACCAAGAAAAGATGTTGAAATAGCAGGTCTTTATATGATTTTTTTATGGCATTACAAAGTCAAAAGCAGGTCATTCACATTCACATTTTAGTAGGGTCAATGGTTATGGTGCCTGCTTCTGAGACATGGTGTTTTGGGTTTAATTCCCACCTGAGACAATAATTCCTGTGAATCACAGTTAGTTGTTCTAAGTTTGCCTGTGCATGGTGGCCATGAATGTGTTTGAAAGGTCCTCAGCATATATTTACCTAGTGCAAGGGTAGTCTTTGAAATAAAATCTTAACCTTTTCAACCTTCCAACAGAACAAGCATCTCCCGAAATGATCCCAAAACGTCGGCCACCATTGAGAAACAAATCCAATAGCTCAAATGATTCTTTTATTGGCCGTAAAACAAAAAAACGCGTCATGCAACTTAACTCTGACACTGAAAACTCTATTATCATAGAACATGCTAGACATAACAAGTTACAGTGCTGTAAAGACACTCCAATTAAAATAACTGGTGGAGAAGACCAAAAGGAACTAATTAATGACAGCAGTATGGTCTATGAAAGTGACAGCAGTGAAGCAGATGCCCCTAATAATGAGAGTGACAAAGACAAAGCTATAGATAGTGATGATAATCAAAGTGGAGGATCTGAAAGTGAAAATAATAAGAATACAAAAAGTATTCACAAAACTGATGATGAACATCAATCTAAAGTTGATGGACCAGAAATCTCTGATGATGATTCTGCTGACGATCAGACAGAAGATGATGATGATGAAGTTGGTAATCAGACCGATGATGAAGGTCCTGATGAGGACCAGATGGTGATGTCGAGAGCTACACGCATGAGCATAATGGGCATTATACCAAAAGGCAGTGACACTGATGATTCAGACTTTATTCAATCTGATGAGGTAAGTTTTTTCGTATTTATTTGTGTTTATAGTCCTCTTAGCTATTATTAAGGTCAATAGTAAATTACATGGAGAAGTATGAGGGACTTTTTGACTTAAATTTAACATCAGATAAATTATCCACTCTGTGCACTTGTATGTTAATTGTTAAGTTGCAGGTAGTGAAGGTTTTGAGAATGTTTATGGAATCATTGTCAAAAGCATTATCTACAGATAACAATCCTTATTATTTTATATAATTAACTTAAACTAAATTGAAAATATCACAATATTTGCCTATATTTCCAATATTCTAGAGTCGCCTCAATTCGAATCGTAGTTCAGCCGTCAGTCTCACAGAAATGCCAGAAGTGCAACTACAAAAGAATCCCGAGGTATCCAGGAACCTGCAAAAGACACCCGAGAAACAAAATCCACCAGATGACTTGGAGACATCAAGATTATCATGTTCTCCCTTCACAAGTCCCTTCAAAGACATCACTAATGAGACTGATAGACTACAAGAAAAGTCTTTTAATACACGAAAGTCTTTGGAAATTGAGGACTGCACTATAGTAATTGACCCGGATGGAAATGACTCTTATGGCTTTAAGAATAAAGTTGGGAATGCAGTGAAGGTGGAAGCCAAGGAGAACCTGATAAAGTATGATGATGATGTGACTATAATTGATTCTAAGCCGGAGATTATTGCGCTGAGCAGTGATGATGAAGATGAGGTATGTATAGACTATTTTACCTTTATTATTATGATTGTGTTTTATTGCAGAATTGAATGTTGTCATACCGGTGTATTACTTTGTTTGCTATTAAGAGACCCCCCACACTAGCGCCTTTCGAGCGTCATCATCAAAATAGTAGACACTTGTGTGAATAACTTTATAAAATATTTACTTTGTTACCTTTGTATTACGTAGATTTCTAAACGACTATATTGAAAGAATTTGTGGAAATAGTCCTGTAACTGTTACCCAATTGTGATAGAAGCAGGGTTGTATTAAATATGTTAGTTGGGCATTTTAAAATTGAAAATAAAAATACGAATCAGTATATCTAGTGATTGTAAAGTCCTATCGACTTTACAATCACTAGATATACTGATTCGTATAGATTTTGTCTAATGTTGCGGTAAACGGCATACACGTGCTATATGACTATGCTAACGTCCCGTTTTAGGGCTTCATAGCCATCTTTTGGGACGTAAACGCTAAACGTAAACTCTTCATTTGCGAAGCGGTGGTACTTATTGGCAACAGCTGGTTGGTACAACATAATATACTAAACGCGGGTATTTCAAAAATACTTGTCATAAAAATGAATTGACTTAATAAAAATATAAATGTCACTGTTAGCCTCAACAAAATATATAATGAGGGTAGTTCAACATTTTTGTATCTCAGTCAATAACGACTTTCCCGACATCGTGACTTTAGACATTTTAATTAAAGAAATTGGGTTTATATTTACGTTGATTAGGTACTTATATATAAGTTATATCAATGATAGTGTTTGTTCGCGATAATAGTGTAACAAAGTTATGAAGTGAAGCATAAATTATTTGAGGAAGTTTGACAAAACCGCGTCATCATGCCTCGGAGTGCGAAACTTGATATACCTGTAAGTTTTCAAATGGATTTACTAGTTACGCTTATTTAATAGGTATTTCATGAACTATAATATTTCTCATTTTAACTTAAAATTACAATGAAATACATGACTGATAAAATTAAATGTGTTCAACAGAAACATTACGAATATTTATGAATCCTTCCCTTTTTTCTTTCTTCTTGCACTGAAAAGTTAAAACACGCCACATAGACGAGCTAACTAATGCGTTGCAAACCATATTTTCTATTATTAGACTAATAAAACAATGTAGGTATCGATGTTTTTGTGTTTACTTATCAACAGACTCACTATTATGGTACCACTTTTTGAACATATTCCGCATAACGCAGTGCGTAAAGCTTATAAGAGCCATTGTGCAGGATCAGGGTGCTCTCGAACTCCAAAATGAATCGTTTATTTTTGATATGTAAAGCAGTGTTTATTCTCGAATATTATAAATTTACAAAAATGTCGTTAGGTCTTAGCATCTACGTGGAATACAGAACAGTACAAAAAAAATATAGCGAATGAAAAGCATGAATGAAAAAGAATGGACTCTCGTTCACGAACCGCCGCGCCGCGCTGATCGAACGAATCGCTCCCTGTTTGTTCCACGACGAAACAGATGGCTCTGTTTTCAACGTTCACAATGATGAGCTTCTCGCCGCGTCATATAGATGGCGTGAACATGCCCCCGGCCTTGGAACCTCTGGTTTCCAACATAAGAATGATCTTGATTAATGGGCTTGGTTGTCGGTTTCATCGTCGTTCATCGGTTGTAGCGGCAGCGGGCAAATTTTTGAAAATGCTCGTCTTATGGTCCCGGTGCTCGTACGAATGTCCGCGACTCGAGACACTCCGTCCTTCCCAGGAAACACTCGTGTGATGCGGCCTAACCTCCATTTCAATGGCGGAAGGTGGTCTTCTTTTATGAGGACTAGGCTGTCGGCCTGAAGATCCTCCTTCTTCGTTTTCCACTTGGTTCTAACCTGCAGCTCCGAGACATACTCGGTGGACCAGCGCTGCCAAAAGTGTTGCCGCACCTGCTCGATTCTGTCGTAGCGCGACAAGCTCGTAGTCAGTTTGTCTGACAGGTCTTCAGAAGCTGGAGCTGTCAACGGCCGGCCAATAAGGAAATGGGCAGGGGTAAGAGGAGTAAAATCTGTAGGATCTGTGGACAGAGGTGATAATGGACGGGAGTTCAGGACGGCTTCGATTTGTGCTAAAGCCGTGCTAAACTCCTCGTAAGTTAGTCTCGCGTTTCCTACTATACGTCTTAAGTGATATTTACACGATCGCACCCCACTCTCCCATAGACCACCAAAATGCGGGGAATAAGGCGGAATGAATTTAAATTCAATACCGTTATCAGCAGCATAATTTGTAATTATGTCGATATTATTTTTTAAAAACAAAGGGAATTCCGATTCGGCACCTACAAAGGTTTTTCCGTTATCTGAAAATATAACCCTCGGTTTACCTCGTCTACTAATAAACCGTTTTAATGCTAAAATGTAATCATTGGTGGAAAGACTAGTAACAAGCTCCAAGTGTATGGCTCGTGTTATAAAGCAAATGAATAAACATATGTACGCCTTGACCAGATGGGATCCTCTGCCTTTACGATTTAATACGTACACTGGCCCTGCGTAGTCAACACCTGATCGCATGAATGGGAAACCAGGTTCTAAACGTTCAGATGGTAGGTTGCCCATGATAGGTGTCAACGTCTTACCTTTCATACGGGTACATATAACACATTCACGAACTACTTTATTTGCTAGGATTTTAGCCTTCAATGGCCACCAACATTCACGCACAGTAGCCAATATTAGCAGAGGACCCGCGTGCAACAATCGTCTATGTTCATATCTGAATAAATTAACAGTGAACGGATGTTTACTACATAATAAAACTGGGTGCCTTTTATCATAACTAAATGTCGATGCATTTCTCAATCTACCTCCAATGCGTATTATGTTATAATCGTCTAGAAACAAGTTTAAACCAGAAATATGGCGATATTGCTTACAGTTTGTTTGAGTAGGTATATTATTAACTAAATTCTTATAAATGTCCGGAAATGATTTTGTTTGCACTAATTTAATAAGCATTCGCTGCGACGCATTCAATTCACCCACAGATAAGGAACCTGTTTGGCGGCACTCTTTACGTACCGAGTTTATGCGAGTGTTGTTTACGAATCTAAGTATGTATGCACCTATGCGTTTTAATTTCAAGAATGAGGAATATTGTTTAAAGTTAATCAAATCATCGCATGGATTAGAAAGTAAACAAACTTGTTCAGATTTTATTTCAGGTAAAATTTGTAAATCTTGAATGACGCACGTAGGTATATCTAAAGAATGTGTGTCGCGTAAATATGACGGACCGTGCCACCATAAATCACAATCCTTCAACATATCCAAACTGAGACCTCTCGACAACAAGTCAGCTGGGTTATTCTTACTATTTACGTGTAACCATACTGAGTCACCTGTGAGGTCGTTTATTTCAGTCACCCGATTCTGTACGAAAGTTTTAAGTAAATGCGGTGACATTTTTACCCAACCCATGATTATCGTCGAGTCTGTCCAGAAATAGATTTTATTAAATCGTAATCTTAAAGAATCTATTATTTTTTTATATAATCTAGCACCCACCAGCGCACCACAAAGTTCCAGACGAGGAATACTTATACATTTTATCGGCGCCACCTTACTTTTAGCACAAAGTAAATGAACTGTTATATTCGTGTTATCGCTATAAGTGCGAACATAGGCGCAAGCACCGTATGCATTCTGAGATGCGTCAGTGAATATATGAAGTTCCGTATATTGAATAAAATCGCCTCTAACGTGACGTGTAATGGTTAAATCTTTTAAGAATCTTAGCGTATGGATAAACTGTTTCAATGTCTTAGCAATATCTGACGAAACAGGAGTATCCCAATCAATCTTACTCAACCATAACTTTTGTAATAATATTTTAGATATAATGACGGCTGGAGAGAGAAGACCTAACGGATCATATATTTGAGATATAACAGACAACATCATTCTTTTAGTCAACTTCGACTCATTATAATTGCTATCAACATTCGTTATAAAATATAACTTATCACTAACGTTACGCCAGCCCAATCCTAGTGTTTTCGTTTGCGTATGCTCGCCTATAAAATGTTCTATGGACCTATCGTGAGACATATCCATATTAAATGTCCACTTACGCAAGGGAAAACACCCCGACCGTAGAACTTGTGATGTTTTCTCGCAAATTCTTATTAAACTATGTTGGTCATCATCACCCGTTATCAAATCGTCGACAAAAATGTCCTGCATGATGACACGAGCAATGACGTCATCATTACACTCATGCGCTAGTTGACGTATACATCTCATACTCAAATACGGTGCAGACGCAGTTCCATACGTCACCGTATTAAGTTGATACGTGTCTAATGGTTCCGTAGGATTCTCACGCCACAATACCAACTGCAAGGACCGCTGATCAGGTTGTATGAGGCATTGCCTGAACATCTTTTCTACATCGGCACAAGCTACGTATTTGTATCGTCTGAATCTTAACAGTATAGAAAAAATATCATTCTGTAACGCAGGCCCTGGCAATTGAATATCGTTTAACGATTTATGTGAGGTAGTTACCGCGCTTGCGTCGAATACTACGCGTAATTTTGTTGTTGTACTACCCTCTTTAATAACTCCGTGATGTGGGAGGTAGTAGTTAGGTTGACTACATGTACTTAATTTCGACATGTGACCTAAGTCTCGATATTCTCGCATAAAATCGATATACATACGCTTAAGTTCCGGTAAACGTTCGAGTTTACGTTCAAGTGATAGAAATCGCTTCTTTGCTAACGTATAAGAATCCCCAAGTACGTCAGCTGATTCTCTTAACGGTATACGAACCGAAAACCTGCCAAATTCATCGCGTTTGGTTGTATTAATGAATATATCTTCACATCTCTGCTCATCATCCGAAAGAATGGCACGAGTTGATGAAGGTATATCTTCGAGCTCCCAAAATAACCTGAGCTGTTTATCAATGTTTATATTCAGGTTACATTGAACATGAGTAGTTTGTATATTCTTAATGAGGACAGGGCCAGATAATAACCATCCTAACTTCGAGTTTTGTAGGAATGGCCCACTGGGTAGACGTATTTTATCTGTTTCTATAAGGTCCCAAAACTTATCAGCACCTATCAGCAAATCAATATCTGACGCCACATTAAAAGTAGGATCTGCTAATTTTACGTTATTCGGAATACGTATAAAACTAGAATTGAAGTTTATGGATGGCAAACTGGACGTTATGCCCGGCAAGACAATACAACGAATGTTGGTTGAATAATCGTATATTAATGATCGAATAGGTATATCGCATAAGTGACTCGACTGTGTGACCTCTTGACCTACACCCGAGATTCGAACAGTGGACTTTATAAAGGACACGTTCAATCGTTTACATAATCTTTCTGTAATAAAACAGTTCTGGCTTCCACTATCAAGTAGTGCACGAGCCCTATGAAAAACGTTGTTACGATCAGCTACCTCCACCCACGCTGTAGAGAGTAAAACCGTCTGTAACACCTTATAATCGTTTATAATATTATAACATTCCTTAATATTCGTATCGACAGCTGGTATGGAATGTAACGCGGTAGATGTGTGTGTTGCGCTCTGCGCTGTACACGAGTCGTCACGCTCACACACATAAGAATCGTTTTGAGAGACACCTATATGTAATAAACTGTTATGTTTCTGCTGGCATTGTTTGCACGGCCCGAACCTACAGTTATCATAGCTATGTCCTGCTCGTAAACAATTACGACACAGGTTTTTCTCCGATATAAAGTTTGATCTTTCTTTTATAGACATATTAAGAAACCCAATACACATATAAAGTGCATGATTTTGATTGCACAACACACAATTTATTTTATTACGATTACCCTTTTTTAAATTGAACGATTTACCCTTCGAATCATTATCATTTTTTGACGCAACGAAACTATGAGAATTCATTGAACTTGAACTTCGTTTTGTTTCACTATGCTTGTTCTCAATTTGCGGTCTATCTTTCGATCTACTATGGCTAGCGGTAATCATATCTAGCATATCGGCTCGGTTTCTAAGAAACGAAAGTAAATCATCCAATTCAACCTTTACTTTAGAATTATTGTGAGACCCAAAAGACATAGCACCTTTATGATTCTCCCACTCACGTTCCGTAGAAGAGTCAAGCTTGGATACAATAAGGAAAATTAACAAAGTATCCCATGAATCAGTGGGTTCATCCAACGTATTGAGAGCTCGTAAGTTTCGTAGGACGGTATCTATTAATTTACGTATCAATACCGGCGATTCCTGTTTTATAGAAGTTATGTTGAACAACGATTTTACATGATTGTTAATTAATAACCTAGTATTATGAAAACGATTTTCTAGAAGCTCCCATGCGTGAATGTAGTTGGTCGGAGTGAACTCTAAAGCACTGATCACGTGTAAGGCACTTCCGCTGAGGGCAGCACGTAAATAATGAAACTTTTGTATTTCGTCTAAATCTGAACGCTTATGTATCATACTTAAATATGAATTTTTGAACTCAAGCCAGTGATCGTATGACCCATCGAAGTCAGGTAATTTTATGTAAGGTAATTTGACATTTACTGGTTTTTGCGATGCACTATTTTCTTGTGTAATAATGGAATTGTTACTAGTCTCTGCATTTACAATTAAACAATTCGCAGTAGCCATTGCAGTGAAATATAATGATTCTAATGATTCTATGTATTCTGAATTACTGGTCATCTCCGCCTCGGTTAACAACAATTCTATATTACTTTCGACAGCGTTATATTTCTGAAATAGGTCACAAGCTAATTGTATTCGCAATTTAACTTCAGCTACTTGCAATTGAGTTAAACTAGCCCCGGAAAACGAATCTATAAATTTTTTAAATTGTGTTAGGCGGCCTTTCAGGTTTCCTCTTTGCTTTTTTAATTCCACAAGATCTAAATCGGTAAACTTATCGACAGGCATTTTGGTAGTCTACGAAAAGAATTGTAGGTACTCACGTGTAGGTATCAGCGGCGTAGCTCCGGGTATGGGTCGTTCAAACTGTAACGTATAAAACACAGCTTTAGCACAAATCGTATAAGGAAGTAGACGGGAACAAAGACCTGACCGTTGCTCGAATCGCTTGAAGATCTTTGGATCGTCTCGTCTCTGCTGGTCCAACTCGTCAGTCGGTACTCGTGGCAGGTATCCGAAGTCACGTCGTCCAAGGATCACGTCGGGGTCACCAAAATGTGCAGGATCAGGGTGCTCTCGAACTCCAAAATGAATCGTTTATTTTTGATATGTAAAGCAGTGTTTATTCTCGAATATTATAAATTTACAAAAATGTCGTTAGGTCTTAGCATCTACGTGGAATACAGAACAGTACAAAAAAAATATAGTTGCCCGCGAATGAAAAGCATGAATGAAAAAGAATGGACTCTCGTTCACGAACCGCCGCGCCGCGCTGATCGAACGAATCGCTCCCTGTTTGTTCCACGACGAAACAGATGGCTCTGTTTTCAACGTTCACAATGATGAGCTTCTCGCCGCGTCATATAGATGGCGTGAACAGCCATATAACAAATTTATATTGTTCAATCTTTGTTAAACTCAATCATACACTCTTTTACGGATTGGGCACATATTTAACATATTACACCTCAATTTAGCGCGAAGTAGGTATAAATAATTGTTTTAAACAATTGCTGAATAAATTTCTTAAAGCAGCTTACTAACTCAGAAACTATTAGATTTAAAAAGAATTTTTCACCATTAGAGAACTACTTTATTCAGGAACTACCGGCCCGTCTCGGCTTCGCACGGGTGCATGTTTGCAGTAAAAAATACAGCCTATGTTAGTCAGCGATAAAGTACCATTCTAATAGTGAAATAATTATTGCAATCCGTCCAGTAGTTTTTGAGTTTATTCGAAACCTACAAAAATAAAAACATTTCCTCTTTATAATATGTATTAGTATGGATTACATAGGCCATACTTTTGATGAGTTCCCCACGGGAACGGCAGTTAGGTAACAATAAAGGCATAAAACATCACACCACGTTTTAAGCAGTTACTAAGTCCTCAAAACTTCATTTAATTTAATCTTTACGAAAAAAAATAGGTTAAAGATGAGAAGAAATCACCCAAACCGAAATCCCCGAAGCCGAAGAAGGAGAATCAAGACAGACCTCTATCCCAGAACATAAAGCAGTACCTCGCGCCGGCCAGCTACCCGAACCAACAAGTTGTGTACGTCAAGAAACACATCAGGGAAACTGAGCTGCTCAAGTTAGAGGCGCTGAAAGAGGACCTCAAAAATATTAGAGTGAGTAAGACTTATCTATCTGTTTCGTACAGGGCGTAGACTCTGGGGGGCGCAGGAATGGCTAAACTAGACAGGACTGTTATTTTTTCGGTTTGCTCCTAAATGGGTGGGAAACGCATTTGCACTAGTGAATTTGCGTTTGAGTTTTAGTGAGTGTTTACGGCACTGTTCGTATCAACAACAGACAATAACATCTAGTACCCCAATGCTGGACCTCAGAAGCATAAGGACGGATGTACTATTATCTTCAGAAGCAATTGGTCGTAAGTGCCAGTTTACGATAAAGGCACATACGACGAATGCTTCTGACGTATAATGGCACATCCGACCCTATGCTTATGCATTTTGACTGACATTGCTTATACATTTGTAATTGCAGTACCTTCTGGAAGAGATGGACGTAGCCACGTTACCTGATGGAGGAAGCAAGCTAATCGAGCGGCTTACAAACCTCGAGACGCAGGTTCGACTCCAGGGCGATAAAGTTGCCAATATGATCGTAGAACCAGGTGAGGGTAGTATGATATTCCTTTACATTCCTTTGTATATTTTGATGTCCTTTTTAAGCGGCCGTAGTAGCAATAACAATCGAATACCAGGAAAGGGGAAGTAGCGTTTACTTTTGTGTTACAACATAATACTACGGTCATCAACCCGCCTGCCTAGCGTGGTGACTATGGCAAAACCCTTCCTCAGGAGGACGCTCTTGTTCAGCAGTGGACGTTATGCTAATGATGATGATGATAAACAAGGACAGTTTTTGTAACCATGTAGATGTTTAAACGAATTAAACTGTATTCATTCAGCACATAGGTATTAACATACACTTGTACTTGTCAATTATACACAATAAAGTAATATTAATATAATTAAATACCAAATATGGCAACTAAAATCTATTGCGGGTTAGCTAATCATCTGTCTGTCATTCTAGTATCACGTCATAGGTATAGTAATAACAATAATTAATTAAATGAATAAAATGTTATTATAATTTAGCTCTATAGAAAGGAGGCACGTTTTGAAACAATATTTTTACGAATAAGCGACACACGCCTGATGGGCACCCTTGATGGGCTAAGACCACGGCTCAGGGCATCCTTTGATCAACAACTTTTTTAACTTGTAGATAAGCCGACGGCGGCGGACATGGCGCGAGATGGCTTCGATAAGAATAATGAGGGCCTCTCCTGGGACGAGATACAGAAAGCCAGTAATGCAGTGCAACCACGGATGTTTGGCAAACAAGGTAGGTGTAATGTTTATTATATAAGTTTATTTTTATGATAAACAAAATGCCCTGAAGTGATTTATAAGACATATATAAGTATATGTAAAACTCAAACTAAAAATAAAATGATTTAATTTAAAAACTGATTATTTCATGGACTGGTTTATTATTGTAAAGCGACATTATCCAGAAGTAACCAAGGAAATAGTTTATGTAGTTTTAGTCTATCAGAGAAGCGAGTTTCATATTGTATATCAGAGTACTTTTTTATGAACTTGGATATCATCGTCTCTTAAAGATTATTGTATAGTAGGTTGATGTTCCAAATCACATATTAAAAGTGCTGGATGTAATAACAAAATTTATCAATTTATTTTGAAATAAAGTTTTGGGTTTTTTGCCCAGGGAAGTTCCCAAAACTGGGCGGAAAACCCAAATCTTTAAAACTAAAGGTGTAATCTTCTTTATCTTTCGTTCTGCTTGCTTTATTTTTTTTCGGTGCATCGCTACGATGTACGCTAGTAAGCTAAAGTTTACAAGGGCCTTAGCCTATGTTACACAGTTATGTCATAGACTACTTTTACCCGTGTCCACCCCGTAGCCATGGCCACGCACATGGCGGAGCGCCACCTGATCCTGGACCGCCTGCGCGACCTGTACGAGTCGCTGGCCTCGCGCCCCGCAGACTCCGCGCAGGACTCCGCCCCGCGCGCGCTCGTCAGCACCATGCTGCCGCACCAGCTGCACGCGCTCGCCTGGCTCAAGTGGAGGGAGACGCAGAGACCCCGCGCCGGGATACTGGGTACGTCACCAGAGTGTATTACCTATTGCTCAGCACCAGCTGCACGCGCTCGCCTGGCTCAAGTGGAGGGAGACGCAGAGACCCCGCGCCGGGATACTGGGTACGTCACCAGAGTGTATTACCTATTGCTCAGCACCAGCTGCACGCGCTCGCCTGGCTCAAGTGGAGGGAGACGCAGAGACCCCGCGCCGGGATACTGGGTACGTCACCAGAGTGTATTACCTATTGCTCAGCACCAGCTGCACGCGCTCGCCTGGCTCAAGTGGAGGGAGACGCAGAGACCCCGCGCCGGGATACTGGGTACGTCACCAGAGTGTATTACCTATTGCTCAGCACCAGCTGCACGCGCTCGCCTGGCTCAAGTGGAGGGAGACGCAGAGACCCCGCGCCGGGATACTGGGTACGTCACCAGAGTGTATTACCTATTGCTCAGCACCAGCTGCACGCGCTCGCCTGGCTCAAGTGGAGGGAGACGCAGAGACCCCGCGCCGGGATACTGGGTACGTCACCAGAGTGTATTACCTATTGCTCAGCACCAGCTGCACGCGCTCGCCTGGCTCAAGTGGAGGGAGACGCAGAGACCCCGCGCCGGGATACTGGGTACGTCACCAGAGTGTATTACCTATTGCTCAGCACCAGCTGCACGCGCTCGCCTGGCTCAAGTGGAGGGAGACGCAGAGACCCCGCGCCGGGATACTGGGTACGTCACCAGAGTGTATTACCTATTGCTCAGCACCAGCTGCACGCGCTCGCCTGGCTCAAGTGGAGGGAGACGCAGAGACCCCGCGCCGGGATACTGGGTACGTCACCAGAGTGTATTACCTATTGCTCAGCACCAGCTGCACGCGCTCGCCTGGCTCAAGTGGAGGGAGACGCAGAGACCCCGCGCCGGGATACTGGGTACGTCACCAGAGTGTATTACCTATTGCTCAGCACCAGCTGCACGCGCTCGCCTGGCTCAAGTGGAGGGAGACGCAGAGACCCCGCGCCGGGATACTGGGTACGTCACCAGAGTGTATTACCTATTGCTCAGCACCAGCTGCACGCGCTCGCCTGGCTCAAGTGGAGGGAGACGCAGAGACCCCGCGCCGGGATACTGGGTACGTCACCAGAGTGTATTACCTATTGCTCAGCACCAGCTGCACGCGCTCGCCTGGCTCAAGTGGAGGGAGACGCAGAGACCCCGCGCCGGGATACTGGGTACGTCACCAGAGTGTATTACCTATTGCTCAGCACCAGCTGCACGCGCTCGCCTGGCTCAAGTGGAGGGAGACGCAGAGACCCCGCGCCGGGATACTGGGTACGACAATGAAATAGTACGATCTCTTTATTTAGATTCATCAGCATCATCAGCCAGTAAAGGTTCCACTGCTCAACATGGGTGTCCTTCTGAGGAAGGGTTTTGTCATAGTCACCGCTTAGCAGGCGGATTGGTGATCGCAGTATTATGATGTAACACATAAGGAAACGTTGCTGCCCGTTCAGTGGTATATGCTTGTTATAGATGATGTTATCACAAATGGAAACAACGGATTAACGTTCTTTGCAAAGTACGGAGTACTTCAATCAATCAGACTCAAAAAAATATAAGGTTTTACGCAAAGATTACTTGTCCGGGGTTGGTATCGAAACCACGACATCTGAGACGTATACAAGTATGCCAAGATGTTATTTTGATTACTTTCATACAAATTATTATCATGTCAATGAATTAAAATAAATACAATATCATTATGAATACACCTACACCATAATGACCACGTCTGGCCATCGTTCCTCCAGACTTTCGTAGCGCTAGAATTATTAAATAAAAAAAATGTAGATATGTCAAGATGAAATATTATACGTATGTTTGTTATGCAGCTGACGACATGGGTTTGGGTAAAACCATCACCATGATATCTCTGATCGTGAGCGACAAGGAGGGCAAGCTCGAAGATGATGAAGACGATGAGGATGATGAGGAGTATCCTGCCAAGACTAAATGTGAGTATAGTTATAATTCGTATGAGAGGAGACTAATCGTCATTGATATAGCAATACCACGTAAATAACATTTGCTAATTAGGTTTCATTTCATCTGTCAAGAAATATTTTCTTTGTATATGTTTTAAGGCAAAAAAAAAAAAACAATTTCCTACATTTGATTTTCAACTTTATTAGTTACTAGCTGACCCGGCAGACTTCGTACTGCCTCAATCGATACATAAAAGACCTAAACATTTGTATAAAATAAACTGGGCCGTAGAGACTTCGTTTATGCGGTACTCCTACCCCTACACTACCCCTACCCTACACTACCCCTACCCTACACTACCCCTACCCTACACTACCCCTACCCTACACTACCCCTACCCTACACTACTCTCACCCTACACTACCCCTACCCTACACTACCCCTACCCTACACTACCCCTACCCTACACTACCCCTACCCTACACTGCCCCTACCCTACACTACCCCTACCCTACCTCTACCCTACCCCTACCCTACACCTACCCCTAATCTACCCCTACCCTACCCTACACCTACCCTAAAAAATCTTAGCAAAAAAATAAAGCTCGAATTGACTCTACATTTTAGTTAGAAAACGTTTGTATGGGAAAAAGAAAAAGGCTGTTTTAAGGGGTTTTCAGGCAACTACTAATAAATTAAAAATTAATTAAAAAAACATTGTCTAGCGGACAAAATTGTGAATCTAAACCATTCCCAGATCCCCTTGAACACACACAAAAAATTTCATCAAAATCGGTCCAGTCGTTTGAGAGAAGTTCAGTGACATACACACTCACAGAAGAATTATATATATAAAGATTGGGACTTATGCGGTATAGCAGTTTCACCAACGCGACGTCGACTAATGAAATGTGTTCATTTCACATCCGTGCTTAGCACACATAGTTCCCATTAAAAGCATCAGACGTTAATATGCGAAATTCCTTACTGTATTTATGTTTATTAAACATTTCATGTAAAGTTTATAATATCAATATTTTGAATTGATAAAAAAATAAGTATGTATTATTTTTGTTTTCCTATTACAAACAAAATCAAATCACTCCCCTTTGTAATATGAAGGTACTTATAGATTTGTTTAAAATCTTTTTTCTTATAGAATACTTACAAATTCGTTTCAGTTTATTAATTTTTTTTAGCATGCTCTTTCATAATATCAATGTAAATATATATTTTTCATTTTTATCATCCTATGGTCTAGTGTTAAGAGGCGGCACCCTCGTAGTATGCCCAGCCTCCCTGATCCAGCAGTGGGGTGGCGAAGTAAAGAAGCACTGTAAGCCCCACACTCTGTCCGTGTGTCTGCACCACGGACCGGCGCGTGCGCAGCAACCCAACCGGCTAGCCGCCAACGATCTGGTGGTCACCACGTATAATATCATGCAGAGGGATAATGAAAAGGTAAGTGTTCTTATCTTGATAATTTGTTTTAATGTGAAATCAAATGTTTTTCTTAGTAATATAGTCAAAAAGTGATATCATGATCAGGTCGTATAACGGCCACTAACGTGCTGAAAATGGGCCACCTGCCCAGGGAGGGCCATAGGTGACCGCAGTTTTATGTTGTAACAAGGAAACGCTACTGCCCGTATCTTGGTATACGATTGTTATAGATGATCTCATGACAATCGGGATCGTAGCTTAACGTGACAACCAGACCTGGAAATAAATTTAAGAATTTACACAAAGATTGTTTGTTTGTCGTGGGGATAGGATATAATACCGCTACCTCAATGGAACATTATCTATAATATAAAAATGAATCGCAAAATGTGTTGGTAAGCGCATAACTCTACAAAGCCTGGACCAATTTGGCCAATTCTTTTTTTTTAATGTTCGTGGAAGTTCAAGGATGGTTTTTACGGCGAGAAAAAATCGAACAATTGCCTGAAAACCCCTTAAAACAGCCTTTTTCTTTTTCCCATACAAACGTTTTCTAACTAAAATGTAGAGTCAATTTGAGCTTTATTTTGTTAATTAAAAACTTGATTTTTTTTGCCAAGATTTTTTAGGGTAGGTGTAGGGTAGGGTAGGGGTAGATTAGGGGTAGGTGTAGTGTAGGGTAGGGGTAGTGTAGGGTAGGGGTAGTGTAGGGTAGGGGTAGTGTAGGGTAGGGGTAGTGTAGGGTAGGGGTAGTGTAGGGTAGTTGTAGTGTAGGGTAGTTGTAGTGTAGGGTAGGGGTAGTGTAGGGTAGGGGTAGTGTAGGGTAGGGGTAGTGTAGGGTAGGGGTAGTGTAGGGTAGGGGTAGTATAGGGTAGGGGTAGGGTAGGGGTAGTGTAGGGTAGGGGTAGTGTAGGGTAGGGGTAGTGTAGGGTAGGGGTAGTGTAGGGTAGGGGTAGTGTAGGGTAGGGGTAGTGTAGGGTAGGGGTAGTGTAGGGTAGGGGTAGTGTAGGGTAGGGGTAGTGTAGGGTAGGGGTAGTGTAGGGTAGGGGTAGTGTAGGGTAGTTGTAGTGTAGGGTAGTTGTAGTGTAGGGTAGTTGTAGTGTAGGGTAGGGGTAGTGTAGGGTAGGGGTAGTGTAGGGTAGGAGTAGTGTAGGGTAGGGGTAGTATAGGGTAGGGGTAGGAGTACCGCATAAACGAAGTCTCTACGGCCCAGTTTATTTTATACAAATGTTTAGGTCTTTTATGTATCGATTGAGGCAGTACGAAGTCTGCCGGGTCAGCTAGTGTTCATATATAAATGTTTGTTTGAACGCGCTAAACTCAGGAACTACTAGTCTGATTTCAAAAATTCTTTCAGTGTTAGATAGTCCATTTATCGAGGAAGGTTATAGGCTATATTTTATTTTCAATAATTAGAGATCCGTAAGAAAATTGCGATTTTGAACCCAAGGTGTAAAATCGAAAACCTATTTATGCGTGCGCTGCAAAAACTATTGACAATAGAACAAAATGATGTACTACGGGTTTGTAGGTCTTATTAAGATCTACAAAAAAGTCCGCGAGAGCATATATCTAACTATCATAGTTTAGTCACAATTACCGATTTTATGTTAATAAAAAATATAAAATCGTCTGAAGAAAGAAACTACGTTAAATGTGTATCGTAATATCTTATCCAATACCTTATCCAAATTAAGCATTTTATTATCAAGGCTATTTATGTAGAAGTAAAATACTTTTCGTTTTATTCCAATCGGACATTTCGTTGAGAAATTATCACGAGTATAAAAACGCAAAGAATTGGTACCTAATATATAATAATGAGTTATTTGCCATAATAGATAAAGCTGAAGAGTTTGTTTGCTTAAACGCGCTAATCTCAGCAACTACAGGTCCGATTTGAAAAATTATTTCAGTGTTAGATAGCCCATTTATCGAAGAAGGCTATAAGCTATATTTTATTATAATGTTTCTACGGGAACGGGAGTTACGCGAGTGAAACCGCGCGCGGGAAGCTAGTTCCATATATTTGGAAAAGGATTAAAGATTATGTTTGCAGCAAGGAAAAAACTACCGAGCAATTTTCATAAATTCCTTCACTCCACTTTGTTTTTCTCTTAGATATCTACATAGCCAGAAGTAACATTAGCTATTTTCTATTTATTTATTTATCAAGATTTTTTACACAATACATGATTTCAGATTTCTCGTGTAACACAGAATACCTACATATACAGGGTGTCCCAAAAGATTACGTAGCTGGGAAGGGGGGTGATAGGGATGGTCACAAGGGTCACCAGAAAAATATAAAAAATTCCCTCTGGGTGTTTAAAAAAAGAAATGGCATTTTTTAAAAGACTAAAAATTTTACACCTTGTGCTAACTGTACCTACAAATACGGCTGTATTTAAAAAAAATGCTGTTATGTAATCTTCAATAACAACAAGGCCATCAACATCAACATAAAAAATAACAAGGTGTAAAATTTTAAGTTTTTAAAAAAATGCCATTTTTTTTGTTAAATACCCAGAGCGGATTTTTTTTTATTTTTCTAGTGACCATTGTGTCCACCCCTGTCACCCCCTTTCCCAGCTACTTAACCTTTTGGGACACCCTGTATATAAAAAAATTACAATTAGTTAATGAAATTTCTTTTTTCCTACGGGAACATACAATTTACTAAAGAAGCCACATGAGGTGGTAAATAATAATAACTCCAAATTGACAAATAATAACTCCAACTGCGTTTATTATTAGAAATCGAAAAACTTGAGAGGTATTTTTTTTACTCACAATGAACAAATCGGTGGCATTAGCCCCGCCCACATAATGCGCTTTAGAACCGGATATTTTGGCATTTGTTTGTCAACAATGTGCCAAATAGTGTTACATTCGATCGTCTTACAAATTGTACGTGGGCTGATACGATATGAGCTTACTCGCTTCTAGTAACTACGGGTAATTTGCCTCTACTCGGGTTGTAGCAACTGGTAATTCGAACTCAATTGTACGCCCTCTCCGCCTAAGGGTCGGAAGGGTTATTGCTAAGTTTTACAATAAAACCATACGAAGCTTTCGTCGTCAACGTCGTTTTGGTTTTAGTGACCTGCGTACTGAAAATAGAGCGAATGTGGCACAAAACTGCTCTAATCTTAAAAAGTGTAAAGTCCGGAATTCTCTAGGCCAGTGACTTCCATGAGCCGAGGTCCAAGCCCCACAAAGGTCCTCTTTGTGCTCTTGTAGCAAAAGCCTCGTGGCTAACTACAAATGACCACCAGAAAGAGAAAAGCATCCATTTCGACATCTCGACTCTAATAGCGTCCTTTACATTATAATCCAGCTCGGATAGGAGATGAGAAACAACATGGCGATTAATATTGAATTAAAAGTGTCTCGTAGATATCTAGTTAAACAGGTTTTACACACATTATTTAACACAGATATACTTGGTACATATTGCTACCAAAATGAAACACTTTTTGATTGATTTATCATTGTGGAAGAATGCTTTGTGTAGTGTCTCTCTACAGAACATGAAAGGTGGTATGCCCGTCGGCCAACGGATATGTCATACAGTTCAGAGCTTGTATATGTTCGAATTGGCTTGAGAACTTTATTGCGCGATACAAGTTAGTAGGGATGCTAGGCGTTAGTCTTCCCCCCTCGACTTCCTGACCCTTAGTTTGCAAAGAACCATCCGATGCCCTCGAAGACCCGAAGTCCGAGAGGTCCGCGAACTGTAAAGTAGAGCGACAGTTGCACAATACTCCCCTAAAATACTAAAAGTCATACTCCCTCAATTTCATCGCCAGCGACCGCCCTGAGTCGAGGTCCAAGCCCCACAGGGGGCGCCCTCTTGCACAGGTTTCTTTGTTTGTAGTTTTTAAACCATTTATTAAGGCTGGAGTTCTGCTCGCCTTTATGCCCGGTGAAGTAGAAAAAGCCTCAAGGCTGCGTACGTAAGTCCAACCGAAAGAAAAAGAACTAGGCGTTAGATGGCGCTGCTAGTCTTCTTGTGGTATGGCGACTAATGTAGATGTCGCTTCACCATCATGTGGATCATCAGGTCGGTCGTTAGTAAACTGGTGTGTGGCACAGAACGGGGTGCTGATGCGCATCCGCTGGCGGCGCGTGATCCTGGACGAGGCGCACATCGTGCGCAACCACAAGTCGGCCACGTGCGCGGCGGCCTCCCGCCTGCGCGCCGCCCGGCGCTGGTGCCTCACGGGCACGCCGGTGCAGAACAAGGACCTCGACCTCTTCGCGCTGCTCAAGTTCCTGCGCTGCTCGCCCTTCGACGACCTCACGGTGAGCCAAAACATCCTAAGTCATAAAGCGACCTATAAGCTTTATCATCAACCCGTGTGACGTCCACTGTTGAAAACAAAAGTCTTCCGGACGGGTGTCTGCCATACTTCCACTGCCATTATTATGTTGTAACATACAGAGAAACGCTATCGCCCATTTCCTGGTATACGATTTTTACAGATGTTTTTATACCATTGAAAAATAACGGTTTAATATACTTTCCGAGGTACGGAGTAGTAGAGAGGTAGTTTCAAGATCTCTAGTCTCAAGAAATCAAAGATACAAATAATATTTTTGTCTGGCGTGAGAACTTACCCACAGATTTCAAGACCATAATGGAGACTCGCAAATGCTGAACCGGTTGTTACATATAGCTTATATTACGTATTTAAGTAAAACACTAAAATCCTTATATTTAATTCTTCAATACCTTTAGATGTGGAAAAAATGGATCGACAACAAGAGTTTAGGCGGTCAAGAGCGTCTCTCCACTATAATGCAGTGTATCCTGCTACGGAGAACCAAACAGCAGCTGCAACAGAAGGGACAACTCAACTGCTTGCCGGAGAAGAATATACATCAGAAACATGTTACTCTGAGTAAAGCTGAGATGAACGTGTATCAGAAGGTAAGATGGCGATCACTATTTACTCTAAATAGATAACTCATTGTAGAAGTAAATCTACTTTAAAATTAATGTAGACCTTCAAAAGTGTTATCGTATTAACACTTTTGACGGCTTTAGTTTATCGGGCATTAAGTACCGAAGTGATGCCCTCACAATAGAAACGATGATTTAGCATTCACAGAAAACTTTTTCTAACAAGGAAACCTTTCAGAGTTCCTTCATTAGTTTCTTTAAAAAATAAATGCCACCGTAGGAAATTTATATAGAATAAATATTGTTGGCACTGTTCTACCGAAGCGGTATTTGGAGGTGCAAGCATCTAGTTCTATGAAATTTTACAGAAAATATGAGAGTGTATTTTGTATACTTACCTTATAATTTTTATTCGAAATTCAAAGATTATAATTTTGTTATCGTGTATCGCAACGATTTTGATAATAATACTTAGTATGTTGCTCTGAAACATTTCGAATGCCCTTGTGCTAGGAATTATGAAAAATCTTAAAGTCGCCATACCTCAAATTCCTTCGCCAGCGACTGCCCTAAGCTGAGGTCCAAACCACACAGGGGGCGCCCTTGACCAGTGGATTCCTACTCACCTTTGGGACCAATGAAGTAGCAAAAGCCACCTTGCATACTTTCAGGTTATTTATTGTGGTTGTTAAAATCAGCGAGCACTTACAAACTTGGTGTTTGTCAGGTGCTCGTGACGTCCAAGACGCTGTTCGCTCAGTTCCTGCACCAGCGCGCGGAGAAGAACGCGGAGTACCAGGGGTTCAGCTCCTCGCGCAACACCGAGTACGACAAGATGCACAAGAGAATGGTCGCCTTGCAAGGTAATACTTGCTTGAGTTTACTAAACATTTCTTGATAAATTTATCGAGAGTAAGGGCCCTTCAAATTAGGCGCGCTAGCCGCGCCACTACCGCGACACGCGCACGTCATTTGAATTATTATTGAACCTCAATATGAATGCAGATCGACTTGACATCATCAACATCATCATCAGCCCGTACAACGTCTACTGCTGAACATGGGTCTCCTCCCGAGGGAGGAATTTTGCCATAGTCACCACGCTTGGCAGGCGGATTGGTGACTGCAGTATTATGTTGTAATACACAGGGAAATGCTGCTGCCCGTCCCCTGTTATACGCTTGCTATAGATGATGTTATAACAATTGAGACCAACGGCTTAACATGCTTTCCGAGGCACGTAGGGTAGTCCCTCAACCAACCAGACCCGAAAAGAAATGTTAGAATTTATTTTTAATTGAGCCTAATACCGCTACGCTACGAAGGTTAACATAATATAAGTGTTTATTGAGGAAGTTAAAAATCACCCTGCAATATGATATTCTAGATACTGCGTTGGAATACATTGCGTAACTGGCGAATATCACTAGAATAAGCATGAAGAATAAAAAATTATATTTAGTCTGCGAGATAGGTTAATAAAAAATATTGGACACGTATTTTTTTATTTACCAAATCAATAAATTAAAAGGATACAGAGAGAAACACGATAACTATAACACAGTTTATGATTTTTCGTAATATTAAGGGCTCGAGCACACCGGATGCGTATGCGTAGACGTGCACGTACCACTGAGTTGTAATGTATGGAACCGTATGAGACATAACACACCGCTGCGTAACGTAGACGTGTAGTCTAGTCAACAAGTTCAAAAACGTGTTAAATAGAAATAAAGCTCCTAAAAATATGTGCCAAAGCTCATTCGATTCGGAATGACGTCTAGAAAAAATGTTTTTTAAGGGTATATTAGCACATAAAAAAATGCGATTGTTATTAACAAAATATGATAAAAAAGGTATTTAGTTTTTCGTTAATAACTTTTAAAATAATGATATTTAAGGAATTTTGAAAAAAGATCCTGATAGAGGAGGAAATTTCCAATAAAAAAGTCCAAACTCCCGGAACTCTATCTATATTATTTATAAAAAAAAATTAACGCTGGAAATAGAGCTCCGCGAGGGTGTTACGGCATAGGCGCGCCGCCTAAAAAGCCGGTATATCACCTAAAATATATTTTTTTAATATTAAACAACAATTTAAAAATTTGAATAAATTATGGTGTAATCTCACAGATACCTAGATGACACAAGTATCACGATCTGTATGAAAACCAAGCGTGCCATTTTTTGAATGCCTATTATGACGTCACAAGCACTATTTAGTGATGGGAAGACGCCGCCTTACGCGGCGGCGGTTAGCGGTTTGAATCGATTTGCATACTCAATTTTCAATAAAGTTCGCCTTCGTATATACCATTTCTCAATTACTATACGAATACTATTAATTGCACGGATATACATTTATTGAGTAATTGTGTACAGTAAATAATTATTAAGAATCGTTCAAATCGATTTATGTATGATTTTATGACAGAGTAATGAGATAGACAGAGGAATGAGATAAACAGAGGAAAATAAAATTCCTGATCGGCTTATAAGGCTGTTAGGAATATATATTTTTTACAAAATTGTTAGTATTTCGTAATGCTGGTGTATACTTCTACGTACTGACTACTGTCTGTGACTGTTTTTGTCGTTCAACTGTCTTAAATAAATTTCTTGAGTTGTAACGTTGGTTGTTTTAAGCATAAGCTTGATTACATGGGGAAAGCTAAAAAAGTCACGAAATGGTACGATTATTATTTATTAAAATTCTCTACATAATAGGTACTTATATAATACAAAATCATTCGTTTGATTCTGAAATCGATTCTCGAAAATCGATTTGTGTTGCAAATGATGAACAGCACTAAACGCTAAAATTGACAAAAGTGCCCGTACTACGAAACCAAAGCGATATACGATAGTATCGCTTGTATCGATATTCATCAGTTGTTAAAACAAAACCTCTCATCAACCGCTCCAAGTAAAAGCCGCAATGTTATACGAAAGTTTTGTACTTCTCAAATTTAGTATTATCAGGTATTACTGAGGGTATTAGACTAAAAATTGCTAAAAATAATTGTTTTTTAAATTAATTACGCATAATATTAATCACAAAATAACTTACCGATGGAAGGAAACGTTTACTTTATTTTTTCTCCTCGCATTTGTACAGTTTTTACAATTAATAACAGCACAATTTACCATTTTAATATTTTTAACTGACTACCTACTAGCGCTATACACCGATGCAGACTGAGCGCGAAAGTGGCCACTTACGATTATTGTACGTAACCTAGGCACGCGAAGTAGTTGCTCTTGTGTTATCTAGGTAGGTATATCTAAATCCGTGTGTAATCTAGATACTTGAACGAAAAGAACCTCGATGAAAAAATTTTTTTTAGTCTATTTTTCAAAATGTTGCACAATTGTTATTTAACAATTTTTTTTCCAATCTCTGTTTTTATAAATTACGGCATAAAAGTTTAAATAACTGATCTATAAATTTTTCGCTTCGTGGAGCTCTTTTTATTTAGGTTAAGTACCTAAATAAAAAGAGCTCCACGAATAAAGTTATGCAAAAAAAATGTATTAAAGTTAATTATTTTGTTAAGTATAATTTTTATTAATTAACTAAAAATGAAATTGCTAAAAAAATTTACCAATTTTTTTTTTTTTGTAATAATATATTATTATTGCTGTTTTCGCATCTGATATGGGTATTAATTTTGGAAATTGGAAAAATTTTTTACGTCATTTGTTAAGAAATTGTTTATTTATTTATTTATAAACAAATGGACGATTTTGGGATTAAATTTTTTTTTACTTTTTTATAACGTAGGTAGGTGATATTATGATTAAAAAAAATGTTTTTTAAATAATTTTTTTTATTGTTTATAATCGTTTTTTTTATATTTCAATTGTTAAAATAATTAGTTAAGAAATTATTTTATTCTTAAAAATCATCATTGACTTTTCTCAATGGAATAACAGTTTTTTTTTTTTTATAAATTATTTAATTGTTTATTAACTTAACAATTTGTTATAAACAAATAATATTAACCTTTATATTTTTTTTCGAAAACTTCAAAAATTTACAAAACCACCATATATAACAAAGTTTAGATTTTTTTTTGTATTTTTTACAACACTTTTAAATATTATATAATAATGAAATTACAATGATTGACGACGCTCGAAAGCAAAAAAGTACGAAGTATCGTCAGATCATGCAAGATATATATGGATCTGACGATTCTGATTCAGATGATACTCTTGAGGAGTCCAGAGACCCACAAGATGATGTGGTGATTGAAGAACAAAGAACCGAAATACGAGAGACGGAAAACAGTTCAATTCCAAACATTGATGCACCGAGCTGTTCAGGAATTCCATCCGTTAAAAAAAGAAGAACTCATAAATTTGAAAACTTCTGTATTATTTATGAAAATATATTTTAAAATGTTCTTTAAACCAAATAATGTGTAATTAATAATTTCCCTACCTTCTTAAATTACAGATTTTAAGTTTATAACAATAAAAATTAAATATTTTAGAAAATATACCTGAGAAAAAAAAATTAGAAAAAAAATCAATTATTTAATAAAAGATGTAATTTTTTTGTAAATAAATAATTTATAGAGCTCCAGTAGAAAGTTATTAAGGCTTATTTTAATAAATAAATAATTAAACTTTAGCAGAATATTAATAATTCAAGTGATAAATAAATGAAAAATGATCTGTAGCAGAATATAAATTGGGTAAGAATAAATTTGAATTAATATATTATATAAACAAAAATGAATATTGCTATAATTGATGCGTAATTAGAAATATATTTTATCATAGAATAAAAAAGTTATTGGGTCCGTAGCTGTATCTATATTATTTAACAATTTATAAGCTATGAAATTCATCAATTGTAAAAATAAAAAATATAAATAAATGCTTATAACAACTGATAAATAATAGTTACAGAAACGATTTTGAATTCATTTTAAAGATAAATAAATCCTTTACAAAAATGACTTGAATGTTCTTCATCGAATCTCTAATAGTTTAAAAGTTATAACAATTTTTAACTTGACAAATTATGGAACGGCTGTAATTTCATTATTATATAACATTTAAAAGTGTTGAAAAATAAAAAAAATAAAAAATTCTGAACTTTGTTATACATGGTTATTTGTAAAACACCGGTAACCTCTCAGGCCTACGTTACTTACTAACATCATAATCAACAATTTTTGTTCTATGACTTTTAAAAAATCATCAGATTTACACACAAAAATAAAAATATTTAAATTCAACGCTCTAAATGTTACGAAGTCTATGCGAAGCAAAAGAAAGCGATGGTACCGACAATAGCGAGGGGAGCGGGAAATACAGATTTTTTTTTCCAATGTAAATTAATACCCATATCAGATGCGAAAACAGCAATAATAATATATTACCAAAAAAATTTTTTTTTGATATCATTTTTTAGAAATTTCATTTTTAGTTAATTAAAAAAAATTAATTAACAAAATAATTAACTTTAATTATTTTTTTTGCATATCTTTATTAAGTACCTAAATAAAAAGAGCTCCACGAACCGAAAAATTTATAGATCAATTATTTAAACTTTTATGCCGTAATTTATATAAAACAGAGATTGAAAAAAAAAAAGTTAATTAACAATGGTGTAACTTTTTGAAAAATAGACAAAAAAAATTTGTTTCACCGAGGTTTTTTTCGTTCATGTATCTAGATTACACCATAATTTTTTCAAATTTTTAAATTGTTATTTAATATTTAAAAAAAATATTTTAGGTGATATACCGGCTTTTTAGGCGGCGCGCCTATGCCGTAACACCTTCGCGGAGCTCTATTTCCAGCGTTAATTTTTTTTTATAAATAATTTAGATAGAGTTCCGGGAGTTTGGACTTTTTTATTGGAAATTTCCTCCTCTATCAGGATCTTTTTTCAAAATTCCTTAAATATCATTGTTTTAAGAGTTATTAACGAAAAACTAAATACCTTTTTTATCATATTTTGTTAATAACAATCGCAATTTTTTATGTGCTAATATATCCTTAAAAAACATGTTTCTAGACGTAATTCCGAATCGAATGAGCTATGGCACATATTTTTAGGAGCTTTATTTCTATTTAACACGTTTTTGAACTTGTTGACTAGACTAGTGCGCGTGCGGTGTGTCCTGTCTCATACGGTTCCATACATTACAACTCAGTTTTGAGTTTAAGCGATGCGCTTAAATCGATTATTCTGCAATTTGTTTGTATTCTCTATGTAACTAATCGATCCCACCCCCTTAGGAGTGAAGCCAGTGAAGTCTCACGAGATCCTGGTGCTCCTCCTCCGCCTGCGCCAGGTGTGCTGTCACTGCGGCCTCATCGCCGCCATGCTGGACGACGAGGGGGCTCCGGAGGTGCAGGAGGACCCGGCCGGACAGGACCTGCTGGCCGAACTGAATAAACTGTCGCTGGATGATTCGAGAACGAAGCAGCGGGTAGGTTTCTTTTTTAAGCTTACTAGCAGAGTTGTGGCAATGGGTGGGGAATGAACCGGCGTCCACATGATCGCAAGTACGAGGTCCTAGCTATTGGGCTACGTCTGCTTTGATTTGAAGTTACATTCTGATGATGTTGATATTATCAAGAAAAAAGTCAACAAATCGTTTCTTGTATGGGAGCCCTAGTTAAATATTTATTTTATTCTTTTTTTAGTATTTGTTGTTATACAACCGGGTGACAGACAGACAGATACTGGAGTCTTAGTCAAAGAGTCCCGTTTTAGTTATAAGCTGCTACCTTTTAAGCAAATCCGTTCAGTAGTTGGATTAAACATATAAGCTACAAAACATCACGCTCCGGCCCACTGGAACAGAGTTACGCGGGTAACACCGCTAGTGAATTAATTTATTATTACTTCATTCGCTAGATGAATAATGATAAACTTATAATAATGTAATATTGTTTCAATTTAGTAGCATCAATTAGGCTCCGCGCAAACGGGCCACCGACCACGGCCACTGGTGGCCAGCGACAGCCACTTAACATACTTTTACATATATTTTGTATAGACGCGCCGCACACGTGTAGCCGGTGGCGGCCACTCGCTACTATATGAAAAAGTATGACCACCAGTGGCCGTGGTCGGTGGCCCGTTTGCGCGGAGCCTTACTGCTACGAATCCCAAAGCTTTAATGTACTAATTATTCGTTCCTAGACGGAGGAGGAGGAGGAAGACCAGCTCCCAGGTCAGGAAGGCGGCACGGCAGCAGAAGCCATCCGTTCCGTGCTGTCGCCCAACAACCCGGTGTTCGAGCTGTCGCAGCTGTCGTCCAAGATCCGCGCCGTGTGCGACTGCTTGAGGCACGACGTGTTTGCGAACAAAGGTGGGTGGCGACATCTACGGGAGCCTTACGAACTACGATAATACAAGCAGCGCCATCTAGTATCAAGCACCTTAACTAACCTGTATCGCACCATACAAGTTTGCATGCTTATCTATACAGTAATACCGGACTTGCGCGATAGGTGGGACCACGGGATAGCCGTGTAAGTCGAATCCGCAAACTCGGGGTTCAACTTTCCCTATAAATACATATAATGTTTTTGTAATCGGGACCAAAGTCTAAAAAAAAGTGTTTAATAATACGTAAAATTATAAATGATCTTTACATAACCACACCATTATTCTAACATGGTTTCCATCTAAGCGATAATACCGTGACGTTTGAATTCAAAGAGAAAGATTTTCACATATTATTCCGGCCGATCAAATATCTTTGCTAATTCATTTTTTTATTTTAGATTCAAAGTCATCTTAAGTTTATTTGATAATATTTAGTTTACACTCCTAAAGACAGTGTTTTTCGTTAGATGTTAGGTTAGGTTAGCGGTTACCAGTGTAACTTGCAGTAAACAGAACACGCCGATGTGCGTGGTAATCAAATATAAAAACCGCGTATCTCAGAATTCGCGTAAAACGGGGAAGCGTAAGTCGGGGTATTACTGTACTAATATATAAAGTTTGGTTCTTTGCTTAAACGAGCTAATCTCAGGAACTACTGGACGGATTTGAAAAATTCTTTCAGTGTTTGATAGCTAATTTATCAAGGCCTTCCTCAATAAATTGGTTATCTAACACTGAAAATAATTAAGTATTGCCTATAGCATACCTCGATAAATGTCGTCCACTTAGGTAGCTAGTGAAAGGTTGCAGGTGTCACTAGGGTAGGATCCTCGACGACATGGCACGAGGACCGCGTTGTTGCTTATTCCCCGAACTGTGATCTCGTGCCAGCGATCATCACCACTGTTCGTAAATCTACTCTTTACTCCAGTGGCACCCTGAGCGTTGGTCCTAACCCCTTAAGGGTGATGTGCATGTGGATTGAGCGATCCTCTCTTCAATTGTAACAAAATTTTAGGAAGATTTAGTAAATAATGCCTTCAGGTAGACTGGCCGAATTCTTGGAAGTTAATTTGAGACCTTTAAGGCATCTTACTATAATGTGTACATTTGTCATTTATCGCACGACAGAAGGTGACTGATTTAAAAAATTTGTAAGATCAAATAATTTTAATAATGTTTTAAGCTACTTAAGTGATACTTTTGTTAGATTTAGTCTTACACAGTGTAATTTTGAAAAGAAGTGTATAGATATTAATACCTATGTGCTGAATAAATTTCATATGATTCTGCATTCGTTTGATTTGAAATATTTTTTCAAATCAAACTAGTAGTTCTTGTGATTAGCCGGTTCAAGAACACAAAGTCTAATGCTTTATATATTCGTATAGAAGTATAGATGAATATGTGTAAGAAACAATAAGACTCAAGAATAATCATTTAATAATAATAAATCGTACTCTTATTTGCTTACAACAATCTAAGACAACCTCCGTAACGTAGCGGTATTTGGCTCGCTTTAAAACTCTTGGAGATTGTGGGTTCGATCCCACGCCGGACAAGACATTTTTGTGTAAATTCTTTCCGGTGCTGGTTGGTTGATGGATTACCCGCCGTGCCTCGGAACGCACGTTAAGCCGTTGGTCCCGATTGTTATAACATAATATAAAATTATTGTATATCAAGGAACGGGCAGCAGCGTTTTCTTGTGTGGCACAACATAATACTGCCTATACTGAGTCACCAACCCGCTTGCACAGATATGGCGCACGGGAGGAGGCCCATGTTCAGCAGTGGACTTTATACGGGTTGATGATGATAAATCCAATATATTAAAGTATAGAAAAACATTGATACATTTAACTAATGAAATCATATTCCCAGGTCATAAAGCAGTGGTAGTCTCCCAGTGGACGTCAGTCCTGAGGCTGGTGGAACAGGTGCTGAAGAGTGAGGGCATCCGCAGCGTGACGCTGAGCGGGAACGTGCCCGTGCCGCAGCGACCCACGCTCATTAACGCTATTAATGACCCCAACAATGATGTCAAAGTGAGTATAATGATCGAAAAACAAAAAAAACTGCTTATGATGATGTAACAAAAGCCTTGTGGCTAATTTCATAATATGTATTTTTTTTGGACGGATGTTTAATAACCTTAGTATCTAGTAATAGTTTCTGTGACTGCACCGATAACTCAGTGGTTACTTCTGAGACCTGGTTTTCTGAGTTCGATTCCCAGCCGGGACAATTTGTGTAAACCACAGACCGTGACCTTGTTTGTGACCGTGATTTGTGTGTTTATAAAGTCAGACGACTGAAGCGACAGAGGGATTTATTTCCCTAATGCCGGATTTGTCTTTTTAAAATGTGTAAGTGGCGCCTGTTGCCGTGTGGTTTCCGGCCTAGAATAGACCACCGCATATCTTCCAATGGGTGACGTAAAAGGCGACTAAGAGACACATGGCTGATGGATGGGCAGCAGCATCTATTACCTCAAGGTTAAACATCTTACTGCGATCACCAATCCGTCTGCCAAGCGTGGTGATTATGGCAATATCCCTCAACGATCCTGGATCTGTTAAGAGGTGGCCCTTGTTCATCAGTGGACGTAATCGGGCTGATGATGAAGTGGCGCCCGTTCGTACAACGTAGATTATCTTATATTGGAATTCACCTTAGTTCATTTTGCCTTGTACTTGTATCGTTGCTGTCTCTTTGAGGAAAACTTTTGTAAAAAATATATGTATATTTTAAAATGTTAATATTACGTTTTGATAGTACACTTATGGCAAATCTTCCTGCCAATTATTAGTTATGACTAAAAATCAACCTGGTTTACGATTCAAAGTCAAAGTCAAAAATTCTTTATTCATGTAGACACATTTAAAATTTCATGTTTTTATGATGCGTCCCATTCTTTTACTACCTCCAGTTCTGGACGTGGCAACTGTGAAAGGAACTGGTAAGAAACTCGAGAGGAATCCTTTTTTAAATAAATTTGATTTTACAATTATAAATAAAGCAAATTGTCATAGATGGCGTTATGACTATCGGACTTACGCCTTAATGTGATTTCCAAAGAACGGAGGGTAGTGCCTCCAGAGTGAACCAACCAGATCAGGGTATAAATCTGTGATTTTACACAAAGATTTTTTGTCAGAGCGGGAATTGAACCCGACGACCTTCGAGATTCAAGGAGAATCTTATACCGCTACGCCACGGGGTTGTCAATTTTTAAATCCTCATTTGTTATCAGGTTATGTTACTATCGTTATGCGCCGGCGGCGTCGGTCTCAACTTATGTGGGGCGAACCACCTTCTCCTGCTCGACCCTCACTGGAACCCTCAGCTGGAGGAGCAGGCACAGGACCGCATCTACAGAGTGGGGCAGAAGAGAGACGTGCATATTTATAGGTGAGTTTTATTTTTTGTTATGTAACTACTGACGTCACGCATCCTATAGCGCGCAGTAGACGTTCACATGCTTCTCGAGGCTATACAAGGTGTAACGGAAAGGGTATATACATAGAAAGAGCAAGGCTTTTATGGATGATAACGAACGATATGGCAAGGGTTATTTAATCCTATCTCTACAAGTCCGGAAGTAATGATTTTTTTAAATTCATAGATACCAGAAGCCAAACTTTTCAAAATGAAATAAATACATCAATAGCACTCAATCAGCTGATCGATGTCAACGAACTATTTGCAAATAAAAATAAACCTCTTACTCCTGGTATTTCTGAATAAAGGGTTCCGCAATTTTATTTTTTGTTTGCTAAATAATACTGACTTTTTATTTTTATTTTGAGTTGAAACCCTTGCCATATCGTTTGTTATGATCCAAAGAAGCCTTGCTCTTTCTATGTGTTACCCTTTTCGTTACACCTTGTATACATACTTCCCCACTTAGTGAACACTTCCCTCCACTTGCTTCGATCTTGACACACCACTTTTGCCTCCTCTACATTCATTAATCTCCTCATGCACGTCCTTCGGAATAGGATACTTCTATCCTGGCCTTTCTTAAGAACGTTCTAATTTGAACGTGGAACGTCCGGCTTGGACAATTCCGTTCTAATTCACTTGTGAATTAACTTGTGAGAGAATGAATGAAAGTAGACTACTCCTTTCATTCATTCTCTCTATATGTCCCTGTCACTACATTTCTAGAGCTCAGAAGCATAACGCCGGATGTGCCATTATACGTCAGAAACATTCGTCGTATGTGCCTTTATCGTACTCTGGCACTTACGACCGAATGCGTCCGAAGATAGTCCGTAGATAGAATATATAGAATAGAATAGTACATCCGTCTCGATAATATTAATATCAATCAATGGAAGTGTTTTTGGTGGTATACTCTAAGATACTTCCCCAGTCAAGCCGCTTAAGATAAAAAGTACGTGGTGGCGCGATCGAAACTCTTCTTGGTGCTCAGATTAAGTGAAATAGCTAGGATTTCGGCGTGAACATCCATTTATTAATGATAAGCTTCTCACGCGCGGTTTTACCCGCGTAGCTCCAGTTCCCGTGGGAACTTCATAATTAAATATATCCGGGGTTAGTGTAGCTTTCAAACTGCAAAAGATTTTTTTTTATCGATCCAGTAGTTTTGGAGCCTAATCAATCAATACAAACAAATAATCAAATCTTTTCTCTCTATAATATTAGTATAGAATTTCACGGGAACGGGTGCTAGTAGTTATATAATTTTATATAATAAGGTTGTGGATCGAGTGTAGCTAATTGATATATTGCCCTTTGCTACACAAATTAAGAAAATATTTTTGGCGGAAAAAATCGTAGCAAGCAGGCTCTGGGAAAGAGTTCCCACTGGGCACGTGTCCAGGGCCCCGCGATGGTTTAGGGCCCCCTAGTCCCTACTCCAAACTATAACCGATAGCGACTCTAATGACTAATCGTAGATGTGCCGGATTAGCCATATAGAAAAAGTTGAAGTAAACCAAGATACGAGCGCAAGTAAGAAATTGGATCCAATGAAAAATCCAATGGATCCGAATCATGGTGCTTCAAATTGTAAAAAAAAGCTCGTTAAGCGACTCTGAGTGATCCGTAAAGAAGTAAAAATAAAGCTTAAACTTTTTATATCTGCGTTCTCTGTTCTCTATATTATCCTAATGTGCCCAGGGCCTCTAATAGGTGAAAGACGGCCCTGGTAGCAAGTGAAAGGAAGTGTTCCCGGCCTGCCCCTATAAGAAAGAGGCGTGAATGTAATCTATGTATGTCGACGAACTTGTAAGCCACTTTCACACTATTCCCCACGATATTTTATTTTCTCCAATCCTTGGCATTCTTTTAATTTCGTTGACATCGCATTCGTCACGTGTCAACGACACTTGACACGCCGATTTATGTTTGTTATTACATACAAGTGTGTATGTATTTATATACAATTGTTCAGTGGCGTAACTATACTGTTATACCCGAAGCTCGGGGCTAATTCATTTGAATAAAAAAAAAACAACGCCACCATTTTTATTGAAAGCTTTTTTTTGTATTATTTTTTTTTCGGTCGGACATAATTATGTATTTAGCCACGAGGCTTTTACTACTTCAATCTAGGCTAGAGCTCCAGCCTAGATATTCATTGCAAGCAGTCCTTACGTAGAGTATACATATAATATGTTCATAAAATTTTGGTAAATATATAAAGCCGAAGAGTTTGTTTGTTTGCTTGAATGCGCTAATCTCAGGAACTACTGGACCGATTTTTTGAAAAATTCTGTGTCTTTAGCCCATTTATGTAGGGAGGCTCTATAGCCTCCCTACATAAATGGGCTACAGACACAGAATTAGAAAAAGAAATATTTTCGTTAGCCTATGCTAACGAAAATATTTCTTGACAGAAGAAATTACACGTTATTTATTAGCTACTGTCACTTACGCGGTATTGTAGTATTACCAGGCCTCCGTCACTCGCTCAAGGTCACGCGTTAAATGCCTACCGCTCGGTGTATCCTCGGGATACAACTGACAGAGGGCTGTCAAATGCTTGACTGAGCGCTAATTTTTTTGTTTTTTTTATTAAATATAGGCTTACTTTTGACAATAATCTCGCTTGATGGAAGGCGAAGATAAGGCCTAAGATGATACACACTTGCCTAGAAAGTGTCTGCCGCACTGCACCGCACGTTTCCCGCGCTTGCGTTTCGTAATGCCGAAACCACGTAATTATTGTGTAGTAAATGGGTGTAATAATTAAAAAATCTAAAGAAAATTTGTCTTTTTTTTTTCATTGCAGAGAGACGAAAGAAGGTGAATAATATTTTAAATGAATAATTATGAATTTTTTCACCATTTATTTCTTTAAACATAAGTAGTTAGATCTATAAGTAAGTAAATTAAGGAGTTTTGTCAGTCAATTTGAGTCAGGTATTATAAAACTTTTGTTTTTATAGGTAATTCCTACTGTATTTACATTATTACATATAATATTTGGCAGTGGACAGTAAATATTGTGATGACTTTCAATTGACGCCGTAGGACATTAGTGCTGTAAGACAATATGATGAGTGCTCAAAGAAAGTTGACGTACATATTTAGACAGCACCAGGGGTGTTTCGGAGGTCGTGGGCTCGATCCCCATCCCCGTCGGACAGGAAATCTTTGTGTAAATTCTAAGATTTCTTTCCGGGTTTGGTTGGTTGAGGGGCTACCCTCCGTGCCTCGGAAAGCACGTTAAGCCGTTGGTTCCGATTGTTATAACATCATCTATAATAATCTTATATCAAGGAACAGGCAGCAGTGTTTCCTTGTTTGGTACAAAATAATACTACGGTCCCGAACTCGCCTGCCAAGCGTGGTGACTATGGTATATACCCTCTCTCGAGAGGAGGCCCATGTTTAGCAGTGGACGTTATATGGTCTGATGATGATGATGAAACTACTAGTTTCCCGCGCGAGATAAAACCCGCGTAACTCCCGTGCCAGCAGGAATTTCATAATTAAATATAGCCTATATCCATCCTCAATAAATGGGCTATCTAACATTGAAAGAACTTTTCAAATCCAACCAGTAGTTCCCGATATTAGCGCGTTCAAGCAAACTCACCAGCTTTATTATATTAGTTTCAAAGCTGCCGTAGCCCAATGGCTAGGGCCAATATGTATATAAAGTGGTACATTTCTGCTCGTTCTGAGCAACTGGTATTATTATTAAGATTTTTGTTGGCTATTATAGCGTAGGTATTTTCACTTTTGTATGGGAGTGATGTATCTGTTACGTAGTAACTATTTATTAATCTGTGGTATTACCGACGATATAGTTACGCCACTGAAGTATGTATTTATATACAATTGTTACGTCTTTGTCTTCGCAAGGGATATAAGGGATGGGTTCAATAAACTTTTAATTGTACTCTTTTTAAATGGTCGCCTTATATTTCATACTAACGGTGTCCAGCTGCTTATTCCGACATTGCCGGTTCCGACTGGTAGTTTAAAAGATTAACGGAATTAAACCGCTGCTTTTTTTTCTACAAGTATTCTTGTTAAGTTTAAATGATTGTGTTAGGTACGAGTGGGTTCACGTCGGTAGTGCAATGGGTTGGGATCGAACCGGCGGCGACCACAAGATGACAAGTCCGATGCCATTAGGCTACAGTCGCTTTGATACTAATATACAAGGTGTAACGGAAAGGGTATATACATAGAAAGAGCAAGGCTTTTTTGGATGATAACAAACGATATGGCAAGGGTTATTTAATCCTATCTCTACACGTCCGGAAGTAATGATTTTTTTAAATTCACAGATACCAGAAACCATACTTTTCAAATTGAAATAAATACACCACTAGCACTCAATCGGCTGATCGATGTCAACGAACTATTTGCAAGTAAAAATAAACCTCTTACTCCTGGTATTTCGGAATAAGGGTTTATTTTATGTTTGCAGAATAATACTTTATTTTATTTTATTTTGAGCTGAAACCGTTGCCATATCGTTTGTTATGATCCAAAGAAGCCTTGCTCTTTCTATGTATATACCCTTTCCGTTACACCTTGTATAAAGCTGGTGAGTTTGTTTGTTTGCTTGAACGCGGCTAATATCGGGAACTACTGGTTGGATTTAAAAAGTTATTTCAATGTTAGATAGCCCATTTATTGAGGATGGCTATATTTAATTAGGAAATTCCTGCTGGCACGGGAGTTACGCGGGTGTCATCTCGCGCGGGAACCTAGTAGTTGCATCATCATCATAAGCCCGTAATAGTATAACGTCCACTGCTAGATATGGGCCTCCTCCCGAGAGAGGGTATATGCCATAGTCACCACGCATGGCAGGCGAGTTCGGGACCGCAGTATTATTTTGTACCAAACAAGGAAACACTGCTGCCCGTTCCTTGATATAAGATTATTATAGATGATGTTATAACAATCGGGACCAACGGCTTAACGTGCTTTCCGAGGCACGGAGGGTTATCCCTCAACCAACCAGACCCGGAAATAAATCTTAGAGTTTACAAAAAGATTTCTTGTTCGACGTGGTGATCGAGCCCACGACCTCCGAAACACTCCGAGTAAACACCCCTGGTGCTGTCTAAATACGTCAACTTTCTTTGAGCACTCATCATATTGTCTTACAGCACTAATGTCCTACGGCGTCAACTGAAAGTCATCGCAGCATTTACTGTCCACTGCCAAATATTATCCGTGACGTAGGCCTTACAACAATCACCTATTATTACGATTACAGCTTGCCAGGCCGCCGGAATATTCTTACATTTTGTGTAATGAGTAATGCAGTTGTTCGAGTTTCATTGTGTTTGTATAAACTTTTATTTATTCACGCCCGCGTAATTCTCGTTCCCGTAGGAAGTTCATAATTAAATATAGCATATGACCTTCCTCGATAAATGAGCTATCTAACATGTTTTTTTTTTTCAAATCAGATCGTTCCTCATATTAACGTCTTCAAGCAAAAAAACTTCAGCTTCTGCTTTATATTTTAGAATAGTATTAACTAGTGATAGTGTCCTCTCGGAGGACCAGAAGTCAGTTCTGCTGAGCTACGACCCCCCAGTCACTGACACTGCTCGCGAGCTCTGTTCAAAGAAGATTCACTCGACGTGCCACCGGTGCACCGTGGTTTATTCGCAATCGCAATCCCAACTGCCTTCCATCAAGCAGTGGATCGGCGAATCGGCGGCTCGACACCCAAACCCGTTGGTTGTTGCAGCATCCGATTAAAGGCCTTTGCCCACGAAGCGTCGTAAACACCGTCGGCCTCGGGGCGTCCTAGATGACCCGGACGACGAGATCACTACTTACCAACTAGCAGTTCAGAGACCTCCAAGCAACTAGCTCCACTACGCAGAGACCACTCTATCCGACCCGCCGGAGAAGAGTGCGCCTGCGACGCATCCCTCCTCGCCCTCCCGACCCTTAGTTTGCAAAGAACCTTCGGATGCCCTCGTAGACCTGAAGTCCGAGAGGCTCGCGAACTGTAAAGTTGGCGACAGTTGCACAAAACTTCCCTTAACTACAAAAAGTCAAAATCCCTCAATCTAATCGCCAGCGACCGCCCTGAGCCGAGGTCCAAGTCCTACAGGGGACGCCCTCTTGCGCAGGTTGCTTAGTTTGTAGTGTTTAAAACCATTTATCTAGGTTGCAGCTCTGCTGGCCTTTATGCCCGGTTAAGTAGCAAAAGCCTCGTGGATACCTACATATGACAGTCCGAAAAAAAAAACATTAGGATACGAGTACAACACTAAGACAATCGGACAGACAAAACCGCAGGATGCAAATGTTGACTCATAAATTGGGTTAATAGTTGCAGTATTTATTTATATAACATTAAATAGTGGTGCTATTTGCGAATTGTAGCAGTGTGTTTGACACAGGTACACGGTGGGCGCGCGGCATGTTGTAAACATTCATTAGACGAGCGGTCTGTCGTTGATTAATTAATTTGTGTGCGAAATTGTTTAACATAGGTTAAAATACTGCAGTATTAGCTCCATAGTCACCTGTAACACGTGCTAAACTGAGACCTTGTAGACACTTATGTTATGGGTACTTCATATAACTATAGAAGTAACTAATATGTTTCTTTGTTAAATTAATTTAAAAGAAACGTAAAGTGTCGTAATTATTATGTTTGTACGCTTCAATTATTCTTATTTTTAGCGTGTTTGGTTTGCTTCTAATATATGTACGTTTTCTTTCTTTCTTTCTATTTTATTTAAAAAGAGAAGACAGATGTTAGTACTAAACAGGACAACAAAAAGAAAACTAGATCCTGAGTTATCAGAACATATAATCGGGTGACGGTAGTTTTAAGCGAAACAAAATCGACAACACAGAAATTTTCGTCTTTTTTTTTTATAAATGACTAGCTTCCGCGCGCGGTTTCACCCGCGTAACTCCCGTTCCTGTGGGAATTCATTATTAAATATTAAGTATATAGCCTTCTTCGATAAATGGGCTACCTAACACTGATAGTTTTTTTTTAATATCAGACCAGTAGTTCCTTAGTTTAGCGCTTTCAAGCAAAAAATACAAACAAACTCTTTAGCTATACAGGGTTATTTGTAAAACACCGGTAACCTCTCAGGGCTATATTACTAACATCATAAACAACAACTTTTGTTCTACGACTTTTTACAAAACATAATACATTTACCAAAAACAAACCTTCAATATTTCGTTGTCCTATCTAACACATTTCAACTCTGTATTCCCCGCTCCCCTCCTCGCTATTGTCGGTACTATCGCTTCCTTTTGCTTCGCATAGACTTCGTAACATTTAGAGCGTTGAATTTAAATATTTTTATTTTTGTGTGTAAATCTGATGAATTAAAATATGATGAATTTTTAAAAGTCATAGAACAAAAGTTGTTGATTATGATGTTAGTAACGTAGTCCTGAGAGGTTACCGGTGTTTTACAAATAACCCTGTATATGTATACAGCTTCCCGCGCGCGGTTTCACCCGCGTAACTCCCGTTCCCGTAGAAACTTTATATTAAAATAAAGCCTTCCCCGATAAATGGGCTATCTTACACTGAAATAATTTTTCAAATCGGACCAGTAGTTGCTGAGTCTAGCGCGTTCATGCAAACAAACTCTTCAGCTTTACCTATTATGGCAAACAACTCATTATTAGGTACCAATTTTTTCCGTTTTTATACTCGTGATAATTTCTCAATGAAATGTCTGATTGGAATAAAACAAAAAGTATTTTACTTCTACATAAATACCCTTGATAACATAATGCTTAATTTGGATAAGGATTAATATTACGATACTCATTTAACGTTGTTTCTTTCTTCAGACGATTTAATATTTTTTTTGAATATAAAAGCGGTTATTGTCACTAAACTATGATAGTTGGATATGTACTCTCCAAGACTTTTTTGTAGATCTTAATAAGACCTACAAACCCGTAGTACATAATTTTGTTCTATTGCCAATAGTTTTTGCAGCGCACGCATAAAAAGGTTTTCGATTTTACACCTTTGGTTACAACATCGCAATTTTCTTACGGATCCCTAATTTTTTTGAAAATAAAATATAGCCTATAACCTTCCTCGATAATTGGACTATCCAACACTGAAAGATTTTTTGAAATCGGACCAGTAGTTCCTGAGATTAGCGCGTTCAAACAAACAAACATACAAACAAACTCTGCAGCTTTATAATATTAGTATAGATAATACAAAAGAAAATAATTACACGTAAATTTACGAACTAGCTGCTCACGGTATTTTTAAGCTAAATCACAGTTTAATAAATAGTTACTACGTAACAGATACATCACTTCCATACAAAAGTGAAAATACCTAAGTGCACTATAATAGCCTACAAAATCTTAATAATAATACCTGCTGCTCAGAACGAGCAGAAATGTACCATAAGTACGCGCACAAAAAGTCGCGACTTAATTGAGTTTAATAATATAATAATTGGAGTGCTCAAGAAATTACCCTCTTTATCGTTGGCTAGTTGACATAAACTAATAAATTATTTTTTCATACGTTCTGTGATTCATTTTTCCATCACGTGTATACAGTAACAATCATATTCCCAGAATTGATATTCCGGTAATCAAACATTCCAAACTAGTTACGAGTGAGTGTTTTAAGAAATAATGTAATCGTTATTAGTGTGTTTTCCTCCTCTCGGAAAATACTTCAAGCCGTTGCTTACGGTACATCAACATCTTTAAGAACCCAATACTAATACTACGATAGGAACTCTTTTTTGTACATAATATATTTATGTAGTCAGCCACCGAGCCACGGAGCCACGTCCAGCAGTGGACGTCCGACGGCTGAAATGATGAATAATAAAAACTATAACTTAACCTTTAAACGGGCAGAAGGTATGTTTAGAATTCATTGGTGTTGATCTTTATTACAAGTACATAAAGTTCAAAATATGGTGGGTTCTATATTCCCTCTGCCCGTTTAAGGGTATAGTTTAAGGAAATAAATATAAATAATGTAATCGTTTTTAGTGTATTTTCCTCCTCTCGGAAAATACTTCAAGCCGTTGCTCCCGGTACATCAACATCATTTAAGAACCCAATACTATGATATGAACTTCATTTTGTACATATATTTATGTAGTCAGCCACGAGGTTTTTGCTAGTACACCGGGCATTTAACTAAATAGACTTAGCGATGGGGGCTAAATAAATACATTTAGAAGTAGACGTATGGAGAGTAGCACCGGATAGCAGTCATGTGCAGTTCCTGGTGTCCCAATTACTGCCGTTCGGAGGAGCTTCCGGGGGTTTTTAGTGGGTGGACCCTCACCTCGCATTAGCATATCATCGTTTCGGAGACAGGAGTCCTATATACCTCCAGCTGAGATGGTGGAGATATATGATTTTTGTAATAACTCCACCATAATACCGTGTGATGTTTGTTACAATAGATCAAACTTTATTTTCTCATATTTTAACAATGTTTTTTAGAAAGAAATGTATGTGTTTCTAACTTCTTTTTTTCTTTCCACAGATTCATGTGTGTGGACACCGTAGAACAGTCGATCAGAAAACTCCAGGAAGCCAAACTTGAGCTGGCAAACAACGTGCTTACAGGAGCGCGAAACACAAACAACTCCAAACTTACGATCGAGGATCTCAAGATGCTGTTCAATATGGGACAGTGAGTCTTGTACTGTAAAAAAGAGATTGTTATTAGTGTAGTATTGCGCGTTTTGAATATTTTTGGGTTTATTCACGAAGCTCAATCCTTACTAATATTATAAATGTGAATGTAAGTTTGTTTGTTACGCTTTCAAGCAAAAACTACTTAACAGATCATCATGAAACTTTAAACACATATTCTTGGAGGTAATAAAAGTAACCAAGGATGCTTTCAATGCGAGCGAAGCCGCGGGTAAAAGCTAGTTTGTTATATAATTTGGTTTGTATAAGATATTGGTCTGGAGCCGGATCATGGCTCGAAGGACCAATGTCTAGATAAAATAAAATCGTGAAAAATGTGAATGTATAATAATACTATCGTGGTTTATAGCCCATTATGTCTAACGACTCCCAAACGATTTTTATACAGACTGACTTGATGGCGCGAGTTAGTATATAAAAGAGCTTTATGAAAAACTCAATAAATATAGTAGTTGTTTCCTAAAATATTATAGTGCCATAATACATTTACCTTAAAATAGCTCCATTACATCGAATTTATTGTCATGTATGAAACAATTTGTAGGATGGGATCTAAGGTTGAGACTGCCAGTGCAAGAAAAAAATATAATATTTTCTTTCTTGTAACTTCTATATTTGTTGTAAATATTGTAATTATGTAGTTAAGTTCTTGTACTTGTAGACTGAGTTTAAATAGTAGGGCCGTAGAACGTTTTCAATTTGTGAATCTCTAAAATTCTTTATAAATGTTAGCTAGATAAAACCAGTGAAAATAAGAGGTAGATACGGAAAAAATGGCACCACGAAACTAAGCCAATTGGGACACTTGTACGTATGTCTTTCTCATATTGCCCGCGCAAATTTACATGCTGTCCTGTTTACTCTCTAGAGACAAATTTTGTCTTAACAAAAAACGGAAATGACGTATTTACCTCTTCTTTATATAAGATCCTTGGCTAAAACTTAAAAAGTTCCTCTAATAGGCTAGTTGATACATATGAAAATATGCTACAATGATGTTTATTTCAAAAAGTATTTGTCATATGAAATCTAAACTTGAATATGTTTGTATAAACTCAATATGAAAATTATTTCTTTTGTCTATGTCTTTAACTTATGAAAACGCTATCAGCAATTTTGTGACGTCATACGTCTCGTTAAAAAACATGAACGCGATCCTTTACTATTACACTTTCTGAGTCATGACGTCATCGATCTTGAACACCAGATAATGTATATAGATAAATATGTCTCTCAATGTCAAGCCAATTCTAAAATATTTATTTTAGTGCTTTCTAGATCTCAAATAAATGCCATATTTTTTTCTTGATCTAGTAAAACCATTCCTAACCATATAAAAATAATTTCAAAAGTGTCAACTAGCCTACTAACGATGGTATATCCTTATTAGTGCTGCATCGTCATTAGAATCCTACACTATGATTGCTAAATATTTTTACTACATTTCAGACCCGACAACATCTCTCATATTGCCTCAGAACTAATTTAATGGGAGAAAAGTTAAGAATTTGTAATAATTTGTTGAAGATTCGATTATTTTAGTCATAAAGTATACGACTATGGAATATAATGTATTTTTAAGTTTTCGATTAGAATTGTAATAGTCCTCTGAAATACCCCGACCTTTGTGCATTTTAGATCTTATAAAGTTTAACTAAAAACCATTTCAATGTTAAGTAGTAGTTTTTGAAATTGTGATTGTTTAATTTAAATTAGTTATTATACTGGGTGTCTTTTTTTACCGCCTTGGAAATAATAGGGCGTGATATTCATATGAAATAGATATCTATGGCATTTTTATTTTATCAGGATATTTTTTTTTACTGGCAAATAGTGAAAATCGTAACGGTAAAAATGCGTTATGCCCGGTGAAGTAGCAAAAGCCTATGGGCTAACTACATATGTCCGTCCGAAAAAAATAAGGTAAAAATGCGTACCTAAGTAGGTAGTTACGCAATTTGTTCAATCTTTTCATTCATATGTGATTGCGACCTAGGTATTATAGGCACCTATATTAACTAACGTAACGTAATTACCTTAATTCGGTTCGTATTTTTATCATTACGATTTTCACTCTATGTCAGTAAAAAAAAAAGATAAAATAACTATGCCTTAGACATCTATTTCATATGTACATAAAATATTTGAGTTATCACGGCCTATTATTTTCACGACGGTAAAAAAAGTCACTCCGTATAACTTGAATTCATCTGACATTGAGGAAATGTGCCTAACTATTTATAATAATACTTTTATATTATAGAAGCCATCTTATAACATCTACATTATATTTTAACAACATGGCTGGTCCCATAACCTGAATGAGCACCGACATTTCGTCCAAAAAATAAATATTACTAAAATAGTTTTAATTTGATTTGATTAATTTTATTTTGATATCGTACATAAATATTTTATAAGAATTGTTTATAATAAATATTATGTAATTTTATTTATGTGTTTTCTTTGAGTTTATTTTCGGTTACCCTGAACTATTTCAAAGGTGTGATAATTATAAATTGAATCAATATTATTGAGAATGCTTGTTATATTTGGCATAGTTTTGTGAATTAATACAATAACATCCGCTAGACTCAAGTGATGTGTTGTTTCTATAAACGATTTATATAGAGTTATTTTCAATTATTCACCTATCGTCATCATCAACAGCCCGTATACGTCTACTGCTGAACATGGGCCTTCTCTTAACAGACCTTGGCAAGCCAGGATCGTAGAGGGATATTGCCATAATCACCACGCTTGGCAGACGGATTGGTGATCGCAGTAAGATGTAAACGTTGAGTTAATAGATGCTGCTGCCCATCCGTCAGCCATATATCCCTTTGTCGCCTTTTACGACACCCATGGGAAGACGGTGGTCTATTCTAAGCCGGAGACCACCTATAAATTGTAGATAACATAAAACTAATCTCCACTAGAAAAATTATTTGTACTTTTAAACTACTTAAAGTATAGTAAAGGTAATGGAATTTGTACATATCAAATTAATGTTACAAACATTGCAACTTTTATCCTACTAATATTATAAATGCGAAAGTTTGTATGTATGGATGTATGTGTTTGTTACTCTTTCACACAAAAACTGAATGAATTTGGCTGAAAGTTTGCACGCGGAAAGTTTATAAGCTGGATTATCATACAGACCCTTTCTAGGCAAGCGTGTATCATCTTAGGTCTTATCTTCGCCTTCCATCAAGCGAGATGATGTTCAAACGTAAGACTATATGTATAAAAAAAAATATATATGGGCTATAAAAAATCACGCTCCGACCCACTGGACATGGGTAAAAAAACCGCGGGGCGCAGCAAGTTAAATATAACAATTCTATTCAAAGAATCTTTACCAGCCCGTTTCTGTCCACTGCTGAACATGGGCATCCTCTTAACAGACCTTTGAAAACCACGATCGTTGTGGCCATATCTATATACTGCCATTATCACTACCCTAGGCCGGCGGATTGGCGACCGCAGTAAGATGGTAACTAACCTTGAGCTGATAGATGCTGCTGCCCATCCATCAGCTGAATATCCCTTAGTCGTCTCTTACGACACCCAGCCGGAAACCACACGGCTTCATCCAAACAAACGCGTCAAACTAAGCTAAGCTATGAGTGCCAACAAAAACTATACATCAATAATAATTATACTAACGTCACACCAGAAAAGGAAAGCGGTAACCATTCACAAAATTCTTTAAAATATAGTGACGGACAGATCATTCACATTCGCAGACACAACACACGGAGATATCTAAAAATAAAATAGGAATCATGGCCGTTCCTCCGAGAACGAAATAAGCGAATTATTACCATTTCACGCGAGAAACGTGGAAACGTCCCAAGTGCCGGGAATACTTTGGACAAATTAAAAACAAAAAGAGAAGCTCTTTGCTATTAAAAAAAATCAAATTCCTTTTTAAATTATGAGTATCGAACGTAGATCGTGCGTGAGTCCCGCTCCGCACGTCACTAAACGTCTTTTCGCGGTAATAGTGCTTCTAACTGGCCTGCTTTGCATGTTCGGAGGTAAGAATTTTATTTACTAACTATCCTATACACGCCAGAACATCGTAAAACTCGTAAATTAAAATGTCGGCTGATGTTTGCCAGTGACTACGATACATTTGATGTGAGATAAAAATGGATAACAGCTGTTGTATGTAATTTTTGTGTTATAATAATTTCGGAGGAATTTGTTGGGTAGAAAATATTGTATACATAGCGGAAAATACCTAATAGTATTGTATTTATACGTATAGAACGATGGTCGATATAATTAATAAACCATAAAAAAACTAAGTAATTTTAAAAGTTTTACTATTAATGTATTTTCCGGTGACTTAGTAATATTGTATGAATTGTTTATTAATATGTGTGATATATAATATATTGGTACAGGGATAGTTAATTGTTTCCTAGTCAAAGTAGGGTTTTTTGCTGATTTAATTAAAAGCTCAAAAAGTTAGAGCTCCACGTAGAAAGCTTTCGGGAAGAAGGAAGGTTTGCACCAATGGCTCAGTGGTAGTTGCGTCTGTCCCTTAGACCTGCTGTTCCGGGTTAGATTCCTTTCCGCGACATATACTTGTGTGAACACACATTGATTGTCTGAGTCTGTTTGTGAATTGTGTCCGGGAATTATTGTGTTTGTAAAGTTCTTGAACAAAGTTTCATCTATCAATTTTGTGTTCGGTATTGCTCCAGCAGAAAGCACCACAAAGTTAAAAATTAATAAATTATCTACTTATCACTTTCATGGTCTAATTATCTAAATATTTAATGCTAAGTGTTGTTCATTCAAACGACAATTGTACTGAAATTTCTGTGGCTACATAACTATTTACGTGTATTATTTTTGTATAATTGCCTAAGTTCATGGAAGTAATCAAGTAATCCATAATAAAAGGTATTTTAGAAAGTGAATTTAAATGAAAAAAAATGTCGTACCTACGACTTAAATTAAGTACCATTGTCTATGAATCATGTTGTTTTTCTGTTTAACAGGCTACATGCTCGGGCGTATGTCTCATGCCGAACCGAAAAGAGGCAGCGACATCCTCACATACGATCTAACCACTGCAGCCGACAATCTATACAAGAAATCAAAAAGAATATTACCCAAAGTGATTCATCATGATTCAGACAAGATTCAAGCAAAGTTATCAGACATATTTAACTGTAACACTATTTGTGGTACCATCAACAAATATAATCTTTCAGACTTTGTCAAAAATTCCATTAATTATAACGTGGCAAAAGTTATTAAATCCGTTCAGAATGCGTCCCTGTATTTAGATAATCTAAGCTGACATAGGGTGTAAATTTATTAGAAGGTATCTATTATATAAAATTTAGTCGTTAAATTACTTAATGTTGAACTTTTTTTATCGAAAGATTTGGGTTTTATTTGCTAGTTTAGGGGATAAGAAACTATACGTCGAAATGGAGGCCTATTATTATTATTATATCTAATGAATTTGGATTGGATATGAATTATTACTTAAATTATTCATATTTGAATTGTTTCGGGTTATTGTGCTATAGTTCTATGTTCATCATACACTATAGAAACACTTACGTGATAAAATAAGAAGATTGTTTTATTTGTTTCGATTATGTTAGCTATATAGTTGTAAGTTACACGCTAAAAATATAATAAATTTAATTTGAATGTACCGCTATTTTATTTCATTGCACTCAAGATGACACCTGGCGGCTTGATGGGGCAAACTGGATTAAGTCACAAATTTTTAATCATACTATTTACTTATTGGTTGTATTCAAGTGTTTGAAATGGAAGCATATGTACTTATAAATATTATTAAAATAATTAAAATATAAACATTTTTAACATATTGGGTCCATTTAAATGTTATTTGTTACATGGAATCGACTATTTTCATAGAAGTTTACAAAAAGTTCTGTCAGTGTTACAAGCTGTAGCAATTTTTCTCTGATTGACAAAAGATCGGGGGAATATAGGAGTGGGGGAAAATATGTTTTCGCTTAATACAAATTTTAATAAATGATGTCTTAGTACTCAGAATAAATACTATATCAGTGTCTTAGTAAATATTCACAACTTTTTCATTTGTGTAATAAAAATAACATGGTTTTCCTCAATAGGCAAAAGAAAACACCAATGGATAATAAAAAACAAAATTCAATTGTAAAAAATATTTTTGAATTTACTTTTCGTCAACAAGTTAATCTTATGGAATTTTGCGATTAGTTTGTTCTTCTGATTGACATGTTTCTATTATTTTCAATTTTATTGATTCGTTATTTTTTATATACCGTTATCGTTATACCTATTTAACATTTTCTGAATTATAATAACTGTTTTATTTCAAAAATCTTTCTCTAACAAATAATAATTTAAACCAATACAGGGACAAGACAAATGGCAAAAGGCGAAGTAGAGGCTTAAAATACGTTCATTGAAAATTTTGCTGTTCGTGATTACATTATCAGTGACATTATCTTTGCATTTTAATTTTTATTATTGGCAACATTGCTTTTTGCCGCCGCCGCCCGCCATTTTGTATGTAGAGAAGCCGCCGTGGTGCGCAAAAAGCGGCCGTGTTATTTTTTTAGTTAAATTAGTGATATTAAGTGATCAATAAAACAATGGTGCCGGTGAGTGAAAGTTATTTAGTGAAGTCTTCTGTTTCGAGGGGTGCGAGCGTCCGGATTCACGATATGTCGTCTCGTTTCAGCAAACCAAGGTGTTCGTCGGCAGCCTGCCGCAAGGTTCGAAGCCGGAGGACCTCCGGAAACTGTTCGAACGGTTCGGCGTCGTCACAGAATGCGACATCATGAACCGCTGCGGGTTCGTGCACATGCAGTCCGAGGAGCAGGCGTCGGCCGCCATCCGCGCGCTGAACAACACGACGTTCAACGGCGGCGTCATCTCCGTGGAGCGCGGCCGCATCAAGGAGAGGGGCGCGCGCGGCGGCGGGCGCGGCGGCATGCGGGGCGGCATGCGCGGCGGCATGGAGCGCCGCGGCGGGGGCCCCATGCGCGGGGCGCCGCCGCGAGACGCGCCCTACTCGCGCGAGCGCCCGGCGCCGCACGCGCGCGGCCCGCCGCCCGGCCCCGCGCCCTACGAGCGCGAGCGCGGCTACGACGAGCGCTACAACGGCTACGGCGGCGAGGACCGGCGCGGGTTCGCGCTGCTGGACCGCGCGCGCGACCCGTACGCCGCGCCCGCGTACGAGGAGCGGCGCTACGACGACATGGCGCCGCTGTACGACGAGCGCCGCTACGACGAGCGCGAGCTGCTGGAGCGGCGCGCCATGCCCTACGAGCGCGCCCCCCCGCGCCACCCCGCGCCGCACGCCCCGCACGCCCCGCACGCCGCGCCGCTGCCCAACGGCGACATGTACAGCCGCCGGGAGCCGCTGCCCGCCTACCCGCCCTCGTAAGTATCACCTTCTAACCTTCACCTTGGTCACATACCTCATTCATACATTTACGAGCAAGACGAGCACTTACTTCATGAAAATGAGTCCCATCAAGGTCCCTGCAAAATTGGAATACAATTGTCCCTTTAAAAAGAGTTTCAGAGTCAAATTTATCTACAAGATTGCTAAATTGAAATCCTCCTTGACATTGAGTAGGTTCAATACAAAATAACATAAGTGATTTAAAGACCATTTTATAACAGACTGTTTTGATCACTAAGGAAGGAAACAAAACACTGAAGCAGAAAAACCAATAAATTGCCACGATAATCCTTGTTGAGTAACGGTGAATTGTATACTAAATATATGAATCCCAAACTTTCTAATTCAAATCTGTACTGGTTACAGTAAACCCATAGCTGCTACATTTCTATCATATTAAGCAAGTGGTAAAAATAAAACATCTATTAATATTTATTTGCTGCCTTCCTTTTTTTATTAGTGTATTGTTTCTTTTCAATCTACAAAGTAAATTCTTTCCTATTACATAGGGTTGCCATGCGCCTGGATTTCACCAGATTTGTCCTAGCTTATTCCAAAGAGTGTGTGGGCCGGACTGCATTTGTATTCAGGGTTTAAAAATTTCAAGTCTTAAGCCACCCGCGACACAGTGTCTCTGAGCCCCTTTGTTTAAAAAATATTCTGAAGTGTGTAGGTTCTGGGCTATAAAATGTGGGGTGTTCAGGTGTCTCGTCCTGGCTGCTTATTTAAATTATATATTATACAATCTTCACACAGAAAGAATGATCAAAATTCACTGACATCAATTCTATGAACAAAGAAAGGCATGTTACAAATATACTTTGTTTCCATCCTAATAAAAAAATGAAAAATTCCAAACATTAAATATGCCATAAAAGTCCATTCAGGGTCACGGTTGTATGGGTTGTGATCTCATTCTTTTCATAGGCTCACAAGTTGTTTACTCGTTTTTTTTTAATCACTACTGCTGAGTCTCCCATTGACCCCTGAATCACTGAGTTACAGGCTCATTGAGTCATACTGAGAACACAAAATAAATCTGACCCTTGTTTCAAAAATAAAAAATAATTATACCTGAAGTGTTCAAACGTTAGGTATAGAATTTTTATCTCCTTGAAATATCTTAATTAATGTAAAAACCTTTCAGCATGCACATGAAAAAAGGGTTCCATAGCCATGCATATCGAAAATGCCTATTTTAAATTAATAAAGTTAAATTTTGATTTGTCAACCATAGATTTTGTTAGGATGACTAACTACAAAAGTTGGTCGAGTTGTATAAAAATAACTTTCAATGATACAGAGTCCACTATAGTTTTAGTTGAAAGTACTTACTTAGAGGTATATATATCACATTTTTATTCAGAATTATTTTAGTAATATTTCAAAAGGTAAGGGGGGGGGACGCTCTAATTTCAACTTAGTATTAGCTTATCTTGAGACTACATAGTTCCAAGGTAGTTTTTGTTGCATTTAAAAGACCTTTCCAATGATATGTTTTCGTGGCAATTGGTGCAGAAACGGCGGAGTATGAGCCTGGACGGACATAGCTATAAGGGTTCCTTATGGACTATGGAAAATTGACAAAGTTTGAAGTTCACTAATATGCAATGGACATGTAGCAACTTAGCTTTAATGAAAACATAATTCAGATATCAGTTCCTATGCCACTTGCATTCTAATACTTATCACTATTTTCCAGACGAGGTGCGGGAGGTCCTGGTGGATATGACAGAGATCCCTACGCACAGCAGTACCCCCCCATGGGACGGTAAGTTCTCTCATTCAGCAGTCTTACAATACCATTACCTAGCAAGGTGCAGACAGATTGAATTAGATTTCCTGTTTATGTGGTATTAATTTACTTATTTCTAATTAGGTTTAATAAGTATTTCGTGAAAAAATAGGATTCCTAACTAATTTAATATATTGTTTTTATATTAAAAGTAAAGCAATTCTGCCAGGCTTCAGTGCGTAGTTGCATGCAGTATCTACTTGGCTGACACTTAGTACTGGATGATGAAAGTTTAGTAATAATGTCATGAGTAAATCATTTGAATCTGTATGGAAATCAAGAGTTATCATCAATAATCTTGTATTTGGAATATTCTTGATGGTCTGAATATTTATGCATTCACTGGTTGTTCCTAAAGTTTGCAGATGTAGTAAAGTGTACCAGAATTTTACTCTTATATAAATAGTATTAAATGTAGTTAGCTATTACAAAATTTATATATTGACTGTAATAAACTATTCAGTAAATAAAACATTGATTAATAGTAGTTACTGGTACAGGTAGTCATTGTGTGTGCTTCATAAAAAAAATATTAACGTAAACAGGAAAACTAAATCTCTCAGCATTGGATGCTCTCAAGATTTTACTATAATATGCAGTCTTATATTAACTGGCAAAATGTGATCTGCACTCGAATATGACCAAATTCAGTCAACTGCCTACTCCTTGTTAGTCGTCGCAATCTTGAAACGAGAAACGTTTGCTATTCGCCATCAAAATAATGAAGTTCACGGCGTTTAGGTCGAATAACTTAAAATATATAAAAACATAATTCAAACGTTGCTGAATGCTTTCTATGCAGCTAAGTCTCGCGGACGAACGACGCTAAGGTGAAACTCTTTTGATATAATGTTATTGTTGACGTCCGGGACGCCCCCCGCCCGCGGGGAGGGCGCCCCGCTCACCCGCGTGTCTGTGTAGCGGCGGCGGAGCGGCGCGCGGTAGAGACATGGGCGGCCTGGGCCCGCGCCGGTACTAGCGGTAGCTCTCGTGCGCTAGCTCCCGTGCGCTAGCTCTCGTGCGCTAGCTCTGGTGCGCTAGCTCTAGTGCGCTAGCGGTAGCTCGGCGCCAGTAGGTCGGTCCACACGAGCGCGGGCGACGGTCCGCTCCCGCTCTCCTAGTTGTAAGTCCAGCGAGTGAAATAGAATAAAATTATGTCAAACTTGTAATGTAATAAATGAGAGATTATATGACGGATCGGTTTCATTTCCCCCGCGGCGAGCGAGGCGGCGCCGACACGCATAAAATTGTATGATTGATTGGATTCCCTTCGTTTATCGATAAGTCTAAATGTTAAGGATCTATGTCTAAGTTGTATATTGATTTCATTTTAGATTAAATTCCTTTATCAGAACGACGTCTCCTTTTAATTATCTCTCACGGCACTCGTCTCTTCTGCATGATACCTGGCGCCCTCTGGCTTGATACACCGCTTCTCCTTGGTTACGGTGCGCTGTGTGGATGTATGGTTTTATTGCAGGCATCTTATGACACGGTCTTGCGGCTGACCGATAGCGTTTACTGTTCTAAACTTTGATTCCGTTGAGGCTGCGATCCGTGCGGAGGTGCGTTCTTTAAAACTGCGATATTCATTAAATTTACAGTCAGCTTCTTTAAAAACTCAACCGAAAACATAATGTCATGTTACGTTTAGACTAATTTAAACCTGCAATAAATCCAACTCGAAATGATAAAAATTATCGCTCCGAGAGCGTCCACGTAAAAAAATTGATGCGAACGCACCCCAAACTGGCTGCCCACGGCAACAGTGCAATTGGTTCAATGCGTGGATCCCACATCGGTGCGATGAGGTAGAGGATCGTCTCGGCTGATGTGTGACTAACGTTTGGAGCGAGCTCCCGAGGCTCCGCAGTGCGTGCGAGTATTTCAGATAGTTAGGAGCGGCACGATGACGAGCGTTACGGCGGCGATGCGTAGTCGATGCTCACGCGACGGCGATACGCTGTAGTTAGGCGACCACCAGCGAAGACACAAGATATGCCAAATATACAAATCGTAAGTACGGCGGCGAGGAGCAACACGTTCGCGTGCGTTCTCGAGCATCAGCGCTCGTTCTAAACGAATTATTATCACAAAATTTGCGATCCGTTGTACTACAGTAAAATCAATCGTTGCTACATTATAACTGGATATCGATTTTTGGTCACGGAACCAGGCCGGCGGATATGCTGAGTAATGTAACACGCTCAGGCCATGTAATTCGGTATATATAAACGATATAGTTCAAACATCAGTTTTGCGTTAACAACTACGTTCAGATTTAACAGTCGAGTCGGATCAACAATGTTGTGGCAGAATTTCTGTGTGCTCATACATTTTTGTTTTGCAGGGATTGGGGACATGGCTGAAGGCAGGGAGCCGAGGTTTATGACCTCGGACATTGGACAATAGAAGCCGCCCGCTCTGATTGTAGTTGGTTCTGTTACGTTTCAGACGTTGTGAAGTGAAATTCCTAAATAAATATGTTTGTACGGTATTAATTTGTTTATGTTTCAACTACCTATTATATCTAGATTTTTACTAGTAATTCATTATTATGAGTATAGTTGCACTGTAGATCATATCTTCCTTAAGATCTTAAAGAACAATGGCACCCATCAGACATTAATTTAGGTGAGATTAAATTCTTGCGTCTTTAAATGTAAAATATCTTGTTTAACTAGGCGTCAACATCTGAATTACTTTGTGCAAGAATCCGATCGAGAAGTCCGAGAATAATAGAAATTGAGTCATGAACTTAGGTCATGTGTATGGTAATTGCAATTCGAGGAAGTAAAAGGGCAATATTGCATTAGTATATTTCCATACCTAATTATTTCAGAATGCAATGTTTGCATAAAATACGGATAAGGTTGAAACAGTGATAAAAAATAGAAACATTGTGAGGAAAATAAAAAAAAATATAATTTAATTTTCCCATACAAATTGTTATACCTGTCATAGATTGATTAAATACATTTCTAGACGAAAGTTTATCTGTCATGCCAATGCATTATTAAGAGATTAAGTAATAATTGAAGACGTGAGTGGATGAAGGTGATAAGTCACATAATTTGGAGTAAATCGAAGTTAGTGTCACTTTTATTTTTTGAGATAAGTCGCTACAAATCTAATATTTGGTTTAAACTATGATGCCAAGTTATGTAAATAACCAAACAAAATTTTATTTTTAATTATTTAATTTGAAATAAAATCTTGACATAACTCCTTTTTTCTTAAACAAAAGTAAACTTTTCTGCAAGTTCAGATATTGAAAATGAGGTACTTAAGATGAATGTAGTTGTCTCGTACAGCCTTAAAAGGACGGTTTAAGATCTTTAACCGTATTGTATTGACATATCACCTTCATCTATGCAAAAAAACACAACTCGAAAATGCGACATATCACCTTTATCCACTCACGTCTTTAATTGTCAATGAAAAAATCAAATAATTTTTCATTTCAAATATTTTTTTCATCCGGACTTAACAAGGTACCTACCTAATGTGATACTTTGAAAAAACGTAGAAAAATAATAGAACTACCTTCGTATATAAGTCACTTTTAGAAGCTTAAATTAAAGTCAGCTAAACTTTCGCCATTGTTCTTTGGTTGCTTTCCTGCGGCTTTATATTCAGTATCTTATTAGTATCTCAAAATATATTTCTTTCAATTTATTGGCATACCAGAAAAATGTTACAAGTCAACTGCTAGTTTCATATATTCTTCCTCTTATATTACAAAAAATACCATTATTATGAAAAAATATTATAAAATGTACTAATATACACTGTAAACATAAGAATTACCTACAATTTAGAAGAAAGAAATAAAAGTCATCCAAATAAAATGTTGTTTAAGCCGAAGGTTTAAGATTTCTAAGAACATGGAAGCTTTGTGGCATTTATTCCCTTCAAAGTCAAAGTCAAAAGTGGAGCTCAATCATTCGCAATTCCGAAAATTTGAGTTGTGTTTTCGCGAAATATTAAATAACAAAAGGGTCCAAACATCCGGACGTCAGAATGTATGGACACTTTCTTTACGTGTTTTTTCGCTGTCAATACTAAAGGTATTATAAAGGCGAAAACACATTATTTAAACGCCACGACACGCCACGTGTCAACACCTGTGCATCAGTACGCGCGTGGCACCGTGTCGGGTGTTCATAGTGTGTTTCTGGTCTGTAGAAAACAATACAGATTCGACTCAACACGCGTGGCGTGTCGTTTTAATAATATGTTTCCGCCTTCATTTTCAATCTCTATTGGTCCAGGGGTTCTGACGCTTACAGCAATGTTTGACAAGTTAATGAAACAACATAATTTCAATTTTAACTTTTATTTAGCATATTCAAAATATATTTTGACTTGAGAATAAAACTGCCGATTGCCGGACCTCATTTACACATATTTTGTACTCAAGCGATTATTTCACTTCATGAAAGCATATATTTATTCTATAAAATAATAATACATAGATTTTTTAATAACTTTCTTAAGCTATGGCACTAAGTCTAGACACAAGCTTATTAAAGCAAACTGTTTCAAAATGCTAAACAAAAAGTTAAAAAGATACGGTGTTATTTAAGAATTAATTTTAAAATCAGCTCAGCTGCCAACAAAAATATTTTTATGAATATAATATTACAAAACAGAGATCGTAAACTGTATGCCAATTTTATTCTTGTCTAGTCTCCATATGGACATAGAAACATGCTTTACAAACTCAAATGGTTATCGAAAACATAAAATAATTTAACACTGCTCACTTAAACTAGTAATACTTTTCGAATACCATAAAAATAATTCCATGAGATTCATAAAACTAAAATTCGACCTGCGACTATGGACGGTAACCTTATTCAATCATGATAATTTAATTGTGGTTTTAAATTAAAAATATAACAACCAAAATCAAAGCAACATGCGAAACATTTAAAAATTACATAAATTAATAATTTTATACATTAAATAGATTCGGGACTTTGGCGGCATTTCACTGTGAAATTATCGACTAGCATACTTTGTCAAAATCACAACAATATTGGTAAATATTAATATTTCTACTACATACATAAGATAAGGCGCGGCTTGAACTCGCTGAATCACACGAACATTAAAAATGTAATTAATATTAAATAGCTAATGACATGTTTTTAATTTATTTTTAAATTCCCGCTCGCATAACAGCCACACTGAATGTATTCAGACACATTCGTTCTAATAGATCTTAATTATTTGGTCACACGTCAACAGGTGATGTACCCGCTTTATTATCATGTTAATTCAATAGAATCATTCTTCCTGTCGCTATATTGCCATTACTATATTTGAGGAGATATATTACTTTTGGGGCTTATTTCCAATCCTCAGATAAAAAATACTAGATGAATAAAAATAGGACTGATTCCGTTTATTCCCCTGATTTTTTTATCTAAAGATTAAAAAATTACTCCTTAGGTTGATTTTTCAATCGTCTGATAAAAAATATCAAAGGAGTAAATTTTAAATTTGATAGATTTTGTATGGAATTTCTGTCAAAATTAAAATTTATTCCTGTAATAATGTTTATCTGAAGATTGAAAAATTACTCCTTAAACACTTAAATAATTAAATCTAAAATACAGTCAAATCGAAGCACTAAATGGTTTGTCCTATGATATTCATTGGTAATATTTCACTTTCACATACAATTTCACAACATTATTAAATTAAATGAAATGCTATGTATTAACTAAACCTTTCTTGCTGTAGAATATGTCGAAAATTTGATTGAATACAAAAATAGCAACATACAATTAATGTTTTTATGTGCGTCATCTCTAATGATATTTATTATTAAAACAGAATTTACAATGTAATGAAAATTAGTCTTCTAGAATAAGTAGGAAGTTAAGCCAATGGTTTCGTAACAAAAAATGTTTAATAAGGTTTGGTTAACTTAAGTTATAAACGATAGCTGCGGTATTATTTGTTCATACTAATTATTTCATTATTAATTTATCAAATAAAGTCAGATGGAAAGTAATAAATTCAAAATACTTTAGCGAAGATTTCTCTAAACAAAATCTAATAATTTCAGTACCAAAATATATTAGGTAAGAGATACTGAAGTTAGTTTTGTAAATTATAATGAAATCCTAAATCAATATTGGATAGGGAATTCGGCTTCTTCATAATATAAGTAATAAATGAAATTTAAGTACATTGCAATTACTTACAGAATAGATAACTAATTACGTAACAACAACTCACATTAGAGAGTCATAATTATGTAATAGTCCTAAAAATTAATGTTAGTTATTATAAGAAGTAATTTATTTCAATCTTTTATTAGAAAAAGATGAAAAATTGCCAATTTATGAAACAATTGTTTTAATGATTTTTTATGATTAGGTCTTAAAAATATAAGGTATCCATATTTTGATCTTGGCGTTGCCATCGCCTAGGTTTTAGGCCAACAGGATTTAAAATTCAGTCGTGCCAGCGACACGAAGAAGATCTTGGCGTTAAACAAAATTGAAATTAATCTTTGTTAGATAAATACTTTTTAGACTCTATACGATAAACCATTAAAATATTCAGATTTTTTTATATTTCTGTCTGTGTAAGTTTCGGTCTGACTTTAAAATCCTTGATTTATTGTCTTGTTACAATAAATAAGTATTTAGTATGGATTGAAATCTTTGTACCACGCCATAAGAAAACGCGACGAGGAAAGAGTATGAATAGGCCATAAAACACAAATCGTTGCGTAGATGGCGTCACCAGTACAGGTCGTATACAAGAAAGGAAAACGAAACGTAATTTTTGAAGATAGCTTTAATATCACGAGGAAATGCGTGATTGTATGCTATTATTTCACGTTATTGAATTAATAACTGAAGAAATTTGACAGAATTAGTGGCGGCTCTCGTAAAACTTAGCAGTATCATCCCCTATTCACATGAGATTGACGATTGAGCGAGATCCAGACACTCCATCCGCCGCGCGATTACCTAAGTCGCGGTCCTGCGGTTTCAGTCAAATAACAAAGTTTTGAATTATAAGACATATGGTCTCTATGCATATTGTAATTAATGGGTAAAAGAAATAATCAAATACATCATTTTAATTTAAACAAAAATTGGAAATAATTATGATTTACTTGACTATGTTAAATGAAGCTGTACACAACGATAAGACACGGGAGGTAAGTATTACTCTATCAAAGGCAGAAAGTGCAACAATTGTACTATAGGAAGGCATTTGATTCGTGATTACTAATATTAGGTCAAACACAACGTTACCCGTGTGGTGACGGGACAAAAAATAATACTTCTTCATCAACTTTGAAGAAACGCGTGTTGGAAAATTTGATACTACAGCATAGTGTTGAGATGAACATCCGTTTTATATAAAGCTATAGGTTCTTATTATTGGACGCTATTGATAGCTCTGTTATCACTGGCGTAGCTACCGAAGGGCTAGGCGGGGCAGTGCTCCGGGGCCCCCAAGCTCAGGGGGGTCCAAAAATCTAATTGGCAATCCTGTTATTGCTTTTATGTATATAATATATTAATAAAATCTTTTTGCCCCAGGGCCCTTGATCACCTAGCTTCGCAACTGGCTGTTATCAGATCTAAAACTGTCAAGAGTCCACGAGTCTATGTATGCTTTCGATATATTTAATTTCATATTAAATCCGCGGAGGAATGATAATCAGCTTATTTTTTGGCTAGAAATGTAGACTGTTGTTGAAAAACATCTAGACCTCAGGATCATGAGGACAGATGTACTATGATATAGAAGTATTTGATCATAAGCGTCAGTTTACGATAAAGGCACATACGACGAATGTTTCTGACATATAATGGCACATCCGATCTAATGCTTCTGAGCACTAGAATATGTTTCTTCGTAAACTTCGGGAAATGATGACAATTCTAGCGAAGCCATTGGTTCAAGCTAAGTTACGTTCGCTATGAGCGAGCGTATTTGAGGGCTTGGGGCAGAGGCTTCTCCTCTTTGAGCGAGTCTTTGAGTACGATATCGGAGGAACTCAACTCAGCCGAGTTTTCTGACTCTTCCACTGACTGGCTGGAGTCCGCTAGTGGTCTGTGAAAATTAAAATATTTTTTAGAATCATTACAGTATAAAAATCAATTATAAAGTTAGTAATAAAAAGCTTTGTGAGATAAAAAACAAACAAAATTAAACCCGCAAATGATATTGTGCATATAACCAAAATAATACCACCACACAATGACAAAGAAATAAAGACGATAATCGAGATCGGCGTTCGCATCGTTCATCCACTCGAGGAATGCAAAATGTGGGGTCATGCTTAGATTAAAATAAAAATATTTTAATAGCAGACTTATGTCTCAGGACAATATCAAAATTCCCGAAATGGAAAAACTCGGACATATCAACAAACCGCAGTAAACGGTAACTTCCCAAAGATATTATCTGATGAACAGATGAAGTCGTGCCCGATATATCGGCTACGCTATCGAATCGTCTGGGGAACGAAAAGTTCTTCACATTTCTTCACCAATATAGTTTAACATAATCCCATCACCAATTAGATTTTGCAATACGACGGAAAAATTAAAAATAATAATGTAAATGCTTGCACGCCATATTTTCGCGCTTAAAAAAAAGCGCGAAAATATAGAGGTATTATTATGTTAATTTTCAACCAAATATTTGAATAAATGTTATGTATTTTTGTTTGCTGTGTACAATAAGGTAATAATTGGAGATATAGTTTTCAGTTGTATCAATAATGCACTAAAATTAATGATACAATATGTTTATTGTATAAATTTTGTTTTTTTTTTCTGTGGCTGATTAATGCATTTTTTTTTAAATTAAGTTTTTATATGTGGTAAGCTTGACAGACAGTTAATTCTAAGTTATTTGATATTATAATTCTTTGTTAATATTAGTCAATAGTTCTACAAATATCGTATAACAACTAATAACTGATGTTTTAAAACAAAAAACAAAACAAAGAATAGCCGCCAGTCGAGTATGGCCGTTCAAAAGTTTAAGGTAAGAGTAAATATCTTTGAAACTAATAAAATAGAAATAGCCCACAACCAAAACCAAGCGCAACACAAACAAACACACAATACTAGTACTGTACCCCATCTCTGCTTCCCGTTTCAGCCACATCGCCCACTCATATCTGAGGAATATTTATGTTTTTATTTATCACGATATTGTTACGTAATTTAATAAATATTGACAATTGGCTAATCTGGGATTAATCCCACCCTCACTCCCACCACTGCAACTCCTGCAAGCCAGGATCAACAGTGGCACACACTGGAAATGACAATGAGCACCGAGGCTCACGCAGTTACCCAGGAATAAAAGTTAAAGTGCCTACCCGAACCAAACTTGGCTTTAAGTATTCACTTAGTAAGTAGTGTCTCACTGTCGTGGTCTTTATTGCTATGGTCTCTGTAACCTCTGTAGCGTAGCGGTAATTGGCTCGCTTTAAATCTCGGAGGTTGTGGGTTCGATCCCCACACCGGACAAGAAATCTTTGTGTAAATTCTATCATATCTTTCCGGGTCTGGTTGGTTGAGGGACTACCCTCCGTGCCTCGCAAAGCACGTTTAGCCGTTGGTCCCGATTGTTATAACATCATCTGTAATAATCGAATATCAAGGAACAGGCAGCAGCGTTTCCTTGTGTGTTACAACATACCTAATACTGCGGTTACCAATCCGCCTGCCAAGCGTGTCCATGTTCATCAGTGGACGTTATACGGGCTGGTGATGATGAATAGAAATCAGAAAAGTGACACCTGACGTTCCCAAGTAAACTAATAGCCTCAAGTAGTTCTTCCATTCGGAAGTAAAACATTACATGACACTCGCAGAAATTGCTGAATAAGTCAGCAGATTGCCATATATTAAAAATTTAAAAAAAAACGGAAGTAAAACGAATAAGAAAGTCCTCAGGTCCACGTTCTTTGACATATAGTTTAGTTTAAAAATTTGGATATCAATACATTACATTAATGTACTTAACTGGATGATATTTAGCACATAGAATAACCTGTATTTAAAATAATCTTAAAAAAAATGGTAGCCACTAAGTTTTCGATGACGCCGGCTTTAACTAAGAAAAAAATATATTAAAAATAATTGAATGGTTTAAAAAATAAATTTTGCATCTTATATACACATCCTAATTTACTAGTTAACAAACATACAAAACAACTAGATATTTCCTTGAATTACCGGTCAATCGGGTTTTCTTTGACATTCAGGGTAACATTGGCTGTGTAAATGGAATGGTATTTGATGGTAGGAGGATCTCTTTACTAAATTCACCAGCTTTCGTTTCTGGAGCACATTTCCTCATGCCATTTTGGCGTTTCGTCTCCCTTCAAATTTCGTTTCACCATCACTGTCAAAATCACCCTGAATGTTAAATTATTGAGGTTGACGATAATTTTGAGAAAATTCGTAGCAAATTTAGATGCTTTCGAATCAAACCTATAAAATAACTAGACAGTTCCTCAAATCGATTTAAAAAAAATCGTTATCAATCAAAGGATGATGAGACATTTTGGTACCCGGTCCAATAACAATAATTATTGTATTATTGAATTGGTCTAACCTATAGGAGAAAAAAATTGTATGGTGACGAAACCTGAATGTTAGTATCTTCAGAGATATTGATATATGAATATGACTTATCAGACTATGGTATAAATGATGCCGTCTGGCTATTACGCGGACGAATACAGTCGCGTCATGTACGTTCTAGGACGTATTATTGTTATATTATGATAAAATGTAACCTAGGTCAAAACAACAATATATTACATTATTATTGCACATGCTTAACTGGGCGACGTACAATGGGCACTTGCGCGCATATTATTTCTATTATATGGTACTTAGGATATGCCAGACGCGAAGGGTTCCTTGCTCCAGCAGCATTTCTCAATGATGTCATTGTAGACAACGAAAACAGTATATAATTGTAAAACTATAAAAAATAAAGTTGTTTTTGATTTATACTTGTATTTTTTTACTCAAATAAGTAAATAACTAACTTGAGCGTATAATGACTTTGAGTCATGCGTTTTTGTCATACGTGCCTGATTTAAAAAAATAAACGTGTAAGTATTTTTATTCTTAGTGACTACTCACACCCGCATGTTCAAGCAAAAACGCATGACACAAAAATCGCTCTAACTCCTTAAATACTAATATTTGAGACAAGCGCTCAAGTTTACATTATTCTACACAAAAATACCTTTTCAATGATGTATAACATGTTTCTATTGGAGTGGGTACCAGACTCCATACATTCTGCCCATCATCCTTTGGCGGTATTCGAATCAAATTAATAGTCTTTTTCAAACCGACAAAGTGCTTCTCTTACCGGTACCGCCTGGTGCTGACGGGCGCCAGACAGGCGAGGTGTCGCAGCAGCGTGTGTCTGGCGGGCTCGAGGCAGAGCTTGACAAAGTGTCACTTGACAAAGTGTCACTTACCGGTACCGCCTGGTGCTGACGGGCGCCAGACAGGCGCGGTGTCGCAGCAGCGTGTGTCTGGCGGGCTCGAGGCAGAGCTTGACAAAGTGTCACTTGACAAAGTGTCACTTACCGGTACCGCCTGGTGCTGACGGGCGCCAGACAGGCGAGGTGTCGCAGCAGCGTGTGTCTGGCGGGCTCGAGGCAGAGCTTGACAAAGTGTCACTTGACAAAGTGTCACTTACCGGTACCGCCTGGTGCTGACGGGCGCCAGACAGGCGCGGTGTCGCAGCAGCGTGTGTCTGGCGGGCTCGAGGCAGAGCTTGACAAAGTGTCACTTGACAAAGTGTCACTTACCGGTACCGCCTGGTGCTGACGGGCGCCAGACAGGCGCGGTGTCGCAGCAGCGTGTGTCTGGCGGGCTCGAGGCAGAGCTTGACAAAGTGTCACTTGACAAAGTGTCACTTACCGGTACCGCCTGGTGCTGACGGGCGCCAGACAGGCGAGGTGTCGCAGCAGCGTGTGTCTGGCGGGCTCGAGGCAGAGCTTGACAAAGTGTCACTTGACAAAGTGTCACTTACCGGTACCGCCTGGTGCTGACGGGCGCCAGACAGGCGCGGTGTCGCAGCAGCGTGTGTCTGGCGGGCTCGAGGCAGAGCTTGACAAAGTGTCACTTGACAAAGTGTCACTTACCGGTACCGCCTGGTGCTGACGGGCGCCAGACAGGCGAGGTGTCGCAGCAGCGTGTGTCTGGCGGGCTCGAGGCAGAGCTTGACAAAGTGTCACTTGACAAAGTGTCACTTACCGGTACCGCCTGGTGCTGACGGGCGCCAGACAGGCGAGGTGTCGCAGCAGCGTGTGTCTGGCGGGCTCGAGGCAGAGCTTGGCGGGCGGCAGGTCCACGCAGAACTGATTGCGGGAGTCACCCAGGAATGTTGTCACATAGTTCTCCATCTTCAGTTGCAGGAGTAGCACGTCTTCTAGGTCCGCTTCACTACAATCATATTCTTTGAGTAATAGTATAGTAATACCTACAATAGGGATGAAGACTAAGTAATTCTATTTACTAAAAATATCAGGTACATATTTTTTTATTTATCAAATCAATAAAAATTTACAACGTTACAGAGCAACAACAGATTGTAAAGTTCAAGGCGGGGCTTTTGACGTCACTACTAGGTAAAATAGTTCCTACTAGTGACGTCACATGAAATTGCAACACGCTGTGTCTTCGTCATGTTTTAATGAAATAATGAATTTATTCAGCACTTAGTTATTAACATACACTTGTACTTGTCAAAATCACAATGTAAAAGGACTGAGATAAATAGGTATTATTCTTATTAATATATGAATAAAACTACTTAAGTAACTATAACTAGCAAGTGCAACCTGTGAGTGCTGCTAATTATAGAACATTACAGACAATGTACTCCGTCTGTCCGTTTGTCATTAATTCCTCTACTCATATCAACCTGGTGCATCAAAACATACAGGGGATGTTAGGTAAAGAGTTAGAATTGGAACTGTTTTTGAACTGTCACAATATAGATATTTTATGTATTACTGAGTCATGGCTAAAAAGCCACCAGGTCATTTTCAGTTTCAATAATTATCAGGTTGCTAGCTCATTCTGCAGAGTTCGTATGATTCGAGGTGGCTCCTTAATCATTGTAAAGAAATGTTTAAAATTGATTGAAAGAACTGACATTGTGAGCCTCTCTGTTGAAAGTGTTTTAGAAATAGCATGTATTGAATTGGAGCAACTGCATGTTTTGAGTGTGTACAGACCTCCATCTGCGCCTTATGAAGCTTCTATTAAAATAATGGAGGATGCCCTGTTCAAATTAGCGAATAGTCATAAAACAATTGTTGTTTGTGGAGACTTTAATATAAATATTTTGGAAAAGAATACATTAACCTGTAACTTCTTGAATTTGTTTAAATCTTTCAATTTGTATAATTTATTTATTGAGCCTACGAGGATTACTCCCTCTAGTGCTACTTGTATAGATAATATATTCACTAACTTAAAACCTATACATAAATTTGTAATTAATATGTTACAGTCGGACCATAGTGGACAGTTAGTATCTTTTCCCAAGAAAACCAATAAAATTCATAGTAAAAAAATAAGTTTTGTACCCATTAGTGAAAGCCGTCTAGAGGCATTACATTTTAACTTGTCAAATTATCAGGTTTACCAATTCACAATAACCCAAATCAGCTGTATAATTTATTTTTTAACATGGTTATTGCTGAATATAATACAATATTTACACCCAAAACTAAGTTAATCTGTAAGGGTAAGTTAAGTTTTAGTGAATGGGCAACACCTGGTATTTACAAAAGTCGTAATAAATTATATGAACTGTATTATGAGAAGACTTTTAATAAGAGTACGATTTTTAAGAATAAGGTAACTAGATATTCCAAAGTATTTAAAGAAGCCTGTTCTACTGCCTCTTAAAACTAATCTCATCTAATAAAATAAAAGAAATATGGAATATTATTAATAATGAAACAGGTAGAGCTATAAATTGTAATAGAGACTTTAATTTAAAAATAAAAAATGATAATATTTCGGCAGATATGGAAGTTGCAACTGAGTTTGAGAATTTCTTCACTAACACACCTCTAATAACAACTAAAACTCTAAATTCATCTTCAATATCTGCTGAGGCGCTATTAAAAGAAAGTGTTTCTGCATGCGTTACCGATTTTAGTTTTAATTTAATAGACTATAAAGATGTAGTTAATGCTTTCAATACCATAGAGAAGAAAAAAACTAAAGACTAGAGAATATTATTGAAATAATAGCGCCTTACCTAGCATACATATTTAATAGTTGTGTTGATTCTGGTGTATTTCCTGACTTGAGGAAGCATAGTAAGGTTATACCATTATTTAAATCCGGTGATAGCACTGATCCCTCGAATTTCCGACCTGTTTCTATATTGATATCATTTTAATAAATTTAACTAATTACACAAAAAACAGTTTGGGTTTACGAGGGGTTGCTCAACCATAGATGCGGGAACTGAATTGTTAAAAACGATATTCGCGGCCTGGGAAGATTCGCAGGAATCCTTAGGTATTTTCTGTGATCTGTCTAAGGCATTTGATTGCGTTCACCGTGACACTCTTGTCAGGAAATTACACCGGTATGGAATTAGGAACCAGGCTCTCAATCTTCTGATTTCTTACATGGGCAATAGAATTCAGAAGGTTGATATAAACGGCAAAATATCACCAGGCTCTGTTGTATCAATGGGCGTCCCGCAAGGCTCAATCCTGGGACCGTTTTTGTTTTTGGTGTATATAAACGACTTACCTTACTATGTAGGAAATAATCATGAGATAGTATTGTTTGCTGACGATACATCCTTGACATTTAAAATAAGTAGACAGCTACGCAGCTATGACGAAGTAAACAATGCAATCTCGAAGGTAGTCCATTGGTTTAATGTTAATAATCTACTTTTAAAAGAAAACAAAACCAAAGTCATTAAATTTTCTACACCTAATGTGAAACAAATTGATACGAATGTGCAAATAAATGGTATTCGGTTGGAGCCAGTGGAGTCAACTGTCTTTTTGGGAATAACTATTGACTCCAAATTGCAATGGGGCCCACATACTGCGAAACTATCAGGAAAACTTAGCTCTGCGGCCTATGCTGTTAAAACTATGAGACGACTCACTGATTTGGATACTGCTAGAATGGTTTACTTTAGTTATTTTCATAGCGTAATGTCTTATGGAATTCTTCTGTGGGGAAACTGTGCGGACATTGTCACCATTTTTGTACTACAGAAACGAGCTGTAAGGTCTATATATAAACTTGGTCCGCGGGTTTCCCTACGGGAGAAATTCAAAGAGACTAATATTCTTACAGTCGCATCACAATATGTCTATTAAAACCTTTTATATGTTCATAAGAATATAGATAGTTTTAAGAAAAAAAGCGACACTCATAATGTTAATACTAGATCTAAGCATAATCTCGTTTTACATGCTACACGTCTCCACAAAATTAGCAATTCTTTTATGGGGCAATGTATACGCTTCTACAAAAAACTTCCTAATAATGTAAGAGATCTTTCAACAAACAAGTTTAAACGATATGTCAAAGATAAATTATGTAAAAAGGCTTATTATAAAATTTCTGATTATGTTAATGACAAAACTGCTTGGGAGTGAGTTGCTCTGACACAATACTGCTTTATTAATCATTAATAAAAATATCATAAATTATAAAATATAATTTATTTTAAAAAAAGGATTCCTCTGAGTTTCTTGCCAGTTCTTCTCAGAGTTGCCACGTCCAGAACTGGTGGTAGTAAAAGAATGGGACGCATCATAAGAACAGGATTTAAAATATTTTAAATGTGTCTATTTGAATAAAGAATTTTTGACTTTGACTTTGACATAATAAGTACATATTTACATTAATTATTATAGGTATATATTGAAAATGTATAAATAATACGCGTCCAATATGTTTTGGTTATCTAACTGACCGACAAAAGATTTTTTTAGTCTTCATGCATATTTGGGAGAAAGGAATACCAGCCAAATAGTCATCCAAATAAAATGTACTTTAAGTTACCGGTTAGTCACCTTCGACCTGTAAGAAATAAGTCAAAAGGGTAATAATCGTACCTGGCTGAATACAAGAACTGCGCGAAGTGTATGTTGGAGACACAGTCCTGCTTGTCCTCGCTGTCGGTGTAGAGGTCGGTCTCTCTGTAGTACATGTACAGGAAGTCGTTCAGCTGCTTCGCGATCACGGCGCAGCGGTCCTTGTCGCACATCTTCGCGGGCGGACCCTGCCGGAGCGAGACGGAATGAATCGACGGTAGAGACATAGGTGTTTTGAATTATGGACTGTATTAATAGTCAATAGAGTTCAAAAAAGATTGGACGGTTAAAAAGCAAGTATTTAGATCAAAAAGTATATATGAAATTAAAGAAGCTTGATGATGCAGAATAAAATATAGTAGCCGAGTGATACAAGCTTAAGATATGATAGACTCAGATTATTATGCATTAAAAAGTTTGATAAGTCTTGGGCCTCGGTTGTAATAACATCATATATGACAATCATGTACTAATGAATGGGTGCATGCGACCTGTGTATTGAAAAAAAACCCTGCGGTCAGCAATCCGTCGGCCAAGCGTGGTGACTATGATAAAAGCACACCCACGAACGTCTAGTGACTCAAATATAAGCTGATAATAATGATATAATCTAATATTTGATAAAAAAAATAAAATCAATACAATAAATATTAAAAGCGTAGTTTTAAAAATATGGCTAACGCTATTACATATAGTTTTGATATGAACAATATTAAGCAGTATAGAATAATTTTGTATAAAAATGTTTAGTGAATATTGCGATAAGAGGGGGTGTTATTTTATGTCTATTTTGTATCGACAATATTACACATTAAACGCCATCTACCATAGAGTATGTAATGCTGTATGTTTTTTGAAATAACCGCCTGTTCTTGTCTGTGACTCAAGGCGTTTAATTCATTAGAGGAATAAATATTAATAAATGAGTGCTTTAGAAAGTTAATTAGAAAATTACGATCTAACATGCAGATTGAACTAATACACTTTTTACATACATATTCAAGCCACGTTGCCCTTGGCAGGGTAGGCAGTAATTATAGGAAAAATATATACACACATTAGTAAAGTAAACATATACACATACAATATAATAATTAAACATAAGTTTATATACATGCTTAATACAACTGGATACTATAATTTATCATTATGGTTTGATTTTATGTCAGTACTTCTGCTGTGAACTTTGTTGACAGGCTTCCACAATTCTGCCAATGTCTGAGTCTGACTTTTATCCTGTAGATAAAAGTAAAACGAAGGAGAGTGTACGGTCAAAAATTTTTTTTTTTTTTTTTGTTATATTATGTCTTATGTTATGAACATCAATTTAACTTTATTTAATATTAAAATCTATTCAAATAATTAAAATGAGAGTTTGTTATATTAAAATTACCGATATACGGTAAATAAACCATACCAATTTTTTTCTTTTGAATTTTTGTCTTTTGTGTTTCGTCTGGCCGATTTTGACTGAACTTTCATTGGCAGATAGCTGATGTCATAATTAGTAACTTATTTGTTTTTTACAGCGGGCATACAAAGTTACTTATATATTACTACACGTACATTTAGCGACTAGGATTACATTGTACACACATGCAGTAACATGGTCACCTGTACATTGTAAGGCATGCGCAGCGTGGCGCTGGCTCTGCGCAGGAAGCGCAGCACGAGAGCCGCGTGGCTCACGCCGAGCTCGGAGCACGACGACACGCGCTTCAGCACCAGCGACAGGAACAGGCCGAACGCGCGCCGCACCTCGCCCATCCTGACAACATTACACCTCGTTAGTAGGCAAATTGACACCACCGGCAGGGGAGCGTTCAAGTATTAAGTAACGCAATTTTTGAAGATTTTAGACCCTCCCTCCCCCCCATTTAACGCACCGTAACGTTTTTAGGTACCCCCCTACCCTACCCCTCCCTAAACGTTACGTAACATTTAAGTGACCATTAAGTCACAATTATGTTGAACAGAGTATTTACCTCTGTTATAGTATTAATTGCGTTTGCAGTAGTAATAAACAAAAGAAGAGATTTTTAAGTTTAATTTTTTCTTTAGCCCTAAATCAAGGTAGGTTCGAATAAAAAAAACAATTCAATTGCAATTACTGCTCCTCTGTCCACGGGTTGCCAGCCACTCAGACTCTTTCATTATTGGTATTTGGAGAGCAGACGAAGAAGGTTCCGAAATAGTTAAACTTCTAGCATCAACTTCGGTTTCATCGAGCCAATCGGCATCTTCAGACAATGCTTCACTATGGCGCACAATGCAGAGCAGCTCATTGCCCTTTTGGCATGAAGTCACTGTGGCCGTACTCTACTTTCACGAGGGTTTTGGGCAATCTTGCCGTGTAAGTAACGACTGCGCGTTTGTACACCCTTTTGGGATGTGAAATAAATCCCACAGGTTGCTCATATTCTGTTCTTGAGATCGGATTGCACTGATGGACAATAAAGAATTAAAGATCATAAGACATTTGTTTAAACGCTTCTAGAGGAGGCGACAGAACAACGGTCAACCTCACAAGAAGTGGTGAAAACTTGCATGATCCTTTGTCTACCTGACTAGGTACCACGAGCTTGCTTGGGGTTTGAACGATTGGGCAGGGTGGCGGCAAGAAAGTATCCGGAAAGACAGATTTTAATGCATTCATCGAGCGGGAACAGCAAGATACGTCCGCGCATTTTTATCACTTGCAATAAATATTGCGATTCACGGACGGGAACGCTTTACCAGACCAGATTAGGTTCTTCTGGATCCCGTAAGCTGTCTTCAGGCTTTCTATTTTCCGCCGAAATATCGTAGCTGTCAATTTTCATTTCACTTCAGACCTTGGCTAGTGACTCTCGAGCGTGCTGTAAATTATGTTTTTCCAAATCTTCATCAACGGTCATTACTTTGTCGTTATATGAGAACCAAAATGTTCATGCGAAAGGAAGACGCCTGACAGGCGTTTGCTGAGCGGGGCCAAGCGCCGCTCATCTCGGTTGTATGCACTACGCCCAGGAGCGTCAGACGCTATGAACAGGGCGTCCCGGTATTTTTTGAAGTGCTTAATGACAAAATTTTTGGGTTAAAAATTGTTGAAGATTATACAGTATGTTAAATAACAGAGGGCGTTCCCTTAAACTCGTTAATCTATATCATTAATAGATTAAAACAAAAATATCAGCATAGAAAAATAAGCATAAAATAATCCGAATTAAAAAAAATAATTAATTGGCAATAAATTCGAAACCTCCTGTTTAAAATCAAAATAGCAGCGCGGAATAGTACCTAAGTACCTAACGTACTACTAGCATTGCCCAAACCGGCAACGTCGCATGCGCACCATGCCGAGCGGGTTGTACCGTACTGTTGCGGGTTAACGGGAACGCCCTCTGTTAGTTAACATACGGTATATATAATTTTTATACATTTTAGCAGAAAACTTACCTGTGTAAAATACTAAGCATTGTTGCTTTCTTCTTCGTGGCCCTCACATTGAACTCTTGTATAACATCGTTTATATGTTCTAAAAACTTTTTTTTTTGTTATTCTTTATCTGCTTTCCTAAGTAACGTACAATGTTATCGAGGGAATTCCCGTAAAACAAACGAAAAGGGTAGCCGATGGAAGATTTTAAATCCCTAGTTTTTTTATTAAAATAAAAAGATTTTACGTAACACTTTGTGTAAATACCCCGGGGTCCCGCCCTAGTAACGCATCGTAACGTTTTACAAGACCCCTCTCCCCTCTAAATTGCGTTACGTAATACTTGAACGCTCCCCTGGATTCGAACCTACATTTTAGATATACCGGTGGAATGTGTTTCCGCCGCGCCCCCTTCATACCACCGATTAGATCGATAAATAGCTCAATTTTATTTTTTCGGACGGACGCATCTAGTTAGCCCCGAGGCTTTAACTACTTCACCGGGCATAAATAAAATGGCTCATTGTGCAAGTAAACGGCCAGCGCTCTTATTGCGGGACCTGTATATGTCCCCCTTAGAGACGTATGTAAGGCGACCGGAGGGAAATCTGCTGACGCTATGCAAAGAGTGAGCTTCGTTTAGGTTACTCTTTTCATATTAATCTTTTGACGATCTTAAGCACATTTGTAATACAGTCGATTATTATATTAATGTCCCGTAAATGCCGATACGTTAGATGACGTCATTTTCATGTCAAAATAATAGCGTGGATATGCCTACCATTGTTAAAATATGTAAGATTCCAAAGCATAAAATATTATGTGATAAGTAAAACATAAAATATTTGTACGCGCATAACTGGATAAGTATTGAACTATTTGGTTAATATTTTTTTCATTATATTCCTTATTGGTTTAATTGGTTAACAAGGTTTGTAATACCACAATTTTGGAAACATTTTAGGATTCGTCGGTGATACTGCAATATCGCGTAAGTAATGAAGTCTATTAAGGTTGAAAATCAAATGTAGCAAATTGATTCTTTACCTCGACAACACCTATAAAGAAATATTTTTTGACACATGAAATTACACCTTATTAGCAACGCGGTATCAAAGTCAAAGTCAAAGTCAAATATCATTTATTCCGTAAAAATGGTTACATTTATTTGGAATCGTCATATTTTTTCCCCCTACCGTGACGACGATATGTCAGTAATAGTAGTAACCAGTTATGAATAAAATTCAGAAAATTGAACATAATTTAATAAGCTCTCAGTGAACTCACGTGAGCTTCATCCCGTCCATGAGTTGTTTCTTGACGAGGTCCTTGGCCCTGCGCGAGTCGGGGGGCTGCGGGGGGCTGTCCCCCAGCCACACGGCCGGCGCCTGGCACGTCACACTCACCGCCTCGTAACGCTTCAGTCTGCGGGACAGAGCAAGCAAACATTCTAGTCTTACACATACGATTATAGTGAGAGAATCTCCGTAGTGTAACAGTATTTGGCTCGCTTTAAATCTCGATGGTCGTGGGTTCGATCCCCACGCCGGACAAGAAATCTTTGTGTTAACTTGTAAGATTTTTTTCCGGGTCTGGTTGGTTCCGATTGTTATAACATCATCTATAACAAGCGTATAATAGAGAACGGGCAGCAATATTTCCCTGTGTATTACGAAATAATACTGCGGTCACCAACCCGCCTGCCAAGCGTGGTGACAGCAGTGGACATTACACGGGCTGATGATGATGATACTATAGTGGTATCGCCTACCTCTGCGGAGTGTCCGTGAGGCTGGTGGCCACAGTCGCGTGCTGGAAGTGTGGCAGCACGTGCGAGTGGACCAGCAGGTTATAGTTGTGTTGGACCACCTGCAACATATATTTTAATTCATTAAAACCTTATATTACTATCAAAAACACAGCCCGGAAGATTATTATACCGTCTTGATATGGTGTGTTGTTCGAAAATCTCATAAATTACTTAATAGTACATTACGATACGTGTGACCTAAGTAGCCTATTAGCCCCCCCCCCCCCGCTGGATGAATTTATTAATTTAAAAGTAACATTCAAATCATTGTAATTTTTAATGTCATCATTTTATTATTCATTTCTTCATACTTTTTCTCTGTCATTTGTTCGCTGTCGATTTTCAAACTTCAAATGACATTTAAAAGTGTTTGCTTTCTTTTTCGCACAGGTGTGAAGTTAGTCGATTAATTTACGCACCGTGCAGAAAAAGGCAACTTAGGTCACGGAAAAGCGTGCGTAAAATGCGGGTTTAGGTCACACTGTGCTATAAACAAATATACCTGATAAGGAATGTTGTTGTTCAATGATGTCGAACACACGGGAACACCGGTCACTGGATCTGTAGGGGGAAATATACGACTGAGTCAAAGCTGTCCCCACATTGGGCGAGCGTGTAAAGAACGCGAGTGCTCAGATTGCCATCCATCACCCGCTATCTACGCTGTGGTACACATGTGAAACACGCCAGAGGAAGTCGCACGCCTAATGTGGGGTCAGGCTAATGTATTAGTATTATCCTCTGAGGATATAGTTCTACCAACCAATTTTGGGTACGGTGGTCAAACTCTAAGAAGATGGCTACATCTGTGCAGGAAAATTGTTTTTTTTTTTAAGTTACTAGCAGAAGTTTGCAGTCCACTAGTATTTTTGTTAACCCCTCGTGCTAAGCTTAAATGCTTGTGTTACGAGTGGGTTCACGTCGGAAGTGCAATGGGTGGGGTTTGAACCGGCGACCTCAAGATCACAAGTCCGAGGCCCTAGCCATTGGGCTACGGTCGCTTCATAGTGTACAAGTATTTGCGTAAACAAGACCTATGTCTATTGTTTTACGCTTAAAATTCGGTGGGACGTTTCTAACAATTAAATTTTTTTACCAATAGAATACCACCTATTTATATGGCTATATTTCAAGGCGAGATTCCCATGGAAGCTGGATCCACAGCTACCATACAATAAAGTAACATTCCATACAACAGCAAGAACACTCCTCACCCAAATACTGCGAGTACTTCTGCCAGGAGTTCTGGCTGGGGAAGATCCTGACGAACCCCCCCCTGCGGGAGTACTGCCCCCGCACGGCGCGCACGAGGCGCAGCTCCTCGCGCGTGAGGGCGGGGGGCGCGGGGGCGGGGGCGGGCGCGTCGGGCGCGCGCCGGCGACACGCGGTCTCCGCGGAGTGCACGCGCCGACACTGCGGGGACTGAGAGCTACAGACTAACATACTGGAGTTGATAAGATTATGATAGTGGGTATTAATCAAAAAGAAAATGAATAAATAATTAAGGCGCGGTGAATAGACGACTTTTACGTATTAGTTTTGTCACTGTTGCTCCGCGTAGAAATGAAAGAGAAGCGAAGAGACGCCGCGATGGCGCAACGTTTCGTTCGACTCGTTCGAGTTATTAAATACATTAATCCTTGCAAATATCTTATTCCAATCGATAAATAAAAACAACAGTTCCCTTTATTATTATATATTACATCACTGTTATTAATATTATCAAGATTTGTTTATAAATAATACAGTTACAATTGCTACAATTTCAATTTAAATGGTTATTTTATGGTTTTTTTTTTATCGAGAAAATTTACCGAAAACATGTTTTGAACACAATGGTCCCCCCATAAATATGATCAAGATTAACATATATTTTTTTAGCTGCTCTTAAATGTAAACATTTGGCTAAAAAACTGTTTTGTGAAGCCTATTTTGACTAAGTACAGCGCCTTAATTAGCGCCATTCAGTTTTAGTCAAATACTAATTTAGGCGTTGGCCTACTTTTTTTTTTAAGTAATAAAGGAAATATTCTTTACGTCTGAGAAGAATCATCTTCAGCCCATGACATGTCACACAAACAAATCACAATGATGAAGTTTCAGTAAATGACCTAAAAAGTCGTTTTTAGGGTTCCGTAGCCGAATGGCAAAAAACGGAACCTCTATGGATTCGTCATGTTTGTCTGTCTGTCCGTCCGTATGTCACAGCCACTTTTTTCCAAAACTATAAGAACTATACTGTTGAATCTTGGTAAGTAGATGTATTCTGTAAAGAGCATTAAGATTTTCACAGAAAAATTATAGAAAAAAAAACAATACATTTTGGGGTTTCCCTGTACTTAGAACTGAACCCATACTTGTGGGATATCTATGGATAGGTCTTCAAATATGATATTGAGGTTTCTAATAATTATTTTTCTAAACAGAATGGTTTGCGCGAGGGACACTTCCAAAGTAAAGTAAAATGATAAAACTAAAAAAAAATATGACGTACTACGTGCAAACTTTCACCGAAAATTGGTTTAAACGATTGTTTTAATACGTCATAAATCGTAACCCGCAATTTACCTTTTATTCAATCAACTCAAATAAAAAATTAATAAAAAAATCATAAACATACGCTTTTCTTAATATCAAAAAGCACTTGAAACTGGTACGGAACCTTTCGTGCGCTAGCACTTTTTTATTCACTTTATAATGTTACTTATGTATTTTAATAGTTTTAAACTCGCCAAACACAATAGGCTAGTTGACACTTTTTTGAATTTATTTTTATATGGTTAAGGATGGTTTTACTAGATCAAGAAAAAATATGGCATTTATTGGAGATCTAGAAAGCTCGAATAAATATTTTAAAATTGGCGTGACATTTAGAGATGATAACGATGTCAGCCATGTTGGTCTATATACATTATCTGTGTTCAAGATCGATGACGTCATGACTCAAAAAGTGTAGTAAAGGATCGCGTTCATGTTTTTTAACAATATGTATGACGTCTCAAAATGGCTGATAGCGTTTTCGAAACTTAAAGACATAGATAAAAGAAATAATTTACATATTTCATTTATTTATTCAGTTTGTAAACATAGGTAACAAAAAGGTGTTAATAAACAATAGAGTTCGCTATGTCTTATCAATAGTGATGTACAAACTTAAATATATTACAACAATATGGCTAAAAATTGTTTATAAATAGGTATTAATTGAGATAAATTAGATAATTCAGAAATAAATATTAAATTAATTATTACACGCAGCATCAAAATGTCATTAATTAACAGGTCGGACCCTCATATTTCCGTTTATCATTGATAAAATCGTTAATAGAGTAGTAACACTTGATTATTTATTAAATACTTAAACAAACATGTCTTAAATGACTCTAGATTCTTATTTCTTATTACCAGGGGTATATTATTATATATTTTTGACGTCATACCCAGAATACTCTTACCATACAGCGCTGTGTTATGAGAGGCAACACGGATAGTATTTAGATGGCGTCTAGATCGGAGTGATTCAAATAATTCAATGTTGCTTTTTACGAAAACTCCCATCTCATAGATATACATTGATGGCAATCTAAGTAGGTTCAACTCTTTAAAAAGTGGTTCACAGCTGTCATTTGACTGTAGATTACAAAAAGAGCGTAAACATTTCTTTTGAGCTTTGAAAGCAATGTCCCTGTCTGTCGAATTTCCCCAATAAATTATGCCGTATCTTATGCTAATTGACACATACGCATTGTAGGCAACCAGTACAGTAGGGCGCTTGACTGTTTTAGAGAGCTGGTATAGTGCGTAAGCAAACTGGTTTAATTTCTTAGAGAGACAGTCTATATGATGCTTCCACGGTAAATGACTATCTATGTGGATTCCTAAAAATTTTGCTGTGCTAGTCTCCGAAATACTCATATTTTCGTATTGTATCGTTAATTTTGGTTTATTTGTTTGTTGATTAAATGACATTATTTTAGTTTTGTTTAAATTAATTTTTAAATTATTATTAATTAGCCATTGAATTATATTATTGAGATCATTTTTTATTTCACGTTCAAGAGAACTGATATCATTTCCAGAAAATATAAAAGTGCTATCATCAGCAAACAGAACTATTTTATGTTTAGTGATTTTGGCCATATCATTAATGTACATATTGAATAATAGAGGACCAAGTATACTACCTTGAGGAACGCCATATGTAGCTTTCCTCGGATGAGATAAGTAAGCCGTTTCAACTCTAGTGGTTGTGTATAGTCTGCTTATAGATACAATCTGGGTACGATTAGTCAGATAGGATTTTAAGAGTTGTAAGGCATTTCCTCTAAGTCCATATCGCTCAAGTTTATTGAGTAATATAGTATGGTCTACGTGGTCAAATGCTTTGGACATATCCATTAGAAGAGCTACAACTGGAATCCTTGCATCAACGTTAGAATCTATTTTGTGCATTACATCGTAAATAGCCATATTTATTGATTTGCGCTTTCTGAATCCAAATTGTTCCTTAGCTATGAGATTGTATTTTTCAAAAAACGAGTAAAGAGAGTTGTAGATCACTTTCTCTATTATCTTAGAGAATATTGGTATTAGTGCTATCGGCCTATAATTCCCTATACCTGTTTTAGCATCCTTTTTATGAATGGGCTTAATGATTGTAGTTTTCAATACCTTTGAAGTTCTCTGAAGTCATATTGAGTTTATACAAACATATTCAGGTTTTATGAACAGAAACTATTATATTTAGGTTCCATATGAGAAATACTTATAGAAATAAACATCATTGTAACATAATTTCATATGTGTCAATTAGCCTATTGTTTGACGGCGAAATCGTTTGTCAGGAGTGTTTATATACATATTGTACTATTGACGCCTCTAGTGGTAAAAGATTTATATATTAGTATAAGTATCATATACAGTAATACCCCGGACTTACGCGATAGGTGGTACCACGGTAGCCATGTAAGTCGAATTCGCGTAAGTCGGGGTTCAACTTTCCCTATAAATACATATAATGTTTGTGTAATCGGGACCAGAGTCTAAAAAACAGATGAGAAGAAACTTGTTTAATAAAACGTTAAATTATAAATGATCTTTACATTATCACGCCATAATTCTAACATGGTTTCCATCTAAGCGATAATACCGTGACGTCTGAATTAAAATAGAAAGATTTTTACTTATAATTTGGTTTAATCAAGTATCATTGCTAATTCCTTTTTTTTATATTTTAAATTCAAAGTCCTCTTAAGGTTATAAAGATAATATTTAGTTTACACTCCAAAATACAGTGTTTTTCGTTTCATGTTAGGTTAGGTTAGCAGTTAGCAGTTTAACTTGCAGTAAACCGAACACGCCGATGCGCGTGGTGATCAAAAATAAAAACCGCGTATCTCCGAATTCGCGTAAAACGGGGTAGCGTAAGTTTGGGTATTACTGTATACAGCTTTTATCACCATATATATAAAGCAAAAGAGTTTGTTTACTTGAATGCGCTAATATCTACTGGAACTACTAGTCCGATTTGATAAATTCTTTCAGTATCAGAAAGCCCATTTATCGAAGAAGGCTATAGGCTATACAGTGCCGTAAGTAGCCTTTTCTGAGCCTGGTTTTTTTTTAGATATATTATAGGTACCCTTGCTAGAGCAATTAGTACAGGCATTTTTTTTTTGTATTCCGGGGAAATGCTTTTACGCGTTCCCACCGCCGCCGCTACAGCGTATTCGCGCGCTGGCGGTAGGTATATGTGGGACTCTCCCTCTCCATAGCGTGGTATGATAAGTCATACCACGAGGAGAGGACCCTACCACCACCTAAACCCCCCGGAGACTCCTTCGATCCGCCGTTGGCGGGGGCCGGGTACGCATGAGCAATCCGGCCCCCTGACCGCAGGATCTCCTGGGCCCCACTTACAGTGGCCCATTTGCCCAATTTTAGGGACGCCCAGAGTGTAGAGGCGTCCCTACTCCTCATGGGTCAGCCTCGACGGGAGCGGGGCCCATGTGCCCCACTCCCCGAGGCCGAGCCTAGGGCGGTAGGCGGCGGGTGCCATCTACAGGCCTTCTTTATTTCATTCAGTAGTGCTCGATGCCAAAACATACTTACCTAACGTATATGTTGGAATCGAGTACTAGGAGCGCAGCGAGAACTTATCAAACCGAAAAAAAAATAGTCCTACCTGGTCTGGGCATTCTTGCGCCCCCCAGAGTCTAAGCATTTGCTGAGCACAGCTGACACCGCCTTATTTACGGCACTGAGACTATATATAATAATATATAAGTTCCTGCGGGAACCGAAGTCACGTAGCTGAAGCTAAGCTGAATCTAGTTCAAAATAAATTACAAGTGACAGTCTTTGTTTTCACGCAGCAGTTTTATCGCAATCCTCGAATAGTGAACTAACGACGATGTTTACAAATATAGTTAACACTCACCGCTCCAATCCTCATCCGAAGCGAGTTGTTGTGTGGCTGGTCTGCCCGGGCGGCGGGCACTGCGGGCACTCCCACCAGCGTCAGAGTGTCCGCCAGCAGCGCCGACTTCACACGGGCGTCTAGCGGCGACTCACACGCTAGACTGGAGAATGGTAAAAGGGAGAAATGTACAACGTCCACTGCTGAGCATGGGCCTCCTCCCGAGGGAGGGTATTGGCAGGCGGGTTGGTGACCGCAGTATTATGTTGTAACACACAAGAAAACGCTGCTGCCCGTTTCTTGATATACGATTATTATAGATGATGTTTTAACAATCAGGACCAACGGCTTAACGTGCTTTCCGAGGCACGGAGGGTAGTTCCTCAACCAACCAGACCCGGAAATAAATCTTAGAATATTCACAAAGATTTCCGGTTCGGTGTGGGAATCGGACCAACGACTTCCAAGATTTAAAGCGAGCCAAATACCGCTACGCTACGGAGTTTGTCTTTATTACACGTTATACAATATTATACAGTTGGAGGCGTCCCCTTTTAAGCATGTAAATGCCAGAACCAGGAGGCGCCGCTCGTTTATATCTTACGAGTGTAATAACTAATAAGTTACAAAACATAAGTGTAAATTAAAAATTAATATTCTAATACTAGTGTTCGTGTGTTTGTGTGTGTCTATGTGCTATTGAGTGTGTGTAAGTGTGTGCGTGCGTGTTGTATAATAATATCAACGACAAAAAGATTTTAGACGGACTTTTATGTAGTCAGCTACGAGGCATTTGCTACTTTAATGGTTGGAGCTACAGCCTTAAATGGTTTATTAATTACAAATTTAGTAACGGGCGCCCCCTGTGGGACTGGGCGGTCGCTGGCAGAGGGATTGAGGGATTATGACGTTTAGTTGTTTAAGGGAGTGTAGCAACTGTCGCTCTAGGTTACAGTTCGGGCCTCTCGGACTCCGTGTCTACGAGCATCAGAAAGTATACTAAAAGGTGTTATAATTAGCACACAATACACGTAACATTACCTGGGAGACAGGTTGATCTCCAACAGCCACGGTTTGAGCATGTCGTCGATCAGTATATCGTACCCGAACAACTCTGAAATACAATACGACAATGAAGAACTCCTTAAGATAAGATACTCTTTATTGCACACAAATACAAATAAAAATAGTATAAAGTAATAGTTAGAAATGTACAGTCGGCGGTCTTATCGCAGACAGCGATCTCTTCTAGACAACCTTTGGATGGAATGAAGATGAATAAGAAGAAGCATGAAGTTCAGTAGTAGGCAATAGATAATGGAAAAATAATAGCAAAGAGTGTAATAATCTTACTAATATTACAGGGATGGCCAACCGGTCGATCGCGATCGACTTGTCGATCCCGGCAGCTATGATAGTCGATCAACTTATACAAGGTGTAACGGAAAGAGTATATACATAGAAAGAGCAAGGCTTTTTTGGATCCTAACAAACAATATGGCAAGGGTTTCAACTCAAAATAAAATACTCCAAGAATTGATACCAAATTCTCGGTTTCATATGTTTCCTAAATTCAAATCATAACAAATGTGTCACCGCACTACATGGGTCAATAACTTCTAATAATCAATCAGCTGATTGAGTCCTAGTGATGTATTTATTTCAATTTGAAAAGTTTGGATTCTGGTATTTATGAATTTAAAAAAATCATTACTTCCGGACTTGTAGAGATAGGATTAAATAACTCTTGCCATATCGTTTGTTATCATCCAAAAAAGCCTTGCTCTTTCTATGTATATACCCTTTCCGTTACACCTTGTATAATAAAAAGTGATGTTTTAGTCCATGTTATTCTACAAATACGTGCCACAGACGCACAAAGTTAGTGTTTGTCGTATAATATCTGAAAAAATACCTATTTATCATTCGATTGACTTATACGAAACGTGATTTATGGTTATGTATACCATATGGTCGATCGCAATCAGTAAACAGTCGACCTTAGGTCTTATTAAGTTGGCCACCCCTGTAATATTATAATCGCGAAAGTTTGTAAGTATGGATTTGTAAGTTCACAATTTCAAAATAAATCAATATATTATATGCCGTGTCTTGTGTATTTAGCGAAATTATTTGTTCTTGGTAGTAAAATCGATCTCTGTATGGACTTTTTTTAAAGCATTAATGAAATAATAATAATGAAATAATGAATTTATTCAGCACTTAGGTATTTACATACACTTGTACTTGTCAGAATCACAATGTAACACAATTATTCTTATTATATTAATTAAACTAGATACTTAATTAACCGGTAGCAAATTGTAGGATATTACAGACAAAGTAGTCCGTCCGTCAGCTGGTCATTAATTTCTCTACTCATAATAAGTTTAAGTTCATATTAATTATTTTATACTTTAATGGATAAATATAGAAAAAAATTGGAAAAAAACATACAATTAAGTGGCACACACCTGGGGGCACCCTTAAGGGGTTAGGACCACGACCCAGTGGTACCACTGATATATAAGTCAGATTTATGAACATGCGAGGAAGTGATCGGCCTACAGGCGCTGGATCACAGGGCAGGGGTAGGGGTGCAACGCGGTCCTCGGTCAGGCCGGCGAGAATCCTACCCTAGCGACACCTGCAACCTTTCAGTAGCTACCTAGGTGGACGACTCGGAGAAGAAAGGGAGAAAGAAACTCCGGGCTTTTTCTTTTTCGTCATCTTTTGTATCACAGTTTATGTAGCTTTTTTTTAATAACTTTTGTTTACAATATTTTATTTAATATTCATTTCAAATAACAGTATGTGTTAAAATTGCAGATTAAAGTTATTTCGTACCTGTGTTAAGGGCACCCGTTCATTCAACCTAGATCATCAGGGCTACCCCAATAATCAAGGTTTCTAGGTAGGAGGGTTGATTCACACGAGTTACAGTAATGATTACCAAAATGATTCTACTAATTACAATTTAACTCACCAAAGCAATTAAAGAAGTTAGGCACGAACACCCTGGCTGCCGCCGTGATGGTTTGCGCCGAGGACAGTATACTCTTCACCACCAGGTCTTCGATGGCGGCCATCAGAGCCGTGGTGTTGCGGCCTTGCTTACGTAAGTGTCGCAGGAGGGCCGACAGGGTCCATTTGTGACCAATGTTGCCAGCGTTTGGATCGTCACATCTGTGAATAAATGTAAAACCAAATAATACTGATATAATATGTGGTAACATTAATTTTGGAAGTTTCTAACTGCTTAACACCTTACACTTCCGATGAGATACTAAAATTCTTTCTAGCGCGGTTTGACAACTGAAGCGCCGGTTCTTGTTGGAAGTTTAAAATAAAAATATATAGCCAATGTAGTAGCATAATACAATGTTTAATACATTTATAAATTTATTTTATACACTACACACAGAACTGAAGTGCGCGGATCGCTGCGTTGGTTTTACGCATCCATTGCCGTACCGCCGACGCATAACCCGAACCAATGTATGGCGCGGCGCTTTCATTATAAAAGTGAATATATAAATTTGCGATTTGGTCTTGTAAATTTCATCAAAATTGTCATAAAACATAGCTTCTCACGCGTGGTCTCGCCTCATACTACTACCATGGGTAGACGGGATGGTCTTTTCTAAGAGAACATGTTCTTCTTAGGGTTCCGTAGCCAAATGGCAAAAAATGGAACCCTTATGAAATCGTCATGTCCGTCTGTCTGTCTGTCCGTATGTCAGAGCCACTTTTTTCCGAAACTATACTGTTGAAACTTAGTAAGTAGATGTATTATGTGAACCGCATTAAAATTCAGACACAAAAAAAAAAAATTGGGTTCCCCTTTCTTAGAACTGAAAAAAAAAAAAAAATCATTCCCTTCCTTTGCGGTATCTATGGATAGGTCTTCAAAAATGATATTGAGGTTTCTAATACTTATATTTTTTTTCTAAACTGAATATTTAAAAAAAATTAGATTTATTAAGATCACCAACTTACTTGATATAATCCGTGTGATATTTATTGATGCTGTAGTTACACAGGTGCATGCAAGGATTCCACAAGTTCTTGTTCGTCTTATCGTACTTGACTGTGGCGAACCTGACCAGACCCTCCTCATACAGGTATATGAGGAGTGGGTCTATGGAGGTCACGCACACGTACAGACGCAGGTCGCATTTGTGACCTCCTATTAGTAGAGGCTTGTCTATGTATTTAGCTACCACCACGTTTTCGCCTTTGGGGATTTGTTCTGGCTGGAAGAAAGCAAGTTCAATTATTATATTAGCCTTTAATGTTCATAGTATTGAACGGACTACATTAAATCATCAGCCCGTATAACGTTTACTGCTGAACATGGGCTGAACGAGGGAGGGTTTTGCCATAGTCACCACGCCTGGGAGGCGGGTTGGTGAGCGCAGAGACTGCTGTCCGTTACCTAGCATACAATGGCTATAGATGACGTTATAACAATCGGGACCAACCTTGAGTGATGAAAGTTAGTCCCATTTCATTTATTTTTTATTGGGGAACAATGCATTATGCATCCCTTCGCTCTCCCGGGGTCGGAGCGAAGGGTGTATGGGTCTCGCAATACTCTCTTCAACAATGACGCGGCACTTCAGCCGCGCCGCAGAGAAGGCATAACCAGTAAAAAACACGGACGGAAGTTTGTCGTTCAATCAACCAGCCCAAGTTATGTCAACTAAATATTGTAAAGTAATCTCTAGACCTCAAAAGCATAAGGACGGATGTCTAAGAAGCATTTGGTGGTAAAGTGCCAGTTTTTTTATGTTTACTAGCATATTTTTGCAGTCTTGTTAACCCCTCGTGCTAAGCTAAAATGCTTGTGTTTCGAGTGGGTTCACGTCGGTAGTGCAATGGGTAGAGTTCGAACCGGCGACCTCAAGATCACAAGTCCGACGCCCTAGATATTGGGCTACATTTCGCTTATTAATATAAAGATTTTTATGTTCAGTAATATATACAATCAACTCACAGTATTAACAATATAGATGCCTCTACCCCTACTGCTGGCCGCTGGCTTCACGATCCAGGGTCCTTTGGTCCTGTAGTGCGTGGTGCACAGCTCCTTGTATTCTGTCGGCATGAGGAACGTGGTGGGGATGAATTCGAACTGCTTCAGACCTCGGAAGTACTGCATCTTCTCTATGTTCTTGAACAACTTGTCTTTGCGGGTCAGCTCGTAGGATCTGGTGGAAGATAGCATGAGTTGTTACATTAGTTTTGGACGTACAGTCAGCAAAAGAAATCGGTTTACACCATCATCATCATCATCATCATCATCCAACAGTATACCTTCCTCTGCTGAACATGGACCTTTTCCCGAGGGAGGGTATTGGCAGGTGGGTAGGTGACCGCAGTATTATGTTGTCCCACACAAGGAAACGCTGCTGCCCGTTCCTTTATTTACGATTATTATACATGATGTTATGACAATCGGGACCAACGGGTTTACGTGCTTTCAGAGGCACGGAGTCCCTCTACCATCAGACCCGGAAAGAATCTAGAATTTACACAAAGATTGAACCTACGACCTCCAAGATTTAAAACTAGTCAAATAACTTTTTAATATAGAGTTTTAGTTGAGACAGGACAGTCAGGTAGTCTTATACTAATATATAGGGTGACTGGTAATTAGTGACCGATACCTAAACACATGATTGTGCTCATGATAACAAACAACTTTTACTATGGCACCAACCTTGAAATCGCGAAAAGAAATCAGCTGTTCCATACATTCATGTTCACATAACTCGTCAACATGGTAGGGAGCAGCAGATTTTTTTTTCGCGATTGCAGGTTTGGTGCCATAGTAAAAGTTGTTTGTTATCATGAGCACAATGATGTGTTTAGGTATCGGTCACTAATTACCAGTCACCCTATATAAAGCTGAAGAGTCTGTTTCTTTGATTGTTAGTTAGTTTGCTTATCACAGGAAGTACTGGTCCGATTTGCAAAATTATTTCGGTGTTAGATAGCCTATTTATCGAGGAAAGCTATAGGCTTTAATTATGTAGTTCCTACGGGAACGGGAGTTACGCGGGTGAAACCGCGCGCGGGAAACTAGTAATAATATAAAATTCTAATCTTAAAGCATCCTAATTTACCTTGGAAAATGGTTGACTCGCTGATATGGTGACAACGACCGCAAGACGTCAGGCTTGGGGTGTAACCCTGACCACAGCAGGTTGAAGTCTTTAGTGTCCGCACCAGCTTCCTGAAGACCATGAGCTTGCAGCAGCCGGTGGAGGAGTTTGGTCTCCGTGTTGACTAGCTTGTACGTTATCTTGAGGAGTCGAGCTGGCATGTGACAACTTTCTAACACCTATAAAAATAAATGAATAGGCATGTGGACTAAAAACATCTATTTAGTCGGTCAGTTAGATTACCAAAAAATATAGGACACGGATGTTTTGTTCGTGCCTCAAACAAAAAATGACGAAGATAGAGCGCGTTGAAATTTTGTGTGACGTCACTATTAGGTACAATTTTACCTAATAGTGACGTCACCCCCCTCTCCTGAACTTTATAGTTTGTTTTGGCTCTGTACCTTTGTCAATTATTATTGATTTGATAAATAAAAAAAAAACGTGTCCTATATGTTTTAGTAATCTAACTGACGGACTAAATAGATTTTTTTAGTCCTCATGCCCATTTTATTCAGAAGTAAGGTAATTACATTCACTTGTCAACAGACAGACTCTATACAGCCTCCGTAGCTTAGCGGTACAAGTCTCGGATGGAGTGGGTTCGATACCCACGCCGGAAAAGAAATCTTTGTGCAAATTCGAGGGGCTGTATTACGGGGCTGTTCCCTTTAGATAAAGAATCTAGTGTAACAATCAATTAGTGAGCTATGAGACTACTTTCAAATATCTAAGATTATGTAGGACTAGTTGTCTATGCATCTTTTTTTCTATACATACAGGGTGTCCCAAAAGATTACGTAGCTGGGAAGGGGGGTGATAGGGATGGTCACAAGGGTCACCAGAAAAATATAAAAAATTCTCTCTGGGTGTTTAAAAAAATAAATGGCATTTTTAAAAGACTAAAAATTTTACACCTTGTGCTAACTGTACCTACAAATATGGCTGTATTTAAAAAAAATGCTGTTATGTAATCTTCAATAACAACAAGGTCATCAACATCAACATCAAAAATAACAAGGTGTAAAATTTTAAGTATTTAAAAAAATGCCATTTTTTTTTAAATACCCAGAGCGGATTTTTTTTTTATTTTTCTAGTGACCATTGTGTCCACCCCTGTCACCCCCTTTCCCAGCTACTTAACCTTTTGGGACACCCTGTATAAGAAAACTGTAGAGCTCGAATGTTTGTACATAGAAAAAAAAACGCTAAAAACCGAGTCAGAGGAATGTTAGAAGTAAAATAGAGCACATCCAGTTATTCTCAAAATTTTTTGTTTCTCTGTCTGTTTGTACGGGCTAATCTCCGAAGCTGTTTGACAGATTTAAATTAAATTTTACATGGTGGTATCTTGCATCCCCGGTCAACATTTTAAATACTTTTAATCACAGTAAATTAATGAGTTCCCGTTGGATAGTAAAAAACCGAAGGAATAACAAACACTACGCGGGCAAAGTCGCGGGCATCAGCTAGTACATAATATATTGAACTCATATCTGAAATATAGTTTTTTAATTAAGGATAGTTATTTAACAAGTCAAGGATTTTGAACACAGATCCAAATTCTCAAAAGCAGTTTTCGATACCCCTGATACGCGTTTGGAGGAGCAGGTTCTAGTGGGTAGACTTCGTAGCACTATTAGTGTACCATAGCTCCGAAAAAGGTAGTCCTACAAATCCTGCAGCTGCAGATATGTAAACAATCCCCATTTAGGCCGGGATTCCACCAAAGCGGAGACGAGACGAGCGGAGAGGAGATGTTTTTTAAACCACCAATAGAATTGCCTTATTGAGACATCTCTCCGCTTAGCTTCAAAGGAGATCGCTGTGCGGAGATATGTAATATTTGTATGGCACGATGGAAGCGGAATGTGAGCACGGCGGAGACGAGAGCTGTGATGTGAGCGGTGTGCAGTGATGTCACCCTCCCCCCTCCCGCCCAAGGCTAGCCAGCACACATCTCTGCTACACTACGCATTTCCGCATAGCTTCGGTGTATTCACCCAAGCTGAAAAACATATCTTCTCGCACAGCACACAGCACACATCTCCGCTTTGGTGGAGTCCCGCCTTACACACGGAAGAAGGATTTTTTTAAGAAGAAGAAGAGTAATAAATACAAACCTTGATGCTGTCAACATCCTTCACTATCATATGTTCAGAGTCGTCGCTATCTAGCGACGAAGATGTATTGTTCCTCTGCGTCTGCGGGTTGGTCCTCTTTTTATGCTTGCCTTTAGTCTTCTTGCATTTCTTGTCGTCTTTATCTGCGTAGAAATGGGACGTGGTGTTATATTACGATATTTATGAATATTACTAGGCAGGCAGGTTCAAAAGGCTTGTATATACTTGTAAAAATATAATTAACATAGAACAATTAAGATACTACAAGAAAATAAAATGTCGAGAGCCATGCATGATTTGCTTTTTCAACACATCTTGTACATCAATTTAAATATGACATAGAATTTAAATTACTATAATTAATTCAACATATCAATTTCATCTATTCAATTTAACTAATTTAAGTTTCTAAATTACTATTCTAAATCATATCCTCACCTTTAATAGTAGGCGGCGGTTCCTCAGGCGGTTTAATATTAGCAGTCGTATTCTCTATATTTAGATGTTTCTTTAAAGTAATCTTGCTTAAATCATTCAGCACGTCCTCAATATCTCTCTTATGTTCCGAAGTATCGTGTCCCTGGTCTGTCACGGACTCCGTTTCTGGCACATTCGTTTCACTAACATGCTTCACTACATAAGATTGTCCATTGAATTTATTTCCAGTTCCAAATGTTTCCATGACGTCATGCATTATGGTTTTCGGTCTCATGCTAAAAGAATGGGGTTCTGCGACTAACCTTTTCGCCATATTCTTGGCTTTGTTCAGCAGGATTGTCGTTCCCGTGTTGTTACCTATGGTTTTCGTGGTTGATTCCATTGATGGTGTTCTTGACGCTAGGACACATGATCTGAACACGAGTACTGCTCCTTTGGACCCCAAAGGTCCACCGGAGACCCAGTCCGTGACGGATGCTTCATTTTCCTTTTCTTGTGTAGGGTCGTCATTTTTTCTCATGCTGGTTTCTTGGTCGTCTGTTTGAAGGCCTGATGTAGACGGATTCGATGTTTCTGATGATACATGTGGACTAGAAGGGGATGAGAAAGAAACATTAGTTTTACGCTTTATTCAGAACAACAAAAACCTTAGCCAGACGTGGTCAAAAAATTTAAAAGGAAATTATCGATAGCAGTTTTGCATCATATACAGGGTTGATACGACAGAGGGACTTTCCTTTAAACTGCCTATACTAGGTACCATTTCCAAGCTCTGTACCAAAAATCAATTAAATAGGAGCAGTAGTTTAGTCGGAAATGATTTTTTAGTTTTTGCGCCGTTTGAACACGATGTATCTTTCCTAACAGCTGATTATGTCTATGCATAGGTCATGCACCTTAAAACGATAAATCTGAGTATAACCTACGATGCGTTGTTGCCGCTCTGACGCAAATCATTGCAAAACATCCCGCACAGGCGCGCGCGCGACTTTGCCGCCTTGCTAGGTCAGTGAAATTTATTTACAAAGGGTGGTTACGTTTTACTCTGATTTGTAAGCTATTTAGTTTGTTTGAAAGAAAAAAAACTCAATTTGGTTGCTTGTTATTTTTATACCGTATCGGATTGATAAAAAACACGTATAGTAAACGTAGCGTAATTTAATGCCCCTGTGTCCTATCAACCCTGTATAAATTCATAGTATATACTTGCATTTCCCAACCATGTCTGAATAGGGATAAATGTGCTTGGTTCTCGATATCGAAGGCTTTGTGTGTGTGATCAATGAAGATTTTGGTCATATGTGGTAAGCTACATAACAATTACTTATAACAACGTTATTATGATATAGCGTAAACAATTATTGTAAAAGTAAAGTAGAAAATGATAAGAGATGGGCCGACTATAGTATTTGCCGCCTAACCGACTAGCCGACTATCGGTTTTCAAAATGCCGATTAGTCGGCCGACTAATCGGCAATGCCGATCATTCTAATACCTACTTGTTGGAGGTGTTCGGGCTTTTTCGTCATCACTCGGCTTAGTTATCGCGCGGCCGCTGAGCTTAATTACTGACTGATTAATACGTTCCTATGTTGTAAAGACTGTAACTTTAGATAACTACCCTAAGTAATATTTAGAAATTTTAAAACAAGTACAAATTATTTGTTTTATTTCATTTGTTATGCGCCGATCATAATCGGCATATTTTGCCGAATAGTCGGCGACTAGTCGCCAATTACAAACGATGCCGAATAGTCGGCTTTCCGGACTAGTCGGCGGCTTGTCGGCCCATCTCTAAAAATGATTAATTAAGAATTACTAGAACTGAAACAAAGATTAGCTTCAGGCTTAAGATAAAGGCTTTATCTGAAGGCAAAGGCGATGGTGTTTTATGTGATTCCAAGTATCTATTTAGGTCATGCTAAGCTCCGTACATGCTACAAAATATTCATAAAAATAAGAGTTATATTCATATGTTATGACATGTATTAATGGTAATTTATGAGGAGCAATGGCAACACGTATGTGACCGTTATAGACAGTGTTGTATAAATATAATGTGACATGTTAGTATTCCTGAAAACATGAATAAAGAGACACGGCAATGGTAACCTTGACATACTTATCACATGCATTGTTTCAGAAGAAAAAGGATTTTAGGCGGAATAGAGATTGCAAGAAGAAGTAGCATAAAGAGACAGCTAGTGCCTTTTAGTTAAACGCATATTATTGACTTATCACTCCTATATTTTGTAGAAACGAAACTCCATTCACCTATTTTAGCAGTGAGGGCTAGGATTAGAGGGGCGTCGGATTTGTGATCTTGTAGTCGCTAGTTCGATTCCCAGTCAATGCACTACCGACGTGAACCGACTCGTAATACAAGCATTTTATTTTAGCACGAGTGGTTAACGAGAATACTAGGAGACAGCAAAAATCTGCTACTTACCTTTTTAAAAGAGAGAGAGAGAAGAGGAGGAGATGTAAACCCTACCCAAGCTTTCTACTGTAATTTCTCCTCTGACAGGTTTAAAACTCTCTACTCTACTCTCTAAAGCTTTTAAAAAGCCGTAAATATCTTTTTTTCACAATACCCGCAAATTTCCCGCAAACATACATTAAATCTATTAGTTATACAACATTGTACATCCATTTAATAATTCTATCTTTACAGCTGCAATAATAAACCTTTTGTGCCCCTTAGGTACGACATACTTTGTCATGAGTATTCACACAGTATAGATGCATTAGGCACACCATATGGGCACTGACTGAGGTAATTGTACACCATATAAGGCGAAGGCCACCATTCAATCAGTCTGTGCGATTATATACAATGTTGGACTTGTTGAAATGAAGCAAAACGAAGTACTTTGAGAATAGATTTAAATAGACTAAAAGACGATGTTATTTGGTTATATGGCTGCAGCGAACTAAGGCCCCATTTACAGATGAGTGGTGCGTGAGGTTAGGTTACGCCTGCACTAAATTCAAACAAGGCTTTGTATGAGTGTGTTTACGCTTAGCGCTTACGTAGTTAGCCACGAGGTTTTTGATACTTTACCGGGCATAAAGCCGAGCAGAGCTCCAGCCTTGATAAATGGTTTAAAAACTACAAACTAAGCAACCTGCGCAAGAGGGGCGCACCTGAGGGGCTTGGAAATCGGCTCAGGGCGGTTGCTGGCGATGATATTAAGGGATTATGACTTAGTATTTTAAGGGGTTTTGTGCAACTGTCGCTCTACTTTATAGTTCGCGGGCCTCTCGGACTTCGGGTCTACGAGGGCATCGGATGGTTCTTTGCAAACTAAGGGTCGGGAGGAAGGTAGATAAGTCATGCTAGTGTTTTGTTTAGACAAAATTTGTCCCGTTGTTCGACTGTAAACAGGACATCATGAAAATTTACGTTTGCAAAAACGAGATAGACATACGTTCGAGTGAGCCAATTGGCTTAGTTTTGTGGTGCCAGTTTTTAAGTACGGGTACGGTATCGGTAAAATTGGGACCCTATTATTAAGACTTCGCTGTCTTGTCTGTCACCAGGCTGTATCTCAAGAACCGCGATAGCTAGAGTTGAAATTTTCAAAAAATAAATGATTTATTTTCGTTGCCGCTATAACAACATTAATACTAAAAATAAAATAAAATAAATATTTAAGGGGGACTTTTTTTTGCCATTTTTTGGTCCTTGTCAATAATGACGGCGTGCGCGAGTACGATTCGCACTTGGCCGGTTTTTAAATAAAATATCATTGGAATCAACAGTGATTATCTCGCAATATATGTTTATGTTTATTTTGGATACTCAAATGGAAGTATTTGTCACCAGTAATTGCACGCTTATGCTCAATAATTGTCGCTTATTTTTAGTCGAGGCTGGGATGTGGAGTAAATATAGTATATATCAGACGTCTAAGATTAGATTCAGGATCATTGTCGGTTGACTCTGACTTGGGATAATTAAACTCAGTTAAATAAAAGAAGACAACCTCCGTAGCGTAGCGGTATTTGGCTCGCCTTTAAATCTCAGGTGTCGTGGGTTCGATCCCCACGCCGGACAGGAAATCTTTGTGTAAATTCTAAGATTTCTTTCCGGGTCAGGTTGGTTGGGGGACAACCCACCGTGACTCGTAATGCACGTTAAAACGTTGGTCCCGATTGTCTATAATAAGCGTATATCAAGGAATGGGCAGCAGAGTTTCCTTGTGTGGTACAACATAATCTGCGGTCACCAACTCACCTGCCAAGCGTGGTGACAAATCGGACCACTACTTCCTGAGATTAGCGCGTACAAACAAACAAACACTTCAGCTTTATATATTAGTAAGTTATATCTGATTCTGTACTTATATTATAAAGAGGAAAAGTTTGTATTTTTGTTACGAATAAACTCAAAAACTATTGAACGGATTTCGATACTTCTTACACCATTAGAATGCTACATTATCCCTGAGTAACATAAGCTTTGTTTAATTATGAAGTTCCCACGGGAACTTGAACTACGCGAGTGAAACCGGGTAGCTAATTATTCACTCTTTTGAGCATAAGTACCCACTCTTTGATTGTGTAAAAACATTTCTCTTTTAGCCATCCTAATGATTTACGTTCAAATATACTTCATGGTGAATCCCGAAAAGTTTTTTTGTGTTTTTCCGGGATTTACCATGAAGTATTTTCGGCAAAAACCGGTATTCGGTAGGAAATAGGTACTATTACGTGAAAATCCTCTTCTATCAAGCGCCCAGGCCCTTATATTATGTTCTTTATATAAAACCTTGACATCTATTTCTAGTATTCCAAGTTTGTAATTCTCGTCAAGGGACGTGGGAATAAAGGCGAGCATGAGTATGAGTGTTGCCAAAACACGTTCAATGACCTGTCTACATAATAACTAATAATAAATTCTAATCAGGACCGTGATACCCCATATATAGTAGTGTGGGAGGAAACTACGGGGTATAAAAACTTCTACCGACTATTGCCTATACCTGTAGCCAGGTTATTTACTTTTTCGCACGGACATTTGTAGTTAGCCCCGAGGCTTTTGCTACTTCACCGGACATAAAGACGAGCAGAGCTCCAGCCAAGATAAATGGTTTAAACACTACAAACTAAGCAAACTGCGCAAGAGGGCGTCCCCTGTGGGACTTGGACCTCGGCTCAGGGCGGTCGCTGAAGGGGAGATTGAGGGATTATGGCTTTTAGTTTTTTTGGGAATTTTGTGTCGAAATATAAATGAATAACCTTTATAACAATATTTAAGAACATTATTCATGATTCTACAAAGTACCTACCTACTGTACGGCAAGGTAAAACACCGAAAAAATAAATAAAAGAAAAGTTGTAGTTTACTCGTCAGAATTTGAAAGATTTTAAATATATATTGTGGGTGCCCCTCTATTATGGAGGCCCCGGGGCTGTTGCCCTGGATGCCCTCCCTAAAATCCGGCCTTGCCGAAAACCATGAGGTATTTTGTAGGAAATCATCATCATCATCATCATCAGCCCGTATAACGTCCACTGCTGAACATGGGCCTCCTGCCGAGAGGGAGGGTATTTGCCATAGTCACCACGCTTGGCAGGCGGGTTGTTGACCGCAGTATTATGTTGTACCACACAAGGAAACGCTGCTGCAAGAAATAGTAGGTACTATTACGTGAAAATCCTCATCTACCAAGCGCCCAGGCCCTTACATGTTCTTTATATAAAACCTTGACATCTATTTCTAGTATTCCAAGTTTGTAGTTCTCGCAAATCGATCAAGGGACGTGGGAAAATGTATAATTCAAACACTCAGGTGCCGGTCAAGTTCGTTGGGAAACTTTTTATCGATTCTTAGTGTAAATTAATTATTTACTAGCCTTCGATTAAGTTGGTAGAAAATTATGTTGAATTAATAATGATATTGTTATGTGAATAGTTGGCTACCCGGTGCTTATGGGTCCTCCGCATTCAACGGCGGGGAAAGGAATACCCGGGGGGTTCTTATCATACATTTTGTGATTCTCCCGCGAGCGCCAGGAGATGCGTAATGCATTGTACGCCGATGAAAAATAATACCCTATTTTATGAAAACCTCCATTCCTTAAGTCTCAGAGTGAATGGGTTGGAATCTCACCCCAACAAAAATTTACTTGTAAAACTAACGATTTCATTCCGACGCCAAAATAACTAGACCATGTTGAAGTTGAAGCCGTGTGGTTTCCGGCTCAGAATAGACCACCCCGTGTCTACCCATGGGTGTCGTTAAAGGCGACTAAGGGACATATGGCTGATGGATGGGCAGCAGCGTCTATCAGCCCAAGGTTAACATCTAACTGCGATCACCAATCCGTCTGCCAAGCGTGGTAATTATGGCAATATCCCTCAACCATCCTGGCTTGCCAAGGTCTGTTAAGAGGAGGCCCATGTTCAGCAGTGGACGTAAACGGGCTGTTGATGATGATGATGATGTTGAAGTTGTCTCGTGGAAAAGTGCCGCTAGACATAAGGAAGCCACTACCACTTATGAAATCTAGGCCTCAGAAGCATAAGGATGAAAGTACTATTACTTCAGAAGCATTTAGTCGCAAGTGTCATTTTACGATAGCGGCACATACGACGAATGTTTCCGACGTATAATGTCACACCGACCGTATGTTTCTGAGCTTTACAAATGTAACTAAAAACTGTGATTTACGTCTAGAACAGAATATTTCGCCGAAACCAAAATAAACCCTTGTCGTATGGCAAACTAAAAATTAAGAAGACACAACTTTAATAGTATTTCTGTCTTCGACTATTTGTTATAAAAAATATATTATAAAGACATATAAGAATTTAAATTCCGGATGGTTGATTGTTGATTGGTAATGAGACAAATTTAACTGTCTATTTGAATAAAATATATTTTGGAGTTCTTTCAAAATCACGTGTGCGGCTGAACCGGCTGGAGCAGTGGTCCAACTTTACTAAATGGTTTAAAAACTACAAACTAAGCAAACTGCGCTAGAGGGCACCTCTGTGGGGCTAGGACTTCGACCTAGGGCAGTCGTTGCCAAGGGGATTGAGGAATTATGAAAATTTTAATATTTAGGGGAGTTTTGTGTTACACTCGCCGTATTTTACAGTTTGCGGGCATCGGAAGATTCTTTGCAAACCATGTCGGAAAGGCAACTTAGCACTCCGATCATAGTTTCAAGAAGCGGCCCAATGGCAAGGGCACGAGGGGTCAACAAGAAAACTAGTAGACCGCAAAATTCTACTAGAAATCTTCTAAAAAAATAATAATTCATAAGTATATATAGTAAGCCATATCAATATGCAATTTTTATCTGAGAAATAGGATGCAATTCAACGCGGTGGTATCATATACATATTATTATTATTATCTACACTTTTGGATCTTAGTCTATAATTAATTAAATTCATATATGAAAATACGATTATAAGCATTATAAAAATGTTGACGTTATTCAAATGAGTATTGCCAAAACACGTTCAATGACCTGTCTACATAATAACTAATAATAAATTCTAATCAGGACCGTGATACCCCATATAGTAGTGTGGGAGGAAACTAGTATAAAAACTTCTACCGACTACTGACCTGCAGCCAGGTTTTTTTTTTTCGGGCTTACAGTTAGTTATCCCCGAGGTTTTTGCTACTTCACCGGACATAAAGACGAGCAGAGCTCCAGCCTAGATAAATGGTTTAAACACTACAAACTAAGCAAACTGCGCAAGAGGCGGGGGTTTCGGGATTTACTAAAGCGCGGCAGATTAATATACAGGGGGATACCTTGTACCCGGTTAAGTACCTCCACAAAACATGAGGCCCATATATAAGGCCGCCCGTGAAGGATACAGGATCAGATTAGGAAAAAAAAATTGACCATCAGAAATTCTCGAGCGCGTCAGATTAAAGTAGGGTGAGTTAATTACATCCTAAAAAGTGTATATTCCACTAATCTGACAATTTGAGAGTGACGTAAAAAAAGGGGAGGGCAACAAAGTTGTAAAAAAAAACGTCATCTCGACATTCTCGAGCGTATTTAAATTTTGTTTTATTTTGAAGGAAATAATTCAAGAATAATGAAAAATATATAATCTGACGATTTCCGCAAGCCGAAATAACAAAAATTCGTCGATAAAGTTAAATGCGTGCAGCTGCGTGTTGCCTACATTTCCTTCTCCGCGTTTCTATTCCTCTCTATCTATTACTCTCTCACTCCATCCCCACTCTGGTTTCTGTTGCCATGACGCCATCACAGCACATCACAGATCATAAAGACTCGTTCGTGGCATACTGTTTACAACGTGTTTCCAAAGTTTTGGCTTTTTTGCTATTTTAATATTATTTGTGTGAATTAAAGTTTATAAATATTTAATATGAGTGACATTAATTTGAAATGTGTATTTTGTGGTGAAAGTACCTTACAAAAAACCAATTAAATTTACGGTAGAAACATTAAAAAATGTGTAAATATTTTGGAATATCGGAATATATTAGCTCAAATGCATAGAAATATTATTTCTTTGAACTCAGCGAGCTCATAATATCACATAAATTATATTTTGAGCTCAAAAATGTCATAAGTACAATTTTAAGCGCCCAGGAATGGAATTAGCGGGAAGTTGCAGGGATGGCCTTTAAGGTGAACCGTTTTTCTAATTTTTTTTGTCAGATCAGGCGAATCCCTCTAGATAATCGTCAGATTATGAGACAGTACGTTTAGAACATAAAGATGAACCATATACACTTGAGAGCAATAAAATCGCACACGTTGACTTTTTGTTGTTAAAGCAGTTTTTTTCATGAATGTGAATACATATTAAAATAAAACTTACACTATTTGAATGTTTACTTCAGTACCTTTCTAATGATATCAAATACAGTGTAAAAAAAGTACCCATAGGGAGTTTTAGGGCACAAAACCCAACATACGGATAAAATTACCCAATTTAGCTTAAGAAAGAATAAAAATAAAACTCAAAATGCTTGATCAAATTGTTTTTTAATAAGGTGTATTCCCTCCCCTAGCCTTGATTACAGCTCTTAATCGGTTTTTCATGGACCGTATTAATTTCACCATGAAATCTTGTGGTATGGCGTTCCACTCCTCTTCAATGGCAAGTTGAAGCTCTTGGAGGCGCGTAGGAGCAGGGCTTCTTGCTCGAACTCTTCTTTTTAGCTCATCCCAGACATGCTCAATCGGATTGAGATCAGGACTACGAGCTGGCCACTCCATCGCGGTGATTCCAACGTCTTCCATGTAGTCGCAAACTGTTCTAGCGACATGCGGTCTGGCGTTGTCGTGCATTAAGAGAAAATCTTCTCCCATAAGCCACGCAAGCGGCCTCACATGTTCTTCGAGCACTTCTTCGACGTATCGTGCAGCCGTCAAACTTCTCGATCTCGGGCCGGTATTCGCCGTAGTGATGAATACAATGTCAGTTTTAGTGTCCAACATTATGCCACCCCAAAACATACACGATCCACCTCCAAAAGCCACACGTTCGCTTATGCAGCATTGTGAAAATCGCTCTGATGACCTTCTGTAGACCCTAGAGCGTCCATCATGACCATGTAAAGTCATTCTGCACTCATCAGAGAACATAACAGCCCGCCATTGGTCATACGTCCAATTTAAATGTTCCCTAGCAAATTGTAGCCGGGCTTGTCGGTGAGCTGTGGTCAATTTGGGACCATTTGCTGGGTGATGTGAAGTCATTCCTGCTTCACCTAGTCTTCTTCGAACTGTCCACCGACTTATACTGACATTGCGAACTTCTCGAAGCTGTTGTCCCAGTTGAACCGCGTTCAGTTGCCGATTTCTCAAAGACCTTGTCACAAGAAAGCGGTCATCACGCTCTGATGTTGTGCGTCGCCGGCCAGATCCTGGTCGCCGAATGTAGCCACCGGTCTCTTGGAACCTCTGGTATACACGACGAACAGAGTAGCGGCTCAAATTTAGCCGTCGAGCAACTTCACTTTGGTTATGGCCTGCTTCGAGCATGGCAATAACTTGAGCGGCATCTGCGGGCGTGGTATCCATATTTTTCCAGTAAATCCGTATGCTTCCAGTAGAGATGTTATCACGTTGACCTTCGGTATGCAACTGATTAAAAATTCCAATAAACCGACCTTTTTATACCTGCGGCTAAGGGTGCAAGTAGTGACAACGCAAACGCGTGAATTTGGGGAATTCGGTGTACGGTCGGTTTTTGTAAGTTACGTAAAGGTCAATGATTTTAATTTTATGTTTTTGTAAAGCTAAGCTTGTATGCTTTAATTTTGTCTAATGATTTTTACTCAATATCTTTAGATTTTAGAAAACAATCAGTAATAAACCAAATTACAAGGGGTGTGCGATTTTATTGCTCTCAAGTGTATATCTTAATCTGACGCGCTTGAGTATTTCAAAATGGCGAATTTTTTTATATACGGTTGTATACGGTTCTACAACAAACTTCCCAATAGTATAAGAGAATTGTCTATAAATAAGTTTAAAATGACTATTAAAGCCAAATTGTGCAGCAGGGCTTATTATAAAATTTCTGATTATCTTTGTGACAAAAATGCTTGGGATTAAATCGCTCTAATCTCAATGTAAAATAAAGTATATTGTAATTAGGTCAATAAAATATTGTGATATGATATAATTTAAAAAAAGAGGGTTCTACTGAGTTTTTTGGCAGTGTTTCTCAGTAGTCGCCACGTCACGCACTGCACGGTAGGGAAAAATATGACGATTCCAAACAAATGTAACTATTTTTACGGAATAAATGAATTTTGAATTTTGAAAAGGCTAAAAGCCTATAGTTCTTGTGTAGACCAAAAAAGGCCTAGCCTAAAGGCCTAAAAGCCTTTTGAGGCTTTTATCCCGCTGCAGCCCCTTAATTCATAGGCTAGCCTTAAAAAAAACCTAAAAGCCTATAGGCCTCCGGAACACTAGTCTAGATATAAAAAATCTACTTAAGTTGTCTCTTCAAAAACATGAATAACAGTTGTCAGTGCTAATCACTATGAAACAGTCATGGTGTCAATCTTCACCTTGTCACATTTACGTAATACCTAATAAATTAATTCGTATGCGATACTAACTCGGTGCCATATCTGGCAACATTAATAGCATTTACACTGGTTCTGACGGAGCGGAGACACGCAACTATTTCTGTTAGTGTCGACCCACATGTACCACGACCACACCACAATACCGCGTCAAAAATGTGGTCAAACTGTGGTTACGCAATGGAGAAGTGCGATAGGTGCACAAAACTCCCCTAAAAATCTTAAGTCATTCCACCCTGAGCTGAGGTCCAAGTCTCACAGGGGCCGTTTTCTTGCGAAGTTGGGTAATTCGTTTTCAAACCATTTATTAAGGCTGGAGAACTGCTCTCCTTTATGCTCGGAGAAGTAGCAAAATTCTCGTGACTAACTACAAAACATGTCCGTGCGAAAAATGTTTTGTAATGAAAATGAATAGTACAATTCTAACGTACCACATTTTGCCGTTGCTCAACCACATGTAGTAGTGGTGATGTGGCGTGGTTGTGGTACGTGTGGGTACGACCCTTAGGAATAAAATTATACAGAATAAATGGTGTTGTTAGCAATATATTAGAGTTACTGCCTAGGTTTAGATCATTGCCCCCAAAATATGAATTTTGAGTGGTGAACAATTTCTTATGCTACCTAGGTTTATTGCTTGTTTGTACCGCTAGCCACCCCGCGCGGTTTCGCCTGCGTAGATCACAGTCCCGTGGGATCCTCGTCTTTAAATATACCCTATGATAAAGTGATTTAATAGTGGTGAAATAATTTTCAAAATTGGTTCCGTAGATCGCCTTACAAACTTATGCAGCATGTCTTGCTTTAAGTCTCGGAGATCGTGGGTTCCATTCCCACCGCCGGACAAGAAATCTTTGAATATAATCTCAGATTTTTGTCCATATCTAATTGGTTGAGATACTACCCCCAGTGCCTTGAAAAGCTCGATAATACGTTGGTTCCGTTCGATATAACACCATTAATGACAATCATATACCAGGTAACGGGCAACAGCGTTTACTTATGTATATTATGCTGTACATCATTCCCAGAGGAGGCTCATGATCAGCAGTGGACGTTATACGGGCTGATATTATAATAAAAATACACGAACACATGAACACGTCTCACGACATATATTTTCTGATTAAAATATAATCAGTCAAAGTTGTTCATAAACGACGAAGTTGTGAGGTAAAACACAAACAAAAATCATGCTTTTTGTAACATCGGTTTTACATATCGATGGTTTTCGCATCTACAGGAATAGGCGTGCTGCCAAAAGACGACTAGACCGTCCCCTATTCCCCTCTAGCACTCGTTTGAATGTAGCGGAGCTGAGAGCATTGCAAATGAGCTGCGAGACGCGGGTGACCAGCTCCCTATCACCTACGGGACAACTCACTTTTATTCCAGCTCTATTCAGTTTAGGTCCATTAAAAACGATTTTGTAGTGAGCGCGTACGCATAAAGAGTAAAGGACTATATAGGGAGACTGGAAATTAGTGACCGATACCTAAACACATCATTGTGCTCATCATAACAAACAACTTATACTATGGCACCAAACTAGAAATCGCGAAAAAAAAATCAGCTGCTCCCTACCATGTTGACGAGTTATGTGAACATGAATGTATGGAACAGATGATTTTTTTTTCGCGATTTCAGGGTTGGTGCCATAGTAAAAGTTGTTTGTTATCATGAGCACAAGCATGTGTTTAGGTATCGGTCACTAATTACCAGTCACCCTATATAAAAGTCAGCGAAAATATTAACGATTGACTAAAATGTCTAAAGCTAAAAGTTATACATACAGCAGACATGGGCTAACCTGCTAGCCCTGATGGAATGAAATATCTAAAATAGGACCCAAAATCAAGTTTAAATATGACCCTAAAATAGCTTTAGCTACTTGTGATAACGACCGTAAGCCTTGAAACTCTACCTACATTAACTTTCGTCTGTACTCGCGTAAAAAGCATTGCTTTAATTATTCTAGTATCAAGTTTCGGAGACATTACAAATTTATATATTATGTAAAGTGAGTAATTTGGGGTCCCCCTACAAGCCACCTTTTTGGGGGGCTTGTCGGAAAGGGCTAGGGAATGATACAACTTGTTTACTATACCTACGCTAGGTCACGTTTGGAATAGTAATGTGTTGGGAACTGACGAATGGAGCAACGTCTCTTCAAGTGTGACAAAGGAATGTGAACTTTTAGGTAATCCCATTTAGGAGCTATATAATGTTCTCCAAAATCACCTTGTTTTGAATGTTTTCGTCGTGGTTTCAACATCAGCTTTACCATTTTTTTAACAAAGCGAGATTTTCATTATTTTTTTTGTGTGAAAAATGCGGGATTCTTTCGTCGAATGCGGGACATAGTAAAAGTATTTAGGTAATCAGGAGTTTTTAAATACTTATCTTTTTAATTTATGTTTAGATAACAATACAGATTTACACTACGGTGGTTAAGTTATCCCCAAATGCGGGACTAACACAGTTCCGCGCGGGAAATTAATTTTTGAAATTAAAAAGCGGGACGTCCCGCCAGTATCTGGACATATGGCAACACTGAATAATAATGTGTTGGGAACTGAAGAATGCAGGCGTCACTTTATGTGTGACAAAGGACTGTGAACTTTTAGGTATGCCCATTTATATAGCTATAAAATGTTTACCAAATTTCGTCGTGGCTTTACATGCATAGATAAAGTTCCCGTGTGTAACTGGATAATTAAGTTTTCTAATAATAAAATATCGTAATAAAAGTATAGTAAATAATGTAACGAAAAGATAAAATAAGTCACTGAGGTGACATCATTTTTGGAAATAATCTTAGATTCTAAATTACAATGGGGTCTCCTTACATTGGAAAACTAAAAACTGGTAAACAAATCAGAGCTTTTAATCCTATGTGGAAAATTGGACAGTTGTCCGATCATGTCAAGGCTATTTATATATAGGGTGACTGGTAATTAGTGACCGATACCTAAACACATGATAGTGCTCATGATAACAAACAACTTTTACTATGGCACCAACCCGGAAATCGCGAAAAAAAAATCAGCTGCTCCCTACCATGTTGACGAGTTATGTGAACATGAATGTATGGAACAGCTGATTTTTTTTTCGCGATTTCGGTGTTGGTGCCATAGTTAAAGTTGTTTGTTATCATGAGCACTATCATGTGTTTAGGTATCGGTCACTAATTACCAGTCACCCTATATATTTATATAATTATTTAAGATGTTTCATCATTTCAGCCGTAGGACGTCCACTGCTGGACATAGGCCTCCCTCATAGATCTCCAGTTGTTGCGGTTAGAAGCGGCCTGCATCCACCGTGATCCCGCGGCCTTAACCAGATCATCCGTCCATCTAGTAGGTGGACGTCCTACGCTACGCTTGCCGATCCGCGGTCTCCATTCGAGAACTTTTCGGCCCCAACGGCCATCTGTTCTCCGTGCTATATGGCCTGCCCATTGCCACTTCAACGAACTAATCCGTTGGGCTATGTCGGTAACCCGCGTTCTTCTACGTATCTCCTCATTTCTGATTCGATCTCGTAGAGAAACCCCGAGCATAGCCCTTTCCATAGCTCGTTGAGCGACTCTGAGCCTGTTCATAAGGCCTATAGTAAACGACCACGTTTCGGATCCATAGGTCATCACTGGCAACACGCACTGGTTGAAGACATTCGTCTTCAGGCACTGAGGTATATTGGAGGAAAAGACGTTGCGAAGTTTCCCGAACGCTGCCCATCCGAGTTGAATTCGGCGATTGACCTCCTTCTCGAAGTTGGACCTACCTAATTGGACTGTCTGTCCTAGGTATACATATGCGTCAACAACTTCAAGAACCGTATTCTCAACCATTATAGGGGCAGGCACAACATGGACGTTAGACATGATTTTCGTCTTGTCCATGTTCATTTTAAGACCTACCCGTTGGGAGACTCGGTTGAGGTCTTCGAGCATTGTACTGAGTTCTTCCATCGACTTTGCCATGACCACGATATCATCAGCGAATCGAAGGTGAGTGATGTATTCGCCGTTGATGTTGATGCCTAGTCCTTTCCAATTCAGAAGTTTGAAGGTGTCTTCCAAAGTGGTCGTAAACAGTTTCGGAGAAATAACGTCTCCCTGTCTTACGCCTCTTTTTAGTGGAATCGCCTTCGTACTCTGTTCTTGTACTCGGACCGACATTGTGGCGTTTCTATACAAACATTTCAACACTTCGATATACCGATAGTCAATACGGCATCGCTGGAGAGACTCAAGTACGGCCCATGTTTCAACCGAATCGAAGGCTTTCTCGTAGTCCACAAACGCTAAACAGAGCGGCAAGTTATACTCTTCGGTCTTCTGTATTACTTGCCGCAGCGTATGTATGTGGTCTACGGTACTATAACCTTTTCGGAATCCGGCTTGTTCGGGAGGCTGAAAGTCATCAAGCCTTCGTTCGAGACGATTCGCAATAACCCTGGAGAACAGCTTATAGACATGACTCAAAAGCGAGATGGGCCTGTAGTTCCTTAGTAAAGTGTTATCACCTTTCTTAAAGAACAACACCACCTCGCCCTTGTTCCATGCTTCAGGCGTGATGCCTCCGAGCAAGGCGGAATTGAAGAGCTTCTGAAGGACTTTAAGTACCGGTAATCCACCCGCTTTCAGGAGCTCTGATGTGATTCCGTCCTCACCCGGCGCCTTGTTGTTCTTTAGCTGTTTCAGGGCCATGCTTATCTCGTACAGGCTGATGTCCGGGATATCCTCGGTATAGTGTCGGGTCAGTTTGGCTCTTGGGTCTGTAGCCGCACTAAGATCAGGCTTGGTGATAGAAGCGTAGAGCTGCCCGTAGAACTTTTCGACTTCCCTTAAAACTTCCGCTTTTGTCGACGCAAGACTGCCATCATCCCTCTTCAGCTTTGTCATCTGGCTTTGCCCAATAGACATATCTCTTGCAAACACTTTGGAGCCCTGGTTCCGCTCTATCGTATCTTTAATACGGGACGTATTAAAGCTACGGATATCGTGTCGCAAGGACTTCTTAATTCGCCTATTAAGTTGCCTATGTGACTTAGCATCATCGGGAGATTGCAGTCTTAGCGAGCGTCGTTCACCCAATAGGTTAAGGGTGTCTTTAGAAATTTTCTGAGTTCTACTGGTACGGCGAGCCTTAAAGAACTGAGACCCTACCGTATGGACAGTTTCTACGAGCCTGTTGTTGATCTCGTCCACAGATGCGTCTTCATCTAGACAATCGAATCGATTTGAGAGCTCGAGTTGAAAGCTCTCGGGGTTTTCGATCTGAGCGCGAGTAGGTCGGAGCGTAGACTTCATCAAATGGGACCGTTCAAGTTTAACATTTATATTCAATGTGCCTCTTACTATTAAGTGATCACTACCAGTTTTCACCCTGTGAATCACAGATACATCATTGAAAATCCGTTTCTTGTCGGTCATGATGAAGTCGATCTCATTTCTCGTGCAACCATTGGGACTCAGCCAGGTCCATTTCCTGTGAGGCGGCTTCTGGAAGAAAGAATTCATCATATAAAATCCTTCTTTCTCCAGAAAATCAGCCAGCCTCTGTCCCCTAAGGTTCCGTTGCCCATAACCGAAGTTCCCCACTATCAACTCGTCCTCATCGTTTCTCTTGCCCAGTTTCGCATTGAAATCCCCCATAACAACATTGAAGTGAGTTTTATGAGTATGTATGGCCCTACTGATGTCCTCATACATACACTCAACTTCTTCATCTGGGTGTGCCGAGGTCGGTGCATAGACCTGAACGACCTTCAGCAAGTATCTTTCAGATACTCTGAGTGTTAGGTATGCCACCCTGCTAGACACACTGTCGATGGTAATAATGTTGTTAATGAGGGACTTGTGAACGAGAAACCCGACACCACCTTGGGACTGTTGGTCGCCCTCCCGGTAGAAGAGCAGGTTGCCAGATTTCAGGATCATCGTGTCCTGTCCCTCTCTACGGACTTCAGACAACCCCAGAATATCCCATCTGAGCCTGCTCAGTTCTTCTTCCAGCTCAACAATCTTTTCCTCGGTCCGCAAAGTGCGCACGTTATGTGTTGCCAGGGCCAGTGTTCGTCTGTGAAATTGGTAGCCACTCGTCTCCCGGGGATTCTTAGCACCCCTGGCCCCGCCGATACCATGACCGCTACCGTAGCCAGGCCTAGCGGGGCCGCCGGGGACTCGGGGCCGTGTGTTGTTTGTACTATCTATTTTGAGGGGGGGGTTTGCCAATACTCGCCACGCTTGGCAGGCGGGTTGGCGAGCGCAGTATTAAATGTTATAATCCGAGAAGACGCTGCTGCCCATCTTCTGGTGTATTTCCCTTGGCCGGGTCATACGGCGCCCACGGGAGGAGATGGGGGCTATATTATTATTTGTTATTTTTATGATCCCATATTCAAGAAGCCAATTAAGCTTACAAAAACAACAGATCTTTGACAAAACCAATAAGTTTTACTAAACACAACATATTCAAAATAAACGCTTTACATTCACCCTTCGCTCTAAATTAAATCACCCCACAAAAAAATGGCTAATCAATAAAAAAATGTTCATGCACCATGACAATTGACAACTAATGTTAAATAAGGGTTGTTTCACACTTACTTCCCGCTAGTTGTCATGGCAACAGTGGTATCGATCGCCGGTTTTATAGCCACATGTTAGAGGGAGTCACCCTTCTAGGTGGGGCCATAGTGATCGCGAACAGCGATATATCGCGTGATATTCTTTTTGTTGAAAGATTTAATTAGTGCTATCATTTCCGTTTTTACAGCTGATCAATATCAATTGACATATTTTTGTTATGTTTTAGCATGATAATACTGCTTCGCATTTTAATAGCAAAAAATATGCAAATCAATGCTTATTGTTGATTTTTTTATAGGATCGGCATAAGTTGTTTTGATCAGAAATAGATTAAATAAACATACAAAGTAAAATATTCATGAGGAATCGGGAGCCAAACAAATTAGTCGCTTTAGTGCCCGACCAATTTTGAATTATATGGTAACTGTTTTAAACTTCTATTAATACGTATCTATACAGGGTTATTTGTAAAACACCGGTAACCTCTCAGGACTATATTACTAACATTATAAACAACAAGTTTTGTTCTACGACTTTTTACAAAACATAATAGATTTACCAAAAACAAACCTTCAATATTTCGTTGGCCTATCTAACACATTTCAACTCTGTATTCCCCGCTCCCCTCGCTATTGTCGGTATTATCGCTTTCTTTTGCTTCGCATAGACTTCGTAACATTTAGAGCGTTGATTTTAAATATTTTTATTTTTGTGCGTAAATCTGATGAATTAAAATACGATGAATTTTTTAAATCATAGAACAAAAGTTGTTGATTATGATGTTATAGTAACGTAGTCCTGGGAGGTTACCGGTGTTTTACAAATAACCCTGTATAAAACATGTGTCTTGCAGGCATTACCGTAAACTTCTGCAATATGCGCAAATACCTCTATCGGACTACTGGTTCCTGAGATTAGCGCGTTCAAGCAAACACTCTTCAGCTTTTTATTATACTAGCGGCCCGCCCCGACTTCGCACGGGTGGACTTTTATACCCTACCCCTACCCTGCCCCTACCCTACCCTACCCCTACCCCTACCCTACCCTACCCCACCCCTACCCTACCCCTACCCTATCCTACCCTACCCATACCCTACCCTACCCCTACCCTACCCTACCCCTACTCCTACCCTACCTCTACCCGTCTTATGTCACGTCACACGGGAACGACGGGAACGGCATAAAAAGTATCCTATGTCCTTCTCCCAGTTCTTAGCTACCTCCCTACCAATTTTCAGCCAAATCGGTTCAGCCGTTCTTGAGTTATAAATAGTGTAACTAACACGACTTTCTTTTATACATATAGATTTACTATAGATATAGATCAATAACAAGTATTCTTAGATGTTACGTTTTTTGTTCCTACCAGTACGGTAGTCACTTAATTATCTACTATTTCTGTGCATCTATCACTTTTTCTCTGCACCACCCTATGGTTGACTGGTAGAAAATGCCTATGGCATTAAGTCCGCCATGTACTATCATTTTGCAATAGGTTAAATAAAATTAATAATGATGTCGACATCTATCTTCTATCTGGTTTTTACTCAATGCATATGGGTACTATTGGGTACTAATAACAAGAAATCAATAAAAACAATTCTGTAATGTAATTTTATAAGGTTATACCTACAGGTTACTTTTTATTTTGTCTGTATATCTAATCTATGAAACGGTAGATTGTTAGATAGGTTATTTTACGATTATGACGAAATTATTTTAAGCGAACTAAGTCACTAGTAGTTAAATTTTACTTTCCAAAAACGATTCAGACAGGCTATATATGTTACGAATCATTAATCATTCTTCTTCTTAAGAAGCGGCCGTAGACCAGTGGCCAGGGCGTTGGAATTATGATCTTGAGGTCGCCGGTTCGAGCCCCACCCTTTGTTCTACCGACGTGAACCCACTCGTAACACAAGCATTTCAGCTTAGCACGAGGGGTTAACAACAATACTAGTAGACTTAAAGACTCTGCTAGTAATGTAGTAAAAAAAAACGAATTTCAACTAACTACTTAAATAGTGTATACATGCACATACACTATTTTAATACCAATTAATCACATCTCAATATAACCACCGTCCACAAATTCCAATTATAGCCCCGTCCCAACAGTAGCCCGCTCCGCTAATCAATGAGTCACCGGTGTAAAATGTCGTGACGTTTTAAGATGCAAGCTTACGATTTACAGCAGTGCAATACGTCGAACATGCAAGTTTCTAAGCTATTTACGTATTTGCACATACATTAAATAAGTTAAGCTTATAAACAACTTATTTTTTTTTCAGACGGACGGATTTAGGCCACGAGGCTTTTGCAACTTCACCGGGCATAAAAGCGAGCAGAGCTCCAGCCAACCTTAATGGTAACCATTAAGGTTGGCTGGAGCTCTGCTCGCCACCAATAAATGGTTTAAACACTACAAGCAACCTGCGCAAGAGGACGTCCCTATTGCGACTTGGATCTCGGCTCAGGGCGGTCGCTGGTGGGGGACTTATAGGATGACTTATGGATTTTTTTTAAGCTAATATACAACGTGTTAGATTATAAGTACTTATAGAATACTAGCTTCCCGCGCGCGGTTTCACCCGCGTAACTCCCGTTCCCGTGGGAAATTCATAATAAAATATAGCCTATGTTCTTTCTCAAGCTCTAGACTATATCTGTACCAAATTTCATTTAAATCGCTTCAGTAATTAAGGCGTGATTGCGTAACAGACAGACAGACAGAGTTACTTTCACATTTATAATATTAGTAAGGATATAACCAACACCTACTAGATACAGAAACGGCAGTTATATATTTTTAGTTTTTAAGCGGGATTTCATACCTAACCTTTGAATGAAAAAAGCGGGATTCATTTGTCGAAAGCCCAAGGTAAAGTAAGTCAGGACAAGGTTAAAAATCCAATTTAATCATAAATATTTAAATACTTTTTTTATTAATGTTTACACGTATTTTAATAAAAATATGTTACGTTAAATCATTTAACATAAGTCAGCTTTAGCATAGTTGTCAAGTTCTCCCCGAAAAGCGGGACAACGCAACGCTCTAGTACGCCGCCCGTCTCCGTAAGCGGGACATGCAATTTTCATCTAAATATCGGGACTCTGGCACCGCTGGTAAATATTTTACGGCGGCCAAGAGGTTTTTGCTACTTAACCTGGCATAGATGAGCTGGGGTCCAAAATATTAAATTTCGATGCTTTCTGTTAAAAACATTTTCGCAAATAATACTGATAATAATTATTGTAGAGCAAATTATTATTAAGACGGACCATAAGTATATCGACGGACCCGCTTTAGTGCTACCACCGGATCACCCCCCAACTGAGGAGACCCGGCGAAACCAACTCAGTAGTGTATTCTACTGCTGGTTTAAGCGCGGCGCCATCGAGACGCTCCGGCGAAACATTCTCAGATTGGCATGTCAAAAGGGTTTTGGTTCAGTTACTTTATTTATTTAATTGTATTACAATATAGAGGTGTACAGATAATCATAAATATAGGCCCTTAACCTCAGATTAAGCTTTAAATTGTGTATTCTAGTAGTTTAACAAGCAATATCCCGGTTAGTAGTATATAACATGCAATAAAAAGTGTATGAGGTACTTTACTTATGCTAGGCTATAAAAAATATATTCTTAGACTAACACTAGTAATAAATGCACGTTCTCCGTAGTTATTTATATACTCACGTGACACATGACCACGGTTAAATGCACCAGGTTATATACATAATTCATTATTGTTACATTAACTCTGGTTCTCAATTCTGCTTAAACTTTAATATAATATATTCATATGGGTTGTTGTTTTTGAGTCAGGGTGAGTGTAGGAAACTGCGTCGACCTTAGTTCTTTTTTTCCAGAAGGACTTACGTAGCTAGCCACGAGGCTTTTGCTACTTCACCGGGCATAAAGGCTAGCAGAGCTCCAGCCTTAATAAATGGTTTCAAAACTACAAACTAAGCAACCTGCGCAAGAGGGCGCCCCCTGAGGGGCTTGGACCTCGGCTCAGGGCTGTCGCTGGCGATGAGATTGAGGAATTATGACTTTTAGTGTTTTAGGGGGTTTTGTGTAACTGTCGCTCTACTTTACAGTACGCGGACTTCGGGTCTACGAGGGCATCGGATGGTGCGTGGACCTTAGTGGACTGCAGTTTTTCGTTGGGAAATAACAATAAAAAAACCACCATTAGCACTGCCACAATACTTATTTATATTTTTCTTATTTTAAATACACAGACACATTCATTCGTCATTACGTTAACAAAAGCAAAGCGCGAGAGCGCGAGTGTTGCCGTACTAAAAAATATATAAATTTCAATGTTGGTGTTGCCAACAGTCAGCATCAGCGCTATAACGATAAAATATGCTAGCAAACAACGAAACTCTTAAATTTTATAATATTAGTATAGATAAAATTACTTCCCCGTGGAGGCTCATGTCCAAAAGTGACCGCTTTACCGGTTGACGATGTGATCACAAAATATATAAAATTATAGGTCGCCGACTGAATATAACGAATATTTTTTAATTAAAACACCACGGTGCTGTTTATACCCGTGCCATCAGTTCATATTCCGTAAGGAAAGCTCTATAGCACTATACCTAATGAACTAACTGACATACTTAATGCCCAAAATCCGTTTATTAGCGAACCATTGCGATTCCTTTGAAGCGTTTTTAAATTACCTGAATTGGAGCCATGAAGAAAAGTGAGAACTAGTGAATAAATTATGTGTTTACGTCCCGGTCTATTTAGCGCGACCTACAAAACGGCTGGATTCATATCGACGGTACTTTGAACGAATTGTGGGACATTAGTTCCGATTGGTCTTTGAACTGTTACACTGCATAATGGGCTTTTGTTGAAACGGTCCGCGATTTTTCTATGGAGGTAGATAATTGTGAGTCAATTGAAAAACTTAGTACATATGCTGATGTCACTAGACTTGTCTGCCTACAAACTAATGATGATATATTTAAAAAAAAAACCGGCCAAGTGCAATTCGGACTCGCGCACAAAAGATTCCGTACCATTTTCAAAATGTCTGCTTGTTACAGACATCGTGCAAAATGTTTTATTTTTATTTTTTATTTGAAATTTAGAACATTTTTGAAAAATCCATGGGGAATGTCAATACGACCGACAGGCACGGGCGACGCCGGGTATGAATAGTAGTATCCTTGCATTTCCCCTAGTACTTCAAGTCCGCACACACACATGACGTCATATCTAGGTGTCACCAAGGCGTCGCGGTGTCGCCCTAATCCAGAAATTCCCTCTCTAATTCTTCACCATAGAAAACCAAGCAACCTCTATCAACTCCCCTTGTATAAAAAGCAGTGGTGAATATGAAACCTAATAATTTCTCGTCCTACGTCAATACGGTTACGATTGACAACGTGTATTGGGGCGTAAAGCTTTTATACACGTATGGAAATGAGGAAGGGTGAAACGAAAGGCGTTTTACACGATAGGTGACATCAAGGTCTCGAATATATTTTGAAGATTTCGAAGACCAAGATAGTTGTGGCACATAACTCAAGCAAGACTAGCTTGTAGTAGGTCCCTTTTTTGTAGGCTTTTGCTACTTCACCGGGCATAAAGGCGAGCAGAGCTAGCCTAGACAAATGGTTTAAACACTACGAACTAAGCAACCTGCGCAAGAGGGCTTCCCCTGTGGGACTTGGACCTCGGCTCAGGGAGGTCCCTGACGGGGAGATTGAGGGATTATGGCTTTTAGTTTCTTTAGGGGAGTTTTGTGCAACTGTCGCTCTACTTTACAGTTCGCGGGCCTCTCGGACTTCGGGTCTACGAGGGCATCGGAAGGTTAGTAGGTCCCATACACGAAGGAACTTCATCACTATCTACATATAAAACAAAGTATAAAACAAAGTCGCTTCCCGCTGTTTGTCTGTCCCTATGTATGCTTAGATCTTTAAAACTACGCAACGGATTTTGATGCGGTTTTTTTATTAATAGATAGACTGATTCAAAAGGAAGGTTTATATGTATAATACATTACACCATGCACCCGTGCAAGGCCGCTAGTTATAAATAAATATAGCCTATGTTGCTCGCGGGTAACGTTGCTTTCTAATGGTAAAAGATTTTTTCAAATCGGACCAGCAGTTCCTGGAAATGCGCGTTCAAACAGTCAAACAAACTCTAGTTTTATATTATTACTATAAATTTTTCACGAAAATCCATATTTATTTACATAATATTGATACATTTTGGTTGTGCTTCACTTACGAACTTGCCTACAAAAACTACATTTTACACTTTGAAGGAGTTAACCTCAATATACAAGACGAAACATCAAAAATAATATATTAAGAATCTATTATTTTTGATGTTTTTGAATAAAAAAAATATCCGAATCACAAACAAACCGAAATAATGGAAAACATCCGCTCTACATGGGCATGGGTACTGCGAAGCAGAGTTCATTTATGTTTTTAGTTAGCGCGCCCACCGAGACAATTGCCGTCTTGGCCAGGACACCGAGACATGACGCTTGCAACCGGGACATGTCCAGTACGCCGGGACATGTCCCGGTTACGTATTCTAGTCCTAGTCTACGAGGGCTTCGGAAGGATGTTTGTGAGTTAGGCATTTATCTTTAACTTTTTAAGAACTAAAAAAAATAGGGCGGTCCTTGGAATCCGTGTGTACCCCACTGGAGCAGATCAACCTTTCATCACGTGTAAAACCATGAGGTGTAGCAACTCGTAGTACGGTGCGATAGGAAAGAAAAACTTCAAATATACAGAACTTTATTAACTTAATGTTACTAAAAGAAAAGGAAGCGGCAGTCAAAAGTTGTTCAAACTAAGCGAGTGGCTAGGGACGAAAAGAGTACTCTCATCGCATCAAATGAAGGAAGTTATGACCTATTATGCCTATACTTTTGTTCTTCTTGTGGCTCAGGATTAGGAACCATAAACAAATTTTCCAGACTGAGGGCCGAATTTTTTTATCATTAGATATAAATAAACAGAGGAATAAATCTCAATTTTGTACGGAAGTTCTGTGAAAAAAAAATCCTTACATTCTTTTTATCTGATGATTAAAAAGTCAGCCCTTGATGTACCTATTTTTCGAGCGCTAAGTAAGATAAATATATTTTAAACTTATTTTTGTATCCAAGCTTTTCCTATCTTTTTGAATTACCTACCTGAAATATTATGTTAAATTTGAATCATCATTCATATAAGTTCCGTACCTACTTACTTAAAAATAGTATAAAAGCAGACGAAAACTTGATAAATCAAGGGGTAAGAACTTACAGAATACTAAAGCCAAGAAACTTGTTGACTTACTAGCTTCCTGCGTAACTCCCGTTCCCTTAGGAACTTCATCATTAAAAATAGCCTATAGCCTTCCCTGATAAATGGGCTATCTAACACAGATTTTTTTAAATCGATCCCCACCCATTGCTCTACCGAACTAACCCCACTCGTTACACAAGCATGTTACCTTAGCACGCCCTTGTGCGGTAATCTTCACTACTAGTATTGTTGTTAACCGCTGTTAAGGCGCTGTACTTAGTCAAAATAGGCTTCACAAAACAGTTTTTTAGCCAAATGTTTACATTTTAGAGCAGCTAAAATAAATATATGTTAATCTTGATCATATTTATGGGGGGACCATTGTGTTCAAAACACGTTTTCGGTAAAATTTCTCGATAAAAAAAATCCATAAAAAAACCATTTAAATTGAAATTGTAGCAATTGTAACTGTATTATTTATAAACAAATCTTGATAATATTAATAACAGTGATGTAATATATAATAATAAAGGGAACTGTTGTTTTTATTTATCGATTGGAATAAGATATTTGCAAGGATTAATGTATTTAATAACTCGAACGAGTCGAACGAAACGTTGCGCCATCGCGGCGTCTCTTCGCTTCTCTTTCATTTCTACGCGGAGCAACAGTGACAACACTAATACGTAAAAGTCGTCTATTCACCGCGCCTTAACAACAATACTAGTAGTAAACATTACCGCGTTTAATCACACAAACTAATTCTTCAGCTTTATTATATATTAGTATAGAACAGTGGTCTCCAAACTTTGAAGCCTTAGGGCCATAATGATATTTTCAGTATGCTTCATGGGCCAAAACAGATTAATTTCGTCGTATTTCTAGCAATAGTAACAACAACAAGACATTGGCTGTCGCGGGTAGGGTTACCATATCTCAGGATTTGTCCTGAGATTTCAGGATTTTTGGACTCTTCTCAGGATTGCGGCCGTATTTTGCAAATCTCATGAAATCTCAGGATTTTTAGAATATTCAATAAAATACAGTTAAACAAATTTAAACGTGATTGCGATGTGCAACGCTTGAGCGAGATCCGCAGTGTATAAAAACGATCAAATTACGACTTTTTTTAATTGTTAAGTACGTTTCAGAAAAAAAATTCAAACTTTAAAAAATCTCAGGATTTTTGGAATGGAAATCAGGCCTTTTTTCCGGATTTTTTAATTTTTCATCTGGTAACCCTTGTCGCGGGCCAGTTTGATGATACTGGCGGGCCGGATTTGGCCCGCGGGCCGTAGTTTGGAGACCCCTGGTATAGAACTATAGATATACCGAGATGTTATGTTCCTTTGCGTAAATAAGTATGGTAGATAAGCGGACATGTGTTTAGGCCTCATGTATTCTAATCAGGCAATTCAATTTACAGGGTATGTTTTTTTTCGGGAGGACATACGTACTGAGCCACGAGGCTTTTGCTATATTACCTGTCATAATGGGGAGCAGAGTTCGAGCCTAAATTACAAGTTAGTAGCATTAAAGCGCGTCCGTCGTTATATTATATGCTCATGGTCCACCCAAATAATGACAATTGTTTTGGCATAATATAGACAGAACAAGCATTTTGAGTCGCTAAGAACAATATAAATAAATTATAACAATTAATTTTATAGATATAAATAAATAAACAATTTAACTTAAAAAACATCTAATTCATGTTTGACTATTTACCTACGTAGATAAAAATGATTTTTATTTTATTTATTTATTATTACAATAACTGTTTAACATTAAGGAGTTCTTATTCTTTTTTGCCTTAGTACATAAAAAAAAACAACTAAGTATATAATTATTTCCTCGTAATAACACAAGGAGTCATATTTAATTAATATTAATAATTAAATTCATTATTAATATGCGCATATTCAGTAATATCATAAAAAACTCTTCGCGAACTCAGTCCTACTAATAGGTATTATAAACGCGAGAGTTTGTAAGTATGTATGGATGGACGGATGGATGTTTGTTACTCTTTCACGCCAAAACTAAAGAACGGAATTGGCTGAAATTTTGCACCAGGATAGGTTATACGCTGGATTAACATATAGGCTACAAAACATCACGATCCGACCCCCTAGAGCAAAGTAACACGGGTAAAACCGCGGGGCTAGTTGAATATAAACCATACCACATATACTTGAGCCCATTATAGCTTTGATTATATTTTTGCACACCAAATGTGTAATGTGCAGACGACCACGTCTGCCTGGAAACAATTAAACGTTTCCGAGTTAATTTTAGCACCGTACAACACTAGCTTTTACTTTAGACTAAATATGTTAAAGCTTATTTGGAAAATTGGACCTTTTTAATGGCTTGGACCGTTTTGACTGCGATATTTGAGACTGTTTTTAAATGAATAGTATAGTCTTATAAGTAATAACTATAATGAACATTTTTCAAAATGAGAATCTAGTAGTTTGCAACGCCTGTTAACCAATTTAGAAATAGTCTGATTCTTAAATTTAAGGATACAACTGATTAAGATTTGTCCTATTTAGGGTTAGTTAGTTCAATATAATTAGTGTTAAACAAATAATAATTTCCGTGTGGTTTCCGGCTTAGAATAGACCACCCCATGTCTTTCCATGGGTGTCGTAAAAGGCGACTAAGGGACACATGGCTGATGGATGGGCAGCAGCATCTATTAGCTCAAGGTTTACATCTTACTGCGATCACCAATCCGTCTGCCAAGCGTGGTGATTATGGCAATATCCCTCTACGACCCTGGCTTGCCAAGGTCTGTTAAGAGGAGGCCCATGTTCAGCAGTGGACCTAAACGGGCTGTTGATGATGATGAAATAATAATTAAGCAAAAATTTACAGTTCACAATGTATTATGTGGATAACGGTATAAGTGCACATTTGTATATATATAATGTATTCATTTTTATCTTATTATTATGTATAATGAAAATGAAAATGAAAATGAAAATGAAAACGTTTATTGATAATGTAGACGAATCGATCGTACTTATTATAAGTCAAATACAATGATAAAAATATACAAAGACAAAAAAAAAAAAATCTTGACTAATTAATTAGTACTTATACATTTCAACAGTAATGTTATTAAATAGAATTTAAATCTACCAATGTGACATGTGAAAGTCGCGTATTATAAATATAATTAGAATCAACCAGCGTGGGCTGGGATTAGGTCAGAAGCATAGAACGCGTCGCGAGCCTCGCCTTGCAAGGACGACCGGACCCTATCCTAGCTTCCTACGAGTCTTTCTCTATCTACCTACGTTGTGACACCCGGAGAAGAAAGACTGTAAGAAACTCCGAGATCATTCTTTTTGTCATCTTTTAAAGTCTTTGATTAATCATTTGTACATATTTTAAAGACATTTTTAGTATCTAGGTTAGTGATCCCCATACATCGATAAGTAGGTACTCGCAGCACGAAATTGCTACGGAAACAATGAAAGTTTCAAGTAAGTATCGAGTATAGGGAGCACTCCTCCAGATTTACATATTTTTTTTTTTTACTTTTGGTACATACCTGCAGTCTGATCAGTTGTCTTACATATAGATTAACATTTACAAATTTATAAATTACATAGCATAGACTTTTAATTTAGTTGCAAATTCGGTGTGATAGCTAAAAGGTGCCAGTCTGCCGCAATGTAACCGATGGACTCATCCGCCAAACATCTCCATCATCCATGTACTCTTTGATATTGTAATAACCTCGAGTCATAAGGACCTTTTTTACATATTTTTTGAATTTATGGTCCGGCAAAGCTGTCACATTTAAAGGAAGTTTATTATAGAATCTTATACAATTTCCAAGAAATGATTTACTTGTCTTAGATACTCTGTAAAAAGGTGTAATGAGCTTATCTTTGTTTCTAGTATTAAAATTATGAACGTCCTTCTTCTTGATGAATTTATTCATATTTTTACGGGCGTAAACTATATTTTGGTATATATATTCAGAAGGTACAGTAGGTATATTTATTTCTTTAAATAGATTACGAAGAGAATCGCGACTTCCTTTTTTATAAATACCTCGGATTGCTCTTTTTTGTAATATAAAAATAGTTTGGATATCTGCGGCCGATCCCCATAGTAGGATCCCATATGACATTACACTATGAAAGTAAGCAAAGTAAACTAACCTAGCTGTTTCTACATCAGTCATTTGTCGGATTTTCCAGATCATTTGTCGGATTTTCCAGACTTAATGTGTAACTGATTGTTATTCCAAATAGCTAAATGAAAAAATCTTGAAACAATAGCGATAGTTAAAATCAAGTCACATTTAAAACAGCTTCAAGATTAATCTATACTAATATAAAGCTAAAAAGTTTGTTTGCTTAAACGCGCAAATCTCAAGAACTACAGGTCCGATTTGAAAAAAATCTTTCAGCATTAGTTAGCCCATTTATCGAGGGAGTTACTACACAACAAAATTATTATAAACTAGCGACCCGCCCCGCCTCCGCACGGGTGCAATGCTGATGTATCATACATAAAAACCTTCATCTTGAATCACTCTATCTATTAAAAAAAACCGCATCAAAATGTGTTGCGTAGTTTTAAAGATTTAAGCATACCTAGGGATATAGGGACAGAGAAAGCGAATTTGTTTTATATGTAGTGAAGAATCATAAGTTTTTTCGGGTCCTGGTCTATTTCCTATTAATGATATGTGACTCAAAATGTATCACATGTTTTACGCCTAATCCAATTAGGTAATATTATTAAATGCGAAAGTTTGCAAGTATGGATGGATGGATGTTTGTTACTCTTTCACGCCAAAACTACTGAACGGAATTGGCTGAAATTTTGCACCGGGATAGGTTATACGCTGGAATAACATAATAATATAGGCTACACAACATCACGCTCCGACCCACTGGAGCAGAGTAACGCGGGTAAACCCGCCAATGTTGCTCAGGGATTAGCATTCTAATGGGGAAATAATTATCTAAATCCGTTCAGTACCTACTTTTTGAGTTTTTTCAAAACAAACATACAAAAATAAAAACTTTTCTTGTTTATAATATTAGTATAGATAGTATAGATGAAGACGTAAGCGGGTCAAAAACAAAATTATTTTTTTTTTAAATTATTTCACCGTAACAAATATAATTTAAGAATTAAAAAAATGATCATACTCACATTATAACTATCTTACAATAATTCCTGTCAGATAAAGATAAAAATATAAATAAAATCTATGTATAGTCCGAGATACTCACACAAATACTTTTCCCATTGATGATCGAGTGACTCACTAATGTAAACAAACTGAATCACGTTTTTATATATATATAAATAATACGAGCAGACAGACGTCTGTCACGGATGGGCGCCGCGGTGTGACTGAGCCACGAGCGGAGCGGGCGGTGGTTAGACGCGATTTAACCCTTGATAGTATCACTAAGGGTTGTAAACCACAGTAGTGTACTGTGTAGCGGTAAAAGTGTAAGGGGCCGTGGTTACTGTTCCCGGAAAATATATTTGTGGAAAATCAAAGGTTATTTTTGGCTGTCTTGTTAGCTTTAAGTTGCAATACAGTTAACAGTAAATATATGTATCTATATATAACCGGAAAATACATAATCAGAATTGTAAGTTAATCAACTTACTAGTTAGTTAATGATGTTATTATTCGGTTTCTTAGCTTTGGTGAAAAATCATAACAGATAGTCAGTTACTAATCATCGGTGATACTCCAAAACCGCGTAAGTGACAGTTGCTAATAAGGTCTAATTTTATCTGTCAATGAATATTTTCTTTGTACATGTTTTGAAGGAAGAAGATCGATTAGGTACATGTGATTTTCAACCTTATTAGCAACTGTCACTTACGCGGTTTTGGAGTATCACCGACGTAATGCATTTAGAATATAAGTAGTGACTAGCTGCGACCCGCGGTTTTCCCGCATTACTCTGCTTCAGTGGGTCGGAGCGTGATTTTTTGTAGCCTATATGTTATAGGCTACAAAAAACCACCCACTGGAGACCCACTGGAGCAGAGTAGCGCGGGTAAATCCAGCTTATAACCTATCCCGGTATAAAATTTCAGCCAATTCCGTTTAGTAGTTTTGGCGTGAAAGAGTAACAAACATCCATCCATCCATACTTACAAACTTTCGCGTTTATAATATTAGTAGTATTTTACACGGCTATGTTTCACCCGTGTAACCACCTTTCCCATATAAACTTTATAATATGAAATAAATAGCCTATAGCCTTCCACAATAAACGGGAAATAGCACTGAAAAAAAAAATCAATTCAGACCAGTTGTTCCCGAGATAAGCGCTTTAAAGCAAACAAACAAACTCTTCGGCTTTATACATTAGTAAAGTGTCGTGTCACTGTCGCATAGTAACTGAACGTGCCGTCCTAACATTATCAATATGTAAATTAAAAATGTGGTTTATTGTCAAAGAGACATGGAAATCTTTGTCAACACAATCGAATAAACCAAATGCATTCTGAAACGTACTATCAGATGCAACATTTTATGTGAACCTTCCGTGACGAGTTCGCATTAATGTTATTATACAAAATATTTGACATACCGTCTGTAGCCCTACGAACTGAACGTACAATTAGGTCACAATGTTTGTCAGTAATTTTAGCTTCCATTCAGTGGCGCTACTAAAGTGTTACACAATGCCAATGAACCTAATTACATAATTAGAAAAGGCCCTTTTTTTTGTCCGTGGTGAAATACATTTAGGCTTTCCCACCCTTGGCTTGACCAAGTGCGAGTCGGACTCTCGCACGAAGGGTTCCGTACTAGTTGCAAGTGCAAGTTTTAGATTTATCATTCTCTTATTTTAGAAGTTACAGGGGGGGGGACACACATTTTACCACTTTGGAAGTGTCTCTCGCGCAAACTATTCAGTTTAGAAAAAAAATACATTAGAAACCTCAACATCATTTTTGAAGACCTATTCATAGATACACAACAGGTATGGGTTTGATGAAAAAAAATTTTTTGAGTTTCAGTTCCATGTATGGGGAACCCCAAAATTTATTGTTTTTTTTTCTATTTTTGTGTGAAAATCTTAATGCGGTTCACAAAATACATCTACTTACCAAGTTTCAACATAATAGTTCTTATAGTTTCGGAAAAAAGTGGCTGTTACATACGGACGGACAGACAGACAGACAGACAGACATGACGAATCTATAAGGGTTCCGTTTTTTGCCATTTGGCTACGGAACCCTAAAAAAGACAAAAAGGTGGTATAGTGGTAATAGTTACGCCACTGCTACCACTTCAGACTATTAAAATGATTGATGAATCTAACATTACGTGGTCTTTAGCGTAATATTAAACTTATTTGCTATTCCGGACATCCTATAGCCGAGGCGCGTCGCTTCGCCCGAGGATTATGTCATCAAAATAAAGTAAAATATTATTTCCGCAATGTTGAATCAACTCAATATCAAGTTTAATAGGGAATTTATAATAAACTAGCTTCCCGCGCTCGGTTTCACTCGCGTAACACGCGTTCCCATGGGAACTTCATAATAAAATTTAGCCTATGTCACTCAGGGTGAATGTAGCCTTCCAATGGTGAAAGAATTTTTGAAATTGGCGCAGAAGTTTTTGAGTTTATTCATTACAAAAACACACACAAAAATACAAATCTTTCGAATATAGAAGAATAGTAAGATATTAGAGACATTAATAATCGGGGACACACTATTTAATAAGATATGCTTTAAAAATAGAACTTAGAAGAGATTAATTCAAACTACCTCCGTGGCAAAGCGGAGTAAGTTTTTTTTTTTTTTTAATAATCATCTTCATCTTTCAATCCGTAGTGTCCGTACACCGTCCTCTGCTGAACATAGGCCTCCTCCCGAGGGAGGGATTTTGCTATAGTCACCACGTTTGGCAGGCGGTTTGGTGACCGCAGTATTATGTTGTAACACACAAGGAAACGCTGCTGCCCATTTCCTGGTATTCGTTTGTTGTAGATTATGTTATAACAATCAGGACTAACGGCTTAACGTTCTTTCCGAGGCACGGAGAGTAGTCCCTCAACCATGTAGACCCGGTAAGAAATCTTAGAATTTACACAAAGAATTCTTGTCCGGAAGATAACTCCCGCACTAGGCAAATTATTCCCTGTGTCGCGGGGACATTGTGCAAATTTTAAGATTGCTTTACGGGTCTGGTTGGTTGAGGACGTTCGGCGCTTGTTCATGCCTTTTGTCACTAAAAACCTTTTCCATAATATAAATCTGTGTCTCAAACCATGATAGTAGTTGTAACAAAAGAAACTTTCTTTGATTTGATCGTTCTCAGTTCGATTAAAAGTTCGCAAGTTAAATAATTAATTTGAAGTTGATTTGTTAATTTCTTTGTTCAGTTTTATTTGTGCTCAATGTCGGAGGACTCTAACAGGAAAGCAGAAGTTGATTGATGGTAGTGTCAAGACAAGTAGATTAACGTTATGTTACCCGTATGACGTCCACGGCTGAACATAGGCGTCCTCCCCAGGGAGGGATTTGGCACAGTCCACCACACTTGGCTGGCGGGATGCTGTCCGCAGTATTATGTTAACACACAGGGAAAGACTGCTGCCCGTTCCCTGGTATACGTTTGTTATATACTATGTTATTATGACAATCGGGACCAACGGCTTAACGTGCTTTCCGAGGCACGCAGAATAGCCCCCAAACAACCAGTCCAAGAAATCGTAGAATTTTCACAAAGATTTCTTATACGGCGTGGAGGTCGAACTCACGACCTCTGAGACTTATTACGCTACGCCAGTGGCTGTCCTTACAGAATACCACAGCTAAATAACATAATTATTCAAGCTGTGTCCCTGTGCTTGACTAAGGTTGACAGAAATCACGGGGCCAAAGTGGAAAGGACCAAAAGGAAAGAAAGTGGAGGTTAAGAGTGGCTAGTGTACTGGCACTAGCTGTCCTTGCATTTGCACTGCTATGTCACTTCACATCAGGTGGGTAGATGCATTTTCCTGTGACCATTTGACGCCAACTTTCATACACACACTACGTTAACGACTTTGACTGCACCGGTGGCTCAGTGGTTACGATAGTTGCCTCTGAGACCTGGTGTTCTGGGTTCGATTCCCACCCGGGATAATTATTTGTGTGAACCACAAATAGTTGTTCTGAGTCTGGGTGTTCTTTGTGTCCGTGAAATGTATGTTTGTAAAGTCCCCCGCGACACAGGGATTTATTTCCCTAGTGCGGGAGTTGTCTTTTTAAAAAAGAAAAAGAAAAGAACTTTTCATCATTAGTTCTTTGATGTTTGCTAAACTTATAAGATAAAAAGACGAGTAGCTGGGTATTATTTTATACCATGACTAACAAGAAGGTGCCTACTCCGCGCCTCGCTTCTGTGGTAGGGTAAAAAAAATGGATCAGTAGGTGCCAGGCACAAGATTTGTGTGAAATGTTCGCGTGAAGAACAAACTTCAAACCCTACCTTCTACCGCTAATACATTGATAGGCTCATAACGCGCTATAACTCTAAGTATCTAAACTTACATTGATTTTTATGTCTCCATTAAAAGTTTCGTTATTTGTTTTTAATATGCAATAATGGGTTTTTTTAGAGTTCTGTAGAAACGGGGAAACGAAACGCTTTTCTACATATGTATATATACTGGATGACTTTTTACCGTCTTGAAAATAATAGGGCGTGATATTCGTGTTTGTTATTTTATAAAAAAAAAAATCCTGACTTAGAGCGAAAATCGTAACGGTAAAAATGCGTACCTACTTAGGTAGTTACGCTATTTCGCTCACTCTTTTCATTCATGTGTGATTGCGGCCTAGGTATTAAAAGGCACCTTTTTTATTATTATGAACGCGCTATGTAGGGTGTATTTCTTTTAAGTCATTTATTGGATTTTTGTATCTTTTAAAATTGACATACTACTACACAAAGTCTATAGATTCTATTCCACTTACACAACACACCATATTATTATCAAGACGGCAAAAAACGTTACCCAGTATTAAAACGTGAAGCAAAAACGTTGAACCCCTTTTTACGAAAACTGCACGGACGGAGGAGTACCGTAGGTATGATATTTCGCACACTTATATTTCATATAGAGAAGGATTGCAGAATGCTAATATATTTTTATGTCGAAATTAGTAGAATATATAAGAAACGAGTAGAAGTTATAAGTCAATCCTCAGTCAACACCTTTTTACTTTTGAAATCGTGGAAATACCTATCATCACGCTGATATTAATAAAGGGCCAGACAAATTAATACGATATGACCATAACTACTAAGTTACATGACCCCATGAAACTATTTTAAATTACGTTTCTAAATTAAAACAACTAAAACTAATGGTCACTTTACATCGCCAAAATATTTCGTAACTTATTTTTCTTGAAAAATTGTTACATTTCACGTTATTTTTATTTTTTTCGCTCATCCGTTACAAGACATTGACAGAAATTGGATAAAAAGTTGGCAGATTTCCATAATAAAAAATCGTTCATATAAACCCTGTCCTGATAATTTAAAAAAAAATCTAATTTGTTCCAGTGTAAGGTACACACAGTCACACACTTCTAAAATTTTAAGTGATAAATATTAAATATCTCATACTCTACAAGCATTATATGCACATTATAAATGTATAAAAAAATCAAGGCACAATTAATCAGGCAAATATTACTGCTAGACATTAAGATAAAATATATAAGACAAAATATTGTTTATTATCTCTAGCATGATGGTGAATCAAAAATAAACTAGGAAATACATATTTATTTGAAACCAGCATAATATTTAGCTTTTCTACAATCTGTTTGTCAGTAAAATTGTATGTGTTAGTTTATAAAAATTATGAATAAATAAAATTGCATAGCATAAATAAATTAAAGAGTATTAAAAAATGATAAATGACTGAATCATTTCTTTAAAAATAAAATACTTAAATCTGTTATTATTAATGTGTGTAAGAAATATTATGTATTTGAAATCCCAAAATGATATTGATGTTCTTCTGTCATATACTTATTATTTAAAATATACAGTAAATTTTAAATATAACAGTATTCTTAAAAAACTTAAAAAATGCACTAGTCGCCTCTACGATTTTTGAAAGTTCCCCTTCATTTCTCATCATCAAACCCTCATTACCTTACCTACAAAGAAAATATTACAACCTTTGTAATATTTTCTTTCCAACAAAAAAAGAAAAATCTAAATTGGTTCATAAACAACAAAGTTATCCATGAACAAACATAAATATATACAGGTACGGTCGAATTGAGAAACCTCATCCTTTTTTGAAGATGGTTAAAACCAATGTGTTGCTACCTCGACTTGGCATAAATTATTATATTCCAATTAGTTATAACAGCAGTTTTTGATAAGTGAAGCAAATATGCTGTGTACGTTGATTCATTAAAAAACACAAGGTTCATGAGGTTAATCTAACTACCATATGACTAATATGCCAAAATTGATCGAATTGGTTGCTCTGGCTGAAAGAAATGGTACCACAATTTGATTGTCATAGCTTTCATAAGTTGAAAGAATATTAGAAATTGGGGAAACAGATTTTGTAATAATATCTCATGTAAACCATGAAATGTTAAATTAATGAGATCATTAATTTTCAAACATTTTCATATTTCAAGATGAATTGAATGGATGAAATAATAAAATAAATAAAGTGTACAAGTATATAAGGAACCTGGTGTGTGGACGGTGATGGTTTCGTTTAGAGTGTACTTGGGGGATGTCGGGTGACTTAAAACGAGGCTCACACTCATCTTCCGGATCCATCGTGCTTTGTTGCAGTGAAACAAATGATAGCACATTTAGTTATGTTGTTATTATATTGTAGATTAATTGAATACTGTTTCTTTTTTGAATTTCATATTAGATCTATGGCAAATAAGTTCCAATTTTAAATGTTGTAATGGAACAAGTAAGCAACTTTTTAGGCTTTGCCATAAATAAGCCTTAAGCCTATTATAATTAACTTGTAATGGTCCTACGTATAGTAATTAAATTTGTAAAATATATGAATATTAGAAACTGAAGTATAAGACAGATATCATAAATCATATTTATAAAAAGAAGTTACAATTAATTACGAAATTTAGATAAACAAGTAACATGAAATATACTGGTTACTGCAGTTTTAAGTTAGCCAATCATATACAATGCACAATCAGTTAATACAAGCAGGTTTATTAAGCTCTAAGCAAACACCGCAAACCGGAAAAACATTAACAAATCGATATCAATGCGGTATTATCCATTATCATTGTTTATACTTTTGACAATTCGCGGATTTACAAACTTAGGTTATGTACTCACGACTAGGCAGGATCTTGGCTGATGGTGTGGTCAAACGAAGAAAAACTTATGGTGTATAATATATTTCACATTTCTATAATTTAATATATTTTTTTCTAATTTTCTACAATAAATCACAACTGGTTCGGTGAACGAAAATTTTGACAGTTTTCCATGTTTCAAATTTGACATACGCACGCGCGTTGTCAATTTTTGGAAGGTTGCGTTCAGAAAAGCATTTATTTTTTAAAGAAGAAGGAATAGACGTTTCCTCAAGGAGATTTTATCTTGCAAGGTGATGATTTGAACCTGCTTTATTCGCTTCAGTATCCCTGTTACAGGCTAGGTGACATTTTTTTTAACCGCTATCATACGACTAAGAATGGTTTTACTGTACTAAGAAAAAAAAAATGTTATTTTTTGAGAGTTTGAAAAATCTAAAATTGTATTTTAAAATACCCGTAGCCTTCCTTCATAAATAGGCTATCTAACACTGAAAGATATTTTTCAAATCGGACCATTCGTTTCTGAGATTAGTTTGTTCAACCAAACAAACGAATTCTTGAGCCTTATATATTAGGCTCAGAATACCATGTTTCGAGTAGGGTTGTGTTTCAAAACAGTTGATAGATAGTGACTATCTGAATACCGGCCTTATTCAACGGTTTCAATGCATGAAATAGCTTCGTACAAGAGTTACTTTAGTTAATTTCAAATTCTTTTGCGGTTTTTATGTTTCCTTTCTATGAATTAAAGAATTGTAATAAATATCCAACCTAGTATTCTTACTGCTCGTATTTGCATCTTTATAATTAATATCATATCCTTATTAATATTATAAACGCCAAAGTTTGTATGTGTGGATGGATGCTACATACAGGCTTAATTAACATTTACATCATTTTACGATCCACTGGAGCAGAGTAGCAGTCCTACGCCGCTGGGCGCAGCAGTATAGACTGTTAACTACAATACATTGAATCGAGACTAAATTTTTTCATTATAGTCTTCTTGTGAATAGGCAACGTTTAAAATAAAGAAACACTCAAATTTAAGTTATATTTTATTAAAATATCTTACAATTAAAAGCAACTTACTTATCTTGGGCCATTAAATTGGCACCAAATACAATTTTCTACAAAAACTAGTGCCAATTTAAATGAACCAAGTTTTTTAATATACAGTTTAAGCATAATAGCTGAGATTGGCTTTCTTCTTGGCCTGTACTTCGAGGATAGCGTCCATAAAGTCCTCGTGGGTGACGGAGGTGGCTGAGCGACGTAGCGCGATCATACCCGCCTCGACGCAGACCGCCTTGCATTGCGCGCCGTTGAAGTCATCGGTGGAGCGGGAAAGTTCCTCAAAGTTGACGTCGGGGCAGACGTTCATCTTCCTGTTATGGAACATTACAGGAAATCAGTTACATTGGCATATTAAACACAGGTGTGGTGTGGCTGTGGTCGCTTGTTAGTGATTTTAGTTTCTATTATGAAACATATTTTTACAACTTACGCTATAATTTATTTATCATTTGGGTCCACCCAAATAATGACAATTGTTTTGGCATAATATAGACAGAACAAGCATTTTGCGTCGCTAAGAACAATATAAATAAATGATAACAATTAATTTTATAGATATAAATAAATAACCAATTTAATTATTAAAATTTCTAATTAACGTTTCATTACTTTTACACACCCTCTCACACACACTCACTCATACCCACCATATACACAGAGAGGAATCCTTAACTTAATTTGCATGACGTTTTTGATTTTATTATATATATATGATTGTATTCTTAGTAATTGTTCAGTATAACTGCATTGATTGGAGGATGAGCACTGTTGCCTGAGATACAGGCGTCAAGCCTACTTCAGGTACAGATGAACATTGTTAATTAGATATAAGTATTTACTGAATAAAGATATTTATTATTATTATTAACAAGTGCCTGTTATTGGTTTACGTAAATAATAATAATTTTTATTTTATTTTTATTCATATTTCTAATGGAGGTTCACATTAGGGAAACTAACGAGAAGTTTATGGTAGGCCACTTATAGCACAATGTAGAATTATTCAGAGTTGAAGATAGTACTGCTCTGCCGTGGCAATCCAGAAGATGTTTCAGCTTAACAATGCCCCATTAGTTTCTTTAAGTCAGATTAGGTAAGATTTTTTATTTTAAAGTAAATTATAAGATAAAGCTACAAACACTGTATTACATTAAAATTCAAGTTAAATAAAACATAAATCTTCAAATATTTCACAAGTGGCCTTCAAAACTTCAAAAGATTTATAACTATAGTATACCAGGTAAATAGCCAGCACACAACAAACTTTGTTGTATTATAAATAACAAACTTTTTTTTTTCTTTATTCTGTGGTCACCATTATAGGCATAATGGTGGCCAAGCTTGGCTATGAAAAAACCTGCTTTTGTGTCTCATACGTTTTGTAATTAAATCTTAATAACGATATAAGCTATATTAAAAGCTATGTTATTACCTGGAATGGATCTGCATAATCCTAGCTCTAGCCTCTTCATTGGGGTGTGGGAACTCAATCTTTCTGTCGAGACGACCGGACCGGAGCAGGGCAGGGTCCAAAATGTCCACTCTGTTGGTAGCAGCAATAACCTGGAACGTGATGTAACAATCAGTTAAAATAATTTTATCTTTAAAATTTCCCCAATTTAATGCAGCTTAACTTTTTCGATGGACTCAATGCACCTTGTTCCTGGCATAATGTATTAGTTAATATTTTTACAAGGATATCACCATATTAAGTGTATTATTTGAGTTTTGTTGGGTTTATACTTTATCATTCCATTTACGTAAACTTTTTGACATGGGCCTCCTTTTCACAAACCTTGGGGAGCCAGTATCGTTGAAGAATATTGCCATAATCACCACGCTTGGCAAGCAGACTAGGGATTGCATTAAGATGGTGAGGAACCTTGAGCTGATAGATGCTGCTGGTCAACCATTAGCCATCTGCCTTTCACCCCTTATGAAAAACAATGAGGACATACGGGGTGGTCTATCCTAAGCTGGAAAGCACATGGTAACCCAAATGTTAATGGTCTTTAAAACTGTTGATTGATTTGGTAATACAATGATAATAAATTACAATCACCTTAATATCAGCAGTAGAACTGAAGCCGTCGAGCTGGTTTAGCAGTTCCAACATGGTACGCTGCACCTCCCTGTCACCAGCCTTCTCTGAGTCGAAACGCTTTGTACCAATGGCATCTAACTCATCAATGAAAATGATGGCCGGAGCCTTCTCCTTGGCGAGGGCGAAGGCGTCGCGCACGAGTTTGGCACCATCACCTGAAGCGATAAATTTAAATTCAATCATAGTTCTGGCTTCAATTATTAAGCTTTAATGTCTTGAGTATTTCAAAGATTGCTCTACTCAGTACTATAGTAGCAAGTGACAATTTTGTAATGATCAGTTTTCTCAAGATGAAGGTTTATAAAATAATCAAAATACAAAAAAAAGTATACAAATGTTAATATTAGCTAAAAAAAATATATTCTATATATCTATCATTTATGCTCTCCTAGTACACAAACAGATGTGTAAATAATTATTTTTGTTTAAAGACAACTCATACAATGCGGAAATAATATTTGTGACTTAAACAAATTGTTTCTCCTGGTTTGAATCAAACCCAGGACTCAAAAGCAACTATTTTAACCACTAGGCTACCAGCAGTCAGTTTTTGTGTGATATGGACATTATGTAGATAGCCAAGAGGCTTTTGCTAGGGCCAGATTGCCTAGCATACCCGGCCCTCACCAATGGCGGAGGGAGGAGTGTCCAGGGGGTTTTAGTGGTGTAGGGGCCTCTCCTCATGGTATGACTAGCATAGCACACTATGGAGGGTGAGAGCGAGTGGCGCGGGAATGCTGCAGAGGTGGATGGGATGTACATATGCATTTCCCCCTGAATAACAAACAAAAGGAGGCTTTTGCTATTTCACCAGACATAAATATGAATGCAGCTCCAGCCTAATTCAAGCTACCAGTAAAGTTTCGTCAGACATGTGACTTGCGACAATTTCAATTATGATCCCAATAAAACATACCAATAAACATCTGTACTAGTTGAGGTCCTGCCAGCTTCAAGAAAGTGGACTTAGTCTGTGCTGCGCAGGCTCTTGCCAACAAAGTTTTGCCAGTACCAGGAGGTCCATACAGCAACACTCCCTTGGGAGGATGGATACCGAGGTTCACAAACTTCTCCTTGTGTGTCATTGGGAGGACCACAGCTTCAATCAGCTCCTGGAAATTTCGAGTGTATTGATTTTTTAGTATGTTTATTGCATTATTGGCCATAGCCCAATGGCTATGGCGTCGGACTTGTGATCTTGTGGTTGCTCGCGATCCCCACCCATTGCACTACTGACGTGAACCCACTCGTAACACAAGCATTTTAGCTTAGCACAAGGAGTTAACAAGAATAATAGTAGACTGCAAAAATCTGCTAGTATTTTTTTCACAATCCACAAGAAACAAATATTATAGTTGAAATCTCTGATACCCCTTAGATGTGTTACAAAGAGATTAACAAATTTTGACAACTGCCTTGGGGTCCAGCATGGCCGATTCATCTTAGCATCAAGGGCTAAGCCTAAGATGCAGTTTTAAATCCTGGTGATGGTCTAAATTATATCTCAATTCTGAAAGAATATTTTACAATGAAGACAATTATATCTAAAAATATATTCCCTCATCTCTTAACTGCTTCTACAAGTGCATAATATATTAAACTAGCTTTCCGTGCGCGGTTTCACCCGCGTAACTCCCGTTCCCGTAGAAGCTTTATACTAAAATATAGCTTTTAAAACTCCTCGATAAATGGGCTGTCTAACATTGAAAGAAGTAGTTGCTGAGATTAGCATGTTCCAACAAACAAACTTTTTAGCTTTATCTATTATGGCAAATAACTCATTATTAGGTACCAATTCTTTGCGTTTTTATACTTGTGATAATTTCTCAACGAAATGTCCGATTTGAATAAAACAAAAAGTATTTTACTTCTACATAAATATCCTTCATAACATAATGCTTAATTTGGATAAGGATTAATATTACGATATACATATAACGTAGTTTCTTTCTTCTAATGATTTAATATTTTTTTATTAACATAAAATCGGTTATTGTGACTAAACTATGATAGTTAGATATAATATGCTCTCGCAGACTTTTTTGTAGATCTTAATAAGACCTACAAACCCATAGTACATCATTTTGTTGTATTGTCAATAGTTTTTGCAGCGCACGCATAAATAGGTTTTTTGCTTTTACACCTTGGGTTACAAAATCTCAATTTTCTTATGGATCCCTAATGTTTTTGAAAATAAAATATAGCCTATAACCTTCCTCAATAAATGGACTATCAAACACTGTAAGAATTTTTGAAATCGGACCAGTCGTTCCTGAGATTAGCGCGTTCAAACAAACAAACTCTGCAGCTTTATAATATTAGTATAGATTACATTTATTTAAATATATGTTTACAATACCATTGCTTGTGGGTTAACACTATGATAAATATACCTCAGAAAAAATATAATAAATTTATAATTATACAACTAATATAGCTAGAAAGCTACAAAATTGGACCTGGGCAGAATTTGCAACTGGGCATCATCTCAGCTTTGCCAACATTACTGGTGATGCTTACCTGGTGTGAAAATGTAACTCCGGGAGTTGAATGCATTAATTAAATTGTTTATTTCAAAATATGGTGTCAGTTGAGAACTTATACAGTAATTTTCATGGGGACTATTATAAATTTGTGATTGGATACAAGATACTCTAACCTCTCAGAGTCTAACTCTCAAGAGTCTGTAATTGGAGCAGTAAAGTTTAAAAAAAAGGAATACAAAAAACTAACCTGAATTTGTTTATCAAGTCCACCAATATCTGAGTACTGTTCGGTTGGCCTCTCATCCACCTCCATAGCCTTCACTCTGGCGTCATACTCCGCCGGCAACGTCTCCAAAATCAGGTAAGAATCTTTGTTCACACCAACTAAGTCTCCAGGCTTTAGCTTCTCAGCATCTACAAGACCAATGACTGGCAAAAAGTAAGTCTGTCTTGTGGAGGTCTTGATGACGGCGCATTTACCCTTCCTTTGTGAGTCCAGGTCCACTACAGCACCGTCCTCTTCCTCCTCCTGAGGATCTACATCCAGAAGCTCAATTACGTTCGAAACAAGGTACGGCAATGTTTTGTTCACTTTAATTTTTTCAGTGTTCTCCTTGATTTTGTCATTCTGTGCCTGCAGCTCATGAGAGATTCTCATGACTTCACTCTTCATAATTTTAATCTCATTGTCTAAAAGTCTTGTGCGGCTGATTATTTCGTCTGTCGGCATCCGAAGCACTTCTTCACTCAGCGCTTCCTCTCCATCCTCCCAGATTGATTTGTCTTCTAAAGTTGTGGCCATTTTCAGTTTTATGTAAAATAAACTAGGAACAATGTGTATTTATTAGAAAATGCTAAACAAATCGAGAAATATTGAAGTCACCAAAATGAATTGTCATTCAGTTACAGGGTTGCCTCTCTTTTTTCGTAATTCCCCGGTTCAACTATACTATATTCCGCATGCAACACTGCTTTTAGTAAGATACTGATCATACAAGCGTTATTTTATGTATTAGGGATGTCGATTCTTTCCAAAAAAGATCGATTTTTAAATCGATTCGAATCGTGACCTAATGAATCGATCCACAAAAAAATCGAGGCCAAAAAGATCGATTTCTGAAAAATCGATCTTTTCTTCAAGTTTTTGTTTATAATGTTAAATTAAATTATTTTTTTGTAAATAAATCTATTTTATTAAAAACATGACACATATTATAATTTAACGATCTCTTATCAGTAAAATCAGGTGATTCGATGATAAAAAATATTTTTATTACCATATCAAAAGATCAGATCAGGTATAAAATAAGACATTTATTTTTTTATGTATTGGTTTACAAAGTTAAGAAAATAGATAGTGTAGCTTATAGTTCCCAATGCTTAATTTCTAAACTTTTTAAAACAACAGTCTGTCATAAAATCGAATGTCGATTTTTAAGGGTGAAATATCGATTCACTGAATCGATTCAGTACTACATATCGATTTAAAAAATCGATCTTTTTGGCTCCAAAAATCGATTCTTCGATTAATCGATCTCAGATCGACATCCCTATTATGTATCTCCTGCTTTGAATTGAACTTTTGATTATTTTTTAATTTAGCTGAAGTTACATTGTGTTGTTGTAGTCACTAATATCGACGAAAAATGTTGTTTCCAAGAATGATGACAATTAATTGGAGACCATTTCCTTTTTGATTTAAAATTTTAAATAAATACAAAAAGATAAAATAACTTGATGATAAATTATTAATGAATACTAAAAAGCATTTTGATATTAATTAATAATGTTAGTGGATTTTTTAATGCCATCGTAACATGTATTTTAGATAACGCAGTCGATTTAACGCAGTCGTGTGTGTAATGTTGACTTTGACAGATTCAGAATTAGACCTTCGAATTTTGAAATTGCAAAGTTGACGTTTAAGATTTTGGAAAGTGGTGTAAGGGTCTGAATATTAGGATAATATTATAAAATATATTTTATCGTTGATATCCGGAGTTGGACCCATAAGTCATGGCTTTTTCAATGTTACTTCGTTCTTCAGGTAACCATGGACATTCACTTGTTGTTATGATGTTACATAATATTTCTTAATAATTGTTAAGTTTTTCCTTGGCCTAGACCATTTGTTGAAGTTATTTAATGTCCTCATATTAAAGTGTTATATTCTGCTAATTATTAACTACGTATGCATTATTTTGGTATCAATTTAATATTGTTTGTTTTGAACTAATATTTACAATTATTTTATAGGTTAAGTTAAATAAAATCTTATATTTATTCATAAGATCTTAATGAAGTGTTTAACTATTAATTGAATTTAATATGCAATCTAGATTAGCATAGTGAAGTTAACTAATCTTTATATTTTATCAGCATATTACTATGTTAACACTGGATTATTGCCTATGTAAATTTTGTTTGTTTACATATTAATATGGATTTGCATAAATAAATACTAGCTTAGCTTAGCTTGTATGAACCTCAACACCTAGCTATATTATTTATCTAAATAGATGATAATGGATGCTTATATTCTAGACCTCAGAAACAAGGATGGATGTCATTATACTTCAGAAGCATTTGGTCGTAAGTACCAGTTTACGATAATGGCACATCCAACCTTATGCTTCTGAGCTCTACATATGTATAAATAGATTAATTTAATTTAATTTTATAACGTATGGTGTTTTGCAATTCAATTGTCTTTATAGTAATTAATTTAATTATTAAATATTGTCAGAAAAATAGGCAAAACTAACAGTAAACAGATATATGATTCAATATTATATTTCTTTAACACTTCATTTGAATTTTTAAAGTAGTAAAACAATTCAAATGAAGTTTCAACTAAAGTCTGGTTACAAATGAAATGTTAATTAATATTGAATTAAAATAAAAAATAAAATAAATTTAACATTTTACAACAAAACCACAATGACGAATACACATTTTCTATAAAAAAAATATTTATTTGTTAAATATAGCTGTTCAGTGTTAAATTAAACTTATAATATTAATAAGTTGCTGTTGGTGCCCAGCATTGCCAGTCCTATGGGTTTTTCCATTTTCTTGTAATTGGGAACACAATAAAAGAACAATCAGCCAAATAAACGTAATACCGATTTTTTTTTTACAGAGTAAAACTAAATGCTTTTCTCTGTTTATCGTAATTTGATAATATTTATTACATATTAACTGAGATTCCAAAGAACCAAAGAAATAAATAAATCATGTTAAGATATTTCGTAATTAATTTTATAACAAATGAGAAAACATGTTTGTTTAAAATATTTGAGAACAGAAGAGGAAAAAGGCCACTTGATAGAATCTTAAAAATTTATAGAAACATTATGGAAGAAAAGAGAGGTTAATTGAGACAATATGGAAAGAAAGAGAGTTTGATTGAGACAATATGGAAAGAAAGAAAGGTTGATTGAAGAAACCTAAAACCCTCTTCTGCAGACCAGATAAAAGAGAAAAGTAACTAATAACAGGGTTTTATTACAAACTAGCTGACTCGGCTAGAAGACCTAAACTTTTGTATAAAATTAACTGGCCCGGCTATCCCTAGCCTTTTCTTTGCGTTTAAACCTTCCCTGTGTTAAAGTGATGATTGCTGCCAAATTTCATCAAAATCGGTACAGCCATTCTCGAGTTTTAGCGAGACTAACAAACAGCAATTCATTTTTATATATATAGATAATATATAATACAAGCATAATGTTTAAGCTTACTTGTGCGATGTCGATAACCACTTCACATGCCTTTGTAAACGAAATGAGTCCAACATGCCGCAAGAGGCCTCTTGCTACACTATATGTCTCTGTAATTGAGACTGTAAAAAAAAGATAAGAATGGAAAACATGCAGAGTACCTATTTAAGTTTTATCTAAGTTATTTAAGTTCCGAGTGCTAGTTTTTACTTTGCACAGCAGGTAAGCATTGCCATTCAACGGGGTAATGCTGCCAGCATTCTGGGAACCTTGCCAAGTAGAATAGATTTAGAATAGTAGTGTTTTGTAAGTTAGTTTTATTTTAAGTTAGCTGCTTTTAGTTGTATATATGTATGTATTTTATTCATGTAATAAATTTACTCATTATAAAGTCTATGCAAGTCATAAATGTTATTAAGTGGATTATTTAAGTTTCTCTCATAGATTATATTTTTTAAGGTTTCTTCATCATCAGCCCGTACAACTTCCACTGCTGAACATGGGCCTTCTCCCGAGGGAGGGTTTTTGCCATAGTCACCACGCTTGGCAGGCGGATTGGTGACCGCAGTATTATGTTGTAATACACAGGGAATTGCTGCTGCCCGTTCCCTGGTATACGCTTGTTATAGATGATGTTATAACAATCGGGACCACGGCTTAACGTGCTCTCCGAGGCATGGAGGGTAGTCCCTCAGCCAACCAGACCCGGAAAGAAATCGGTGTGGGGATCGAACCCACGACCTCCGACACTTAAAGCGAGCCAAATACCGCTACGCTACGGAGGTCGTCGAGTTAGGTTACCTATTTCAGTTTTATTTAAGGTTTAGGTTAGGTTAGGTTTCTTTGTTAAGCCAAATTCATATAAGTAATGTCTTTTCTTTTGATAATGGATACAGAAACTTAACTAAAGCTCATTTTTCCGCAGCATGTTCAAGTCGCGTGTTCACCCAACAAGTGATGAGCATGGCATCGCAGCCGGCCTTCCAGCGCGCGGTAGCTAAGAGCCTCCCCATCAGAAGCCTAGCTCTTACCGAGGCTAAGAGTACGCCACTTCTTAATGCTGTGAGTCTTTTGTAATTTACACACTCTTTTTTTTCTTTGAATTTGTTTGGTATTAGACACATTGATTGGAGAACCATTTTTTGTCGGTTTTCGAAAACCATTCAACAAAAATCATGCAATGTGGAGAAGTGTACTATCTGTAGTATGATCAGTGGCGAAAAATTAGAATGCGAGTACATTTAGAATTAACTATGAGTTTTAGTTACTAAGGCTCATAGATAATCATCAGCCCATACAACATCCACTGCTGAACATGTGCCTCCTCCCGAGGGAGGGTGTTTGCCATGGTCACTACGCTTGGCAGGTGGGTTGGTGATCGCAGTCTTATGTTTTAGCACACAAGGGCACGCTGCTGCTCGTCCCCTTGTATACAATTGCTATACATGATGTTATAACAATTGGGACCAACTGCTTAACGTGCTTTCCAAGGCACGGAGGGCGGTGGGTAGTCCCTCAGCCAACCAGACCCGGAAAGAAATCTTAGAATTTACACAAAGATCTTTTGCCCAGCGTGGGAATCGAACCCACGACCTCCGAGGTTTAAGGCTAGCCAAATACCGCTACAAATAGCACTGATAAAAAAATACAATTAGGACAGCAAAATAATTTGTTTGATTTGCCCTTTTTCTGAATAATATTTGTATTGGTTTTTGAGTATTTTATAAAAATCCTATATAAAATTGCTTTCTTTGTTATTTTACAGGTACGTTCATTCCGCACGAGCGCGGTCCGTATGTCGGAAAAAGCACACGATCACTCTAAACTGTGGGTGGTAGAGAAGGCAGTATCTGCTGCCCTGATTCCTCTCCTTCCCATCGGACTATTGATGCCCAACAAGGTTACTGACGCTGCGATCGCTTTGCTCGTCTGCGCACATAGTTTCTGGTGAGTTTTGTTTTGGTCCTTCTAGCCGGATATTTTACGGTCTCACCCAAACTTTGAATTGTCCTGAATGGGTGTTATGTAATGGCTGTGGAACTATGGGTTAGGAAACAATGTATAATCCTTACCATTATTATACGGACGGTAAAGAAAGAAACACAATGTTAAACTCCCTTAGCCCCCATAGTCCTTAGTTATTAAACTATGGCGTCAGATTTTATAGCATTTTTAGTATTAAATAATACCTTCCTCCAACCAGCATCACGAAATAATTACGATGTCTATGCTATTTTACATTATCTATGTAAAGAATGCCGACAGTCATCTTCACACTAACGATCTATATTTATGCCCGGTGAAGTAGCAAAAGCCTCGGGATGAAACACATATGTCCGCCCGAAAAAAAAAACTTAGGATCTAGACAAGTCTCTCCTTAAAAATCTACGACCGAAAATAATTGTTTACCCTTGAGTTAAACTTTCCTTGTGTCGGTTGTTATTTTTAAACTTATTGATTAAGTTGAAGTGCCACTGTAACTCCTGAAAGGCAGGATCAACAGTGGCACACACTGGTAATGGCAATGAGTACCGGGCCCTCCAAGTTAAACTTCCATGGGACCCGCAACGAATTTCATCAAAATACAGAAAGGAGGAGTAAGAAAGACTTACGTTTTCACTTCCCAACTTCTCTTCCCTAACTCCCTTTTCCCAATCCCCAGGGGTTTAGAAGCAATGGTGATTGAATATGTTCGTGTTTTACTCTTCGGTCCATTCATACCCAAAGTTGCTATGATGGGTGTCTACGGTGTCACAGTGACCATGCTCGGAGGGTTGTTGTACCTCGTCTTCAATGATATAGGACTATGTAGAGGTTTCTGGAGGATATGGAGGAATATGAAGAAACCGAAGCCGAAGCCTGGTGCTGGTGGTGTTTGCAAACCGTAGGGGAGGATAGGTGGATGATTTTATAGTATTTTGTAGTTGTAGAACATACTAAGAGTTTTAAGTATACATGTAGAGGGATGGAGAGGGAGAGGAAGGCCAAAGAAAAGATGGATGGATTGTGTGAAGAGTGATTATTCGTTACTGTAGATAGTTTTGTTCCATTTATTAAGACAGGATTGGTATCTATATATAAATATTAATATATTTTACCAATTCAAGAAGGTCCATTTTAGTTCCAAACAGCTCTTGTTCCTGATTATCTAGTACAAACTAGTAAGCCACAAGTACGCTAGATATCCCCCTTGTAACGCACCGTAACGTTTTTCTGGACCCCCCCCTCCCCGTCTCTAAACGTTACGTAACACTCAAGTGATCATTTTTACCCTAAAATCGTAAAAAGTTATGTAATAGTTTTTTTATGTTATGTACTTGGTATAGTTTTAATCTACTAAATAAAACAAGTGAATTTTAATTCTCAACACCTGCATATTTTGTTTATTCTTTATTCATTTTTGGCTTTTAATTTTTTTTGACTTTGGTTTGGGCGCAAGTTTTTTAGAAAACAATATTACGTAACGAGTTGTAAGAAAGACCCCCTCCCGCCCCTGTAACGCATCGTAACGTTTTACGAGACCCCCCCCCAAATTGCGTTACGTAATACTTGAACGCTCCCTTACTGTGATCACTAATCCGCCTTCCAATTGTGGTGATTATGGCAATATCCCTCAAGACCCTGGCTTGCCAACGTATGCTAAGAGGAGGCCCATGTTGAGCAGTGGACGTTAACTGATGATGATGATGATTATGAATAAGCAACTCTTTTATGGGGCAATGTATTCGCATTTATAACAAACTCCCAAATATCTGTTAATAAATTTAAAGCCACTGTCAAAGCTTAGCTATTATGTAAAAAGGCATAGGTATTATAAAATATCAGATTATGTAAATGACAGAATGGCTTGGGAGTAACTTGCACTGGAAGGACACTGCTGCTTAACAATATTGTAAAATAAATGATGATTTGATTATTTAATAATAAAAAAGGATTCCTCTGAATGTCTTGCCAGTTCTTCAGAGTTGCCACGTCTTTGAACTGGTGGTAGGAAAAGAAATGGACGCATCATAAGAAGATGATTTAATTTTTTTGGAATTGTGTCTATATGAACAAAGATAATATTGACTTTGACTTTGACTATGATGATGATTACAATTTTTTCATTTCTTTTGTTATTTTCCAGGGGCCTCGAGGCGGTCGCAGTGGATTACGTGCGTGCCGCAATAGTCGGGCCCGTGATCCCTAAAATTGCCATCGGCTTCGTATACCTTCTCACCATCGCGACCCTCGGCGGTTTGTTTTACCTCATCAGCCATGACGTCGGTATTGCCAACATCACCAAACAAATATGGGCCGTAAAATCCGAACAGAAAGCGTAAAAAATGATATGAGTTTACCAGTATTTTTAAATAATGCATTTTCTATGAGTTCAATCGTGGAAAAAAAAAACGTAATGTACAAAATCTTGGATATGATTGAAAACATAGAAAATGTATAAATGAGATAGGAATTTGTAAGTTAGTGTTGCCATATTGTAAACATACCTAAAGTTACCTGAATTACCTGTTGGTTTTTACTTTTACCTCGAAATACTATTTTCTTTTTATATTTTGGCAACACTGGCCGTTTACTATGGTAGCTGCTCTGCAATTTTATTATTTTATCTGATCATTACTAAAATAAAGTTATTAATTAACTTAGTTTATATAAAACTAGCACCCCGCGTGTGACTTCGCCCGCGAAGCTTCCGTTATCATACATATAAACCTTCCTCTTGAATTTATAAAAAAAACCGCATCAAAATCCGTTGCGTAGTTTTAAAGATCTAAGCATACATAGGGACAGACAGACAACGGGAAGTAACTTTGTTTTCTACTATGTAGTGATGAAAATGAAATTACAAATGATGATTTTGCAGAGTCGCTATTGGCCATAGTATTAGTAGGTACTTAAAATAAATTATTTCATATTTCATTCAAATTTACATTTTTATCTTCTGTCATTATTTAGTTTGTCATGTAAATCATTCTGTATCGTGATCGATATCGTCGGTGGTATTTATTTATTATTAGAATAAAAAATGTTGAATTAAAATGGTTTTTATTTTGGCTAACATGAGATTTGGGACTATTTTCTCCCAATTTTCCATAATAAATCACACTAAGGTTGACCCCACACGGGTCCCATTATACTGTAAGGAAATATCACAAGAGTCTGAAGCAGTCGTTACGTAAATGTTTTTACCCGCATGTGACCTCGTTTGATGTCATTTAAATTTGAAACTTAAGCTTTAGAGACATTGTGCTTTTAAAGTGAAACATTTCTATTTGGCGGAAAATGGTGGCTATTTTTATATCTTGAGTTGTTATTGCGTCTACCGAGCGCTGCGCATTTAAGACACGTTCGAGGAACCAAGCCCGGATTTACGGGAGTACATCTAGGGCAACTGCTCCGGGGCCTACACATAAGAGGGGCCCCCACAAGATTTAAAATCTTTCAAATTCTGACGAGCGAAGTCTAGAACTTTTATTTATTTTTTCGGTGTTGTATTCAGTACTTTGTAGAATCATGATTAATGTTTTAGTTCTTAAATATTTAAAATATTCTTAAACGAGACAATCAGTAAAAAACCAGAATTCCAATCGTCCTGAAAAGTAGGTAGGGTAAGTGCACCAGTGAATGAACACACCCCAGTGAATGAACGAAACGTGGTTTTTTCTCCAAAATAAGAAAATAATCAATTTCTAACAAATATGTTTTTATGTTGTTCATTGGTAACACTATTTTGAAAATGGCAATACTGATTCTGATGATTTAATCAGCTCAGTTGCAAAATGGCGTCAAGTTAAAGTTCACGTGTGGTGAGAAAAAATATTTTGTATGGACAGGAATTTAGCAGTCAGGTAAGACTCTGCTTTTCTTATCGTCGATTTGAAGTCATATTTTAGGATTTACTGTTATTTTTACTTACATAAAGGTTGCATACGAATATATGCTTGCATTTTCATACAATTTTATTAAATTTTTGTAAGTAAATTTTGAATAAAACACGTGTTCATGCACTGGCTCAAGAAATTGCAGAAATCCCAGTGAATGAATGGCCGTTCATTCACTGGCACGTTGACTATTTTAAAAATTCCTCTAAAAACTAACTTCGGCTGATGCTATTAAGTTCGTTTTTACAAATTACGTTCCAAAAATGATTTCAAACCTATTGGCCAGTATTGGAACATAGGTGTTCATTCACTGATTTTTAAAATCCAGTGAATGGACTATGAAAAAACTGATGTGTTCAATTATTGGTTTTTTAACTTTTATTTTACCAATGAATGAACGGATTCTAATTTTAATATGAGATAGAAAATTTTACTTAATTAACTTTCATCTTGGTGGGCTGATGGCCCAAAGACATATATATCCTCATATTATATATATAACATTAGTTTCCTTTTATTTTAGGCGCGCACGATGGATCCCAGAAAGAAGTCATATTCTAGATTCCGATACACACAAGAGACATTAGAAACAGCTCTTAAAGCTATTATCAGAGGTGAAACTAGTATAAATAAAGCGAGCAAAGCATATAACATACCAAAGTCAACTCTACACAACAAAATCAACAATAAAGTTCCATGGCAACGAAAAATGGGCCCAATGTCGGAACTATCGTTCGAAGAAGAGAACAAACTTGCACGCTGGATTATAAATAAAGCTAAAGTTGGGTTTCCTATGCACCCAGATGAAGTTTATGATTCAGTAAAAGATTTCTTAGACACAAACCAACGAAATTCCAAATTCACTGATAATAGACCAGGTAAAAAGTGGCTATCACTGTTTCTAAAAAGACATCCAGATGTAACAAAAAGACATGCTGAACTCATATCAAAAGCAAGAGCTGCTGTTACAGAAGAAAGTTTAAGGAAATGGTTTTTAGAATTGGATCAATTTCTTGCCGAAGAAGACTTGCTCGATATAAAGGAAGATCCTAGTCGTATTTTTAACGCTGACGAAACTGGCATCATGACATGCCCAAAAACGGGGCTCATTCTTGGACCAAAAAATTACAAAAATACCTACGAAATTGCAAATGGAGCAGAAAAAGAGTCCATTACAGTATTATGCACGTTTGCAGCAAATGGGACTGATGTGCCACCTTTTGTAGTTTATCCGTACAAGAGGATGCCGCCAGCAGTGATTCAAAATTTTCCAGATTCTTGGCATATAGGCCGTTCAGATAGTGGCTGGATGGTGTCTGAAACGTTTTTATCTTACATAGTCCTATTCTATGAGTGGCTGGTAGAAAATAACATCAAGTTTCCTGTGTTGCTCTTCCTAGATGGGCACAAATCTCATATAAATGAAAAAATGCTCGACTTTTGCTCTGAAAAAAAGATATTCTTATACTGCCTTCATCCGAATGCTACACATATAATTCAGCCTTGTGATGTGGGTATATTTGGTCCACTTAAAAAGAGTTGGAAGAAGGTTGCAAGGAAACATAAACAGACCACTACTGCTCCAATAACAAAACAAAATTTTTCTGTTAAATTCAAGGAAGCTTACGATAAATCAATAAAACCTGGAATCGTAAAGAATGCTTTTAGGACTTGTGGATTATTTCCTATTGATCCTAATGCAGTCGACTACTCTAAGTGCATCAATACAAGGAGGCAAGAAATAGATAAAGAACAGAGTGATATGGATCTGAGCATTCCTGATTATGAAAAGGACGATTTGAGAAGTACAATGAAGGTGATCGAAAACGAAGTTGGACACAAGATCAGAAACGAATTCATACAGTCTTATTTTATTAATCGAGACCATGAACACCAGTTATATTCTTTATGGAGTAAATGTAAATTAAAACTTGAAAACAGACGTCAGACTATGGCAACCCCATCAGCCGATGATATTCCGCTTGATTTGTCTAATGCGTCTTCTCAAAATGAAGTGGCCACATCATCAACTTCTGACAAACAATCTCATCCTTCCTCACCAATCAGTCCTGTTGCATTGACTATTACTGAATCAGCACAAATTCATGTTTGCCCTGAAGAAAATGACTTTGAAGCCGGCCCACCTGTTCTGAGTGAGCCTTGTAGTATTCTTCTAGACGATGAAATTCTGTTTGAAAATGTTATTGGATCACAATTTGAGACTACCGATGAAATAGTAAATTTTATCATGGAAAAGGAAACAACTAAATCTCCCATACCCTTGCCGTGGTATGATACATTTTCACAGATAGCACCAGACAACAATATTACGAACTCATGTGAAGTCAGTTGCTCAACTGTCCAAATTGATCATCAAAGCGAAGAAATCATGACCGATACAAGACAAAATGCAAATGTTATTGCCATAGCTTCCCCTGAAAGTCCCTCTATTATGAATTCCAAAGATAATGGGGATTTGATAAATACCTTAATACATGTTGCTGCTGAAACATCCAAAACTACTTGTCAAGAAAAAGATGAACCTGCTAGTGCCTTAGGCGATAAAAGTTTAGATACGTCAAGTGCGTCTTTAAGTCAAACTATATCAAACAAACGTAAAGTTCCTATCGAAAGCTTTTTATCCTACCCTGAAATACAAACCAAAAAGAAAAGAATAATAATCAAAGAACCCATGCCATTTGGTTTAACAGGACGAAAGTATAAAGAGTACTTAGAAAATCGAGATAAAGAAAAGAAACAGAAAGAAGAAGATATACAAAATAAGAAGAAGGTACGAGAAGCCATAATTCAACGTAGACGTGAAAGTCAAAAGGAGAAAAAAGATTTGCAGAAAAAAGACTCCACACCGTTGCAAAAACAACACAAAAAAAAGAAGGAAACTGCTCAAAAATCACAAAACGAGGACATAGACATGCACTCTTCAACACCTGTATTGAGAGGAAATCAGCCACCACTAAATATAATTTGTGGAAAATATGTCATTGTGCAGTTCAAGACTGAGAAGAGAACGCGTTGTTTTGTTGGCAAAATTCTGATGATTGACGACGAAAAACAAAAAATGAAGATAGATTTTTTGAGAAAGAAGAAAGTCGTTGAAAATGTTATTAGCTTTGTAAAGCCCCAAGTCCCAGATATTTCTGAAGTAAATATTTCTGACATTGTACGTGTTCTGGATGAACCAAGTTGTTCAAGACGAGGAATGATCTCTTTTAGCGACGTAAGTTTTAAAGACATAGAGTAAGAAGCTATCTAGGTAGTAAGTTTGAAAAATGATCTCTTTATAGTAATGTTGTTCCTATTAATATTTACTTACCTACAATATAAGTCTGTTTTTGAGACTGAAATTTTTAGATACATACTAAGTACCTATGTTACTTTAATAATTATGTTATAATAATTCTTTATGATTTTGTTGTTTTGTACCTAAGTTAATTTTTGCATACTGAAACTGACTGTTGTTGACTGCTTTAGTAAAGTTGCAGTCGTTTTAAAATTATGTTTATGTCTTAATTAGTAATTTAAATAATAAATATTTGAAATATTGTATTATTGTTAAATATCTGCAAAGGATATAGATATTTTTTTGATACTTTATTAAATACAATATTTGTGGTCATTTACTGGGTTTCATTGTGTTCATTTACTGGAAAATGCAGTTCATTTACTGGTGTTTTAGGGTATTTTCGGATATTTTATCAAATATTTTAATAATTGTGGTAGCTACAGCTATGAAAAATTGTTTCAACGAATCTTGAATAGTTCGAGGTCCCCATGGTACCCGTCAGAAAGTTATAACAATGAAATTGTCTTTTTTGTCGAGCTTCAAAGTTGAGAATTTCCTTAAGGTTTCATTCACTGGTGCACTTACCCTACATATTTCAAAATTTCTACACATTTAGAGGGACTAATTTGTGCCATGAGGTCTCTTCTCCTTTGTTGCTCCGGGGCCTCCAGACTTCTAAATATCCGGCCCTAAATTCTAAATACCTAAATACACGTTACACGTTCCTCGGAGGAACGTGTAAGCCTAAGCCTAATATATATTTCGTAGTTGCACTATAAGAGAAGGCTAGTGAGGGTGGCAAATAGCAGAAAACTCAAAATCCCCACTTAGCCTTTTACTCCAGCCCTGAAAAATCTGCCATCGGCCAATCATTAAAGAATTGCGATAGCGATCATTTTGTTAAACAATCGCTTGTTTTAACATGGTGACTTTTAGACTAAGCTATCGCTAAAATGATAGTATGATGGAAAGGAATGAACTCGTTTGCTGTAGGTACGATTTGCAGTAAGCTCGCGGCGCACTCGTGCGGCCCGGTTGCAATTATTGCATCGAACATACCCACCAAAAAAAAGTATGGTGACATTGCTGCGGCGACGCGACATTTCTTACGATTAATCTGCAAAACTTCTAAATTATCGAAAAATATAAGTTGCTTAGTTAACCTGCGGCTCTGACGACTTTATATACCCACAGCAAAACCACATACCTATTATTTTATTTTGTAAATTGAACATTGTATTAAAGAAATCATTAAAAAAGATGTTGCATTTATATTTGTTGTAAAAGTAAGATGAAATAATAAAACAAAAACAATCTTATGTCGAAAATACTTATTTATTTTTTCACATAATAAAATAATTTAACAATTGCATTATTTTGTGATCTATTCAGCACCGTAACTATTATATAACATAACGCTGTACTAACACACTACAACCAAATAAAATATTACAATAGTAACAAACATCAGCTATATACAATAACATCGACTTAACTAAATTTGAGGTAACGCAAATTATATAATAATATATATAGCAGTCATATAGTCAAATCCCCCATTAAATGTTCATGTCCTCATCAAGTCATCCCGCCAAACAAACGTCGACATTCAATTGAATGCCTAGGCCAATCGTTGATTAAGCTTACATCACTTAACGTTTAACTTATTGGCTTATAGTTTGGCTGACGTAACATCAGGCATTTGATTTTAATTTAGTTGAGGTAAAAAAAAATATCCTCCAATATTAACGATTTGGCTAGTTGTCTTTTAGCCATTTCATTGAATGTCGGCGTCCAATTAACGTGCTAGTCCCATTGTACAGCCGATTCAACAAGATTATCAGCCAGCCATTCAAAAAAAGTGTTCTTTCAATGAAATAGGTATCCATCAATGTACAATTTCAAAATGTTGCTCGTATTGTATCCATAGCCTAATATAATTGTTATAATCTTCAAAGAAAACAAATTGTTTGTAATTTCATTACAAAAAAACAAAAATTTGTTTATTATTTCCAATACCCAACGAAAACGGAAAAGCTTTTATAAGATACTGTTCATTAAACAACTGATTTTGCGACGTACAAACAGACAGATAGCGAATTCTTAGGGCGTAGCTAGTAGTATAAGCCGCGCCATTAAAGAAACGAATCTAAAATGGCGTCCCTGAATGTCACTGACAGATGATAGGGTCAGCAAATAAAAAGAAAGATAGAAAGAAAGTTTGTTTATTGTATATGTAGGTAAAATACAATTGTTAGTTTTATGTGTTGAAATGTGTAACGTATACAAAAAGATACATAATCTTTCATAAAAATTAGAACTGTTTATTTGCTTACTTTTCTTTAGCATTTTTTACCTTAACCGCTCGCAAGTAAGTCGTTTTTTTCCGTTAGCTTTCTTTACGGATTTCTTTTTGCATGCAGTACGCGCCGTGTGTGACTAAGATATCAACAGTTTAGAGTGAGAGCGCATGATTGCCGCTGCTATTTTAGATTCGTTTCTTTATTGGCGCAGGTTATAGATATATATCGTCGGTGATACTCCAAAACCGTGTAAGTGACAGTTAGCTATAAGGTGTAATTTTATCTGTCAATGAATATTTTTTTTGTACATGTTTTAAAGGGAAAAGAATCGATTAGATAAATGTGATTTTCAACCCTATTAGGTACTTTAGTATCACCGACGATATGTAGAGGGCTAAAGGGCCCGAGAGGGTGTTATCAAACAATTAAAAAATGTTTTTTTTTATGGCAATCTGCCGACTTCTGCAATTTCTGCTAGTGTTTTAAAAAATGTTAATCAGAATCCTCAATTCGGATTTTCTGCTGTCGGGTTGAAGGGCCCCCCAATATAGGGTCCAGGGTCAAATTCGCATTCGTCACTGCATAATCTTAATAAAAGTGTAAACACATTGTCGTGCGTCACCATACATATATATTATTTTCATTGTAATTATGGTTAATTACTAAATAATTTAAAACAGAAATCTTAATTTTAAATACATACGTATTTTTTTTTGTAATTTTAGGTCCATAAAAAATGATGGATGATGAAATTTAAATTTATGGAAATGGTAGATTCAAATTACGTAATATTTCGAATAATAACTGCATCGTCATCAGCCCGTATAACGTCCACTGCTGAACATGGGCCTCCTCCCAAGGGAGGGTATATGCCATAGTCACCACGCTTGGCAGGCGGGTTGGTGACCACAGTATTATGTTGTACCACACAGGGTGACACTGCTGCCAGATCCTTGATATACGATTATAACAGATGATGCTATAACAATTTGGACCAACGGCTTAACGTGCTTTCCGAGGCACGGAGGGTAGACCCTCAACCAACCGACCCGGAAAGAAATCTTTAGAATTTACAATTTAAAGCAGGCCAAATACCACTACTATCGAGGTTTTAATTAATAACTTAACTTTAACGAATAAAATTACTATAGTAGCTATGAAGCTAAAATGTGCGTAAAACAAAAATCACTCCTTATTCAATAGTTACTATGTAATTTAATAAAATATTGTACAAATTAATAGATAATGTACAGTCAACAAAAGATATAGATTTACACATTGTGGAACGCATTTTAAATGTGTATTATTATTTAAGCGGCGGTAGCGCCATGGCTAGGGGCGATGGACTTGTGATCTTATGGTCGCTGTTTCGATCCTCACCCATTGCACTACCGACATGAACCCACTCGTAACACAAGCATTTTAGCTTAGCACAAGGGGTTAACAAGAATACTAGTGGTGCGCAAAGCTCAATAAGTTTAAAAAATATATGTACAACGTGTTAATCAAATAACGCTAAACCTTTTGGGTGGTGATTGTGCTCATGAATATGAACAACTTTTTTTATGAGGCCAACATTGTAACACGAACAAAAAAATCAGCTGTTCCATACAAATTGATTGTAAAATGTATGAAAAAGTTGTTTTTTTTCGAGTTACAGAGTTAGTCCCATATTAAAAGTTGTTCATATTCATGAGCACAATCACCACCGAAGAAATTTTGCGTTATTGAATTAACACGTTGTATATGTACACGTTTATGAGAAGAGTTAAGTATTACGTGTATTTGTAAACAGCTAGCAGCGAACTCTTCAGCCACAAAGAATTACCGGCTGTCGTAGTGACATTAACATATTTATTTACATTATTTCTGATAATGACGGTGTCAACCTATTTCCTTGGTCGACTGTACTTAACAGAATATTATAAATATAATTTATTGATGTAGTTATCACTGTTTATAACTATTATTTGTGCATTATTATTTGGCTGCTTTTAATTAATATTATATTGTATAAATTTACACGATTTAAAACAGGTTCCCAAACTTTTATTCATGTAGACCCCTTTAAAAATGTTCCTTGTTTCTGTGGATCCCCTGTCATTCCATTTCTATGTTTATTATGTATTACACACTTACAATTTGTGATACCAAAATTTACATCAAGTTTCCCGTCGACCCTTTTGGGCATCATTAACGTAGACCTCCGTCAGGTGTCCAGTTGACCCCAAGGGGTCATCCTGGACCACTTTGGGGATCACTCACATATACCGCCGTCAGGCCTCCCGGTGACCCCAGGGGTCCACCTAGACCTGGACCACTTTAAAAATCTCTGATTTAAAACAATATTTGAATCGAGAAGTGTTAACATTTCATAAAAATGTAGTAATGTCTAAGATTGAACCATTTCAATGCTTACTAAATCTGTAAGTAGTTTTTCAGAAAAAATAATCCTAATGTAATAAACAAAAATATTAAAATATATATTTTTTCATAATTCAACCAATATTTCACCAATATTTTTGACATTGAATTGATTAATTATAACATTGAATTGATATTAAATTGATACGAATGTGAAAATAAATGGTTTTCGGTTGGAGCCAGATGAGTCAACTGTTTTTTTTGGGAATAACTATTGACTCCAAATTGCAATGGGGCCCACATAATGCGAAACTATCAGGAAAACTTAGCTCTGCGGCCTATGCTGTTAAAACTATGAGACGCCTCACTGATGTGGATACTTCTAGAATGGTTTAATAATATTTTCGTAGTTTAATGTTTTATGGGATTCTTCTATGGGGAAACTGTGCGGACATTGACACTATTTTTGTACTACAGGAAAGAGCTGTAAAGTCCATATAAACTTGGTCCGCGAGTTTCCCTACGGGAGAAATTCAAAGAGACTAATATTCTTACAGTCGCATCACAATATGTCTATGAAAACCTTTTATATGCTCATAAGAATATCGATAGATTATGGATTCTTCTATGGGGAAAATTGAGATAATTTGTTTAATATGATGCGCAAACGCAACCCTGCAATATAACTATACTTTCTTAATACACACGTGTAACTTTTCCTATAATTAGTCTAATAAACTATCTAACTAACGTTAGGATGTATTAACATGTCTCCTGTGGAAGATGTCGAGCGCCTCCCACTGCTTCGTGTGCAGCAGTATGTGGGGGCGGCGCGCGCGCATGTGCTCCACCGCCTCTTGGGGTGACCAATGGTTTTTCTGAAAAGATTAAGTATAATTTAAAATCGTTTATATCAATTAAATGTGTGAGAGATTGTGATAGGATTTAAACATTTGATTTGATTTAATTAACATATACTAATATATAAAGCTGAAGATTTTGTTTGTTTGCTTGAACGCGGTAATCTCAGGACCGACTGGTCCGATTTGAAAAATTATTTCAGTGTCAGATAGCTCATTTATCGAGAAAGGCTGTATTTATTTATAAAGTTCCTACGGGAACGGGAGTTACGCGGGTGAAACCGCGCGCGGTAAGCTAGTCTATACTAATATATATAGCTAAAGAGTTTGTTTGTTTGCTTGAACGCGTTAATCTCAGGAACTACTGGTCCGATTTGAAAAAATCTTTCAGTACTAGATGGCCCATTTATCAAAGACGGCTAAAGGCTATGTTTACTCAATACTCAAATCATTTATTGCATTCCACAATGTTTTTAGGGGGTATTATTACAAATTCAGTTCAATGTGGACCCTGTCGGACACAGCAAAGTAAAAGTAGGAGAGAGGGAGAATTTAATTATAAAGTTTTTACGGGATCGGGAGTTAGGAGCGTTAAACCGCGCGCAGGAACCTAGTAAGTATATGAAGGCCTAAGTTTTCATATGAGAATATTAATATTTGCATTTCCACTACTTACCATCATGAGGTAGCAACCCACAAGGGTGGCGGAACGCGTACGGCCCGCCTTACAGTGCACGTAAACCGAGCCCGAGTTCACCTGATTACTGTCCGCGGGGACGCCTGACATCTTCTGTCCCAGAGGTAAAAACCTGCCAAAGAAGAATACATATTGTAATAATGTGCATAATTTGATACACATACAGATAATTCATCATCATCATCAGCCCGCATAACGTTCACAGCTGAACATGGGCCTGCTCCCGGGGGAGGGTATTTGCCATAGTCAACACGCTTGGCAGGCGGGTTGGTGGCCGCAGTATTATGTTGTTACAACGTACAACTTACAACAAAACTTAACTAACTCTCAAAAGTCAGGAAGTTTTTTTTTTAAATATTACTTGCAGAGTTTTGCATTCTACTAGTATTCTTGTTAACGCCTTGTGCTAAGCTAAAATACTTGTGTTACGAGTGGGTTCACGTCTGTAGTGCAATGGGTGGGGATCGAACCGGCGAACACAAGCAACGGCCGTGTAGAGGAACGGTTGGTGGTGTTCCTTTACAGAAAATGTAGATCTTCTTTGCCGGGCGAGGTGGTGAGCCCGGCGACCGACGGCCATTTGGTACTGTTCGGAACTTGTATATGTTCGAATTGGCTTGCGAACTTGTATTGCGCGATACAGGTTAGTTAGGATGCTAGGTGGTAGATGGCGCTGCTCGTCTACTAGTAGTTTGTGTGCGGCTACTGTAGATGTCGCTACAGTCGCTTTACTAGTGTTATGTTGTAAGTTATATGATGTTGTCTGTTACGCTCTAGATGTTATAAAAATGTGAACCTGTTAATGAAGGTGACTCCTTCATACAACTTGTCCTGGTCGGGCGCCTCGAAGATATCCGTGGTGGCTAGTTGGAGGAACTCCACGCCTTGTTCGCGCCATTTCTGCAAACAAAAGTTATTTTTTATTATTCCATAATACATTATTCTCTAGTTGTAAATTATCCCTGAAGATTACTTATGGCTTATTTTGTACAAGCTGCGCGCCGCGGTTTTACCCGCGTCTCTCTGCTCGTGGGTCGGAGCGTCATATTTTGTAACCTATATGTTAATCCAGCGTATAACCTATCCCGGTGCAAAATTTCAGTCAATTCCGTTCAGTAGTTTTTGCGCGAAAGAGTTACACACATCCATCCATACTTACAAACTTTCGCGTTTATAATATTAGAAGGATTTCCTTTTTTTGTACTGTCTCCACTTTGTAAGGGAGGGAAGTGAGAACTTAAGTCTTTCTTATTCCTACTATACTCTTTCTTATTAAATTCGTCGCGGGTCGTAAGGCAGTTTGGGCGAGTCCGACTCGCACTTGGCTGCTTTTTATTATTTTAGCACTAGCGGTTACCAAGAATATTAGTAACTGCAAAAACTTTGCTAGTAATCTTTAAAATAAAACTACTGAACTAATTTTGATGACTTTAGAGAAGGACAAACCCATATTTATGACTGGAAACTGAACGTATAATCCAGCATGAGTAAAACATTAGGGCATTACTAGTGGGTGTTTAACTAGAGGAAAGACACCAAGGCCACGACGATTACATCTCGCAGCATATTTAATAAAAGCAACAAAGATGTTTTTACATAATCAGGGTCAAGCTGATGATCTGATCATAGTAATGTATGCAGATATGAAGATATGTATTGAACTGTGAGCACAATACTATTTACAATAGTAAAACCTATTTAGTATTGACAACCTCCGTAGCGTAGCGGTATTTGGCTCGCTTTAAATCTCGGAGGTCGTGGGTTCGATCTTCACGCAGGACAAGAAATCTTTGTGTTGATTCTCAGATTTCTTTCCGGGTCTGGTAGGGTGAAGAACTAACCTGCGTACCTCAGAAAGCACGTTAAGCCGTTGATACCGATTGTTATAACATCATCTATAATAATCGTATATCAAGGAACGGGCAGCAGCGTTTCCTTGTGTGGCAGTACAACATAATATTGCGGTCACCAACCCGCCTGCCAAGGGTGGTGACTATGGAAAATACCCCCGGGAGGAAGCCCATGTTCAGCAGTGAACGTTATACGGGTTTATGATGATGACACAATGATTTTTCGAAAGAAAATAGTAATAAAAAAACAACGTCCTTTGTACATTGCCTTTTCTTTGCATTTTATTTACTATATTTTTTGTGTGTACATAAATAAATAAAAATAAACGTCAAAATGAATTTATTTATCATCATCATCGTGTTAAAAACCACCCGCCAAGCGTGGTGACTATAGCAATATCACTCAAGGACTTTTTTTTTTGTCCTTGTGGAAATGCATTATATTTTATGTCCTATAAAGTATAACGTCCACTGCTGAACGTGGCCCCCCTCCCGGTGTATTTGCCATAGTCACCACGCTTGGCAGGCAGAGCCATACTGAGAGTCGAGGTACAAGATACAAGTTCGCGGTTTTCTATTCTTTTTTAAATTTAAAATATTATCACACGGAACCGGATCACCGGTTTATCAAGTATCTTATGTCTCAATCCAAATGTTTGTCTATCTGTTCGCAAAGTTTCATGTACATCGGTCCAGCCGTTATTGCGTGATTGAGTAACAAGCATTCAAACAGCTTCACAAACATCTATACCAGGGATCCCCAAACTATTTTGGACAAGTGACCCCCTTTTCCAAAATTAACTGTTACTCCAGACCCCCATGGCCAAATTACCTACTTTTAAGATCAACCCCCTTATTCATAATGGTCCGCTATCTTAAAACAGCTGCTACAGTGTGTTATTTTTCATTCTGACTTAGGTCAATAGGCAACCACTTTGGGAATCCCTGATCTATACTAATATATAAAGCTGAAGAGTTTGTTCGCTTGAACGCGCCAATCTCAGGAACTACAAGACGATTTGCAGAACTCTTTCAATGTTAGATAGCCCATTTATCGAGGAAGGCTATACTCTATATTTGATTATGAAGTTCCTACGGGAACGGGAGTTAGGCGGGTAAAACCGGGCGCAGAATGTATTTTAATATATAAATAGGATATTATTATTATTATCATAAAACACAACTGTACACATGAATTATATAACCAACATACTAAATTATGCAATATTATGTATAGCTACTTATGTGGACATTTTTGCTATTTACTATATGATTTTGACAAGTATATGTAAATGTTAAAAAGCTAAATAAATGTTTTTATTATTATTATGTTCATCATTTCAGCCGTATGACGTCCACTGCTGGACATAGGCCTCCCTCATAGATCTACAGTTGTTGCGGTTAGACGCGGCCTGCATCCACCGTGATCCCGCGGTCTTAACCAGATCATCCGTCCATCTAGTTGGTGGACGTCCTACGCTACGCTTGCCGATCCGCGGTCTCCATTCGAGAACTTTTCATGTGTATTATTATGTATGTCAGAGCCTATCTTTTTTCTCGGAGTTTGAGCTTCGCACTTTCGGCCTGTGTACAAGAGACTCAGAGACGCGCCAATCTAAAAAAGTCCGTTTGACAAATTTAAGCTAAAGGTGATGAGGCTCTAACAGACAAATGTATACACTACAGAAAAACATTCCCCATTTATCCCCAAGGACAGTCCCCATTTATTGCAGGATATGGTTAGAAAATCTAAGTCTCTGGATGTTAATGGACTGGGGCAAGGACTACGCTTTAACAATGTTACTATATTTTTTTTCTTTTTTTTTAGTTTTATAAATAAAGATTGCTATCAGAGTTTTGCAGCCTAATAGTATTCTTTTTAACCCCTCGTGCTAAGCTAAAATGCTTGTGTTACGAGTGGGTTCACATAGGTAGTACAATGGGTGGGGTTCAAACCGGTGACCTTATGATCACAAGTCCAAAGCCCTAGCCATTGGGCTATGGCTGCATACAAGCTTCCCGCATGCAATTTCACCCATATAGCTTTAAATTATTATTAACTACTTCATCATTCACAACAACACCATACAAGGTCCGTAGCGTAGCGGTAATTGGCTCGCTTTAAATCTCAGAGGTCGTGGGTCAATCCCCACACCGGACAAGAAATTGTTGTGTAAATTCTAAGATTTCTTTCCGGGTCTGGTTGGTTGAGGGTCAATGGGGAGTTGGTATTATGGCATAACACACAGGAAAACACTGTTGCTGATTTCTTGGTACATTACATGATGTTATCACAATAGGGACCAATGGCTTAAAGTGGGGTAAGAAAGAAAGAAATAATCATTTATTCGCCAGAATATGGTAACATTGATTAACAGTTCCAACATACTCTTGCCCTTAGTACGTGCAAATGATGTACATATAAAATATTAGGTGAGTTCTATTATAAGTCAGTTGTTGTTATTTTCATTATTTTGTCTTTTCGTCTGTTTAAATGTCTTATCCTCTATGTATTCCTTGGTGGTATAATGGTAGGGTAGTCTCAGCCACCCAGACTTCAAAGAAATCTAATTCTTTTTTTCAACATATAGGCTTAAGTTTGACCATAATCTCGCTTGATGGAAGGGGAAGATAAGGCCTAAGATGATACACGCTTGCCTAGAAAGTGTCTGTTTAAATTTTTTACAACAACTTTGTCTGGTGTGGGGATCAAACTCAGAACCTTGAAAGACTTATATGATGCAAAAGAGGTTGTTTATAATCTATTCCTGCCTCAGAGCGTATGTCACACTATCAGTCCTGCATCTGACCTCCCACTTGATGTGTTGGTATAACCATCTCATAAAATTTTGGGAGCATACTTATTCACCTTCTCTCCTTGTTCATTTTACTTGATTATTACTAGGAGTCTTGATTCATAAGGAAATCCACCTTGTGCTAATAAATTTGCTGGTGTTAACAAATGAAGGCTACATAATATGGCTCACCTCAGCATCATTGGAGAAGATCTTTAGTTCATATGTCTCATTCATGGAGACCACTCCTTTCATATTCTCTTCTTCTTTTAACTAAAAATAAAAAAAAAAAACTTTATTAGAATTATCATTGTTGTCAGATTTATGAATAAAAAAATAAGAAAATAATATTAAAATTACTAAATAACTGCCTTTATAGCTTAGTAGTTATAAATATTTTCTCTGCGCTTTGTTTTATAAGCGAGCATTGCAGGTTCAGTCCCTACAAAGTAAAATAATTTCAGTCAGTCACAAGTAAAGGAGATTTTGGGTCAGTGAAATGTATGCTATTAATTATAAGTTTCGAATAATATATACAAGTATTAAAACAAAGAAGTCTCCGAAATTTCTAGATATTTATAATTCGTCCGTACATTTAAATGAAGGCTTATTCATACAACAAATAATAGTATCATCTATTTACTATGCTAGACGTGTCAAGGGCACTCTTATTTACTCGTAGTACACCATACAAAACGTAGTTTCATTTATAAAACTGTCAAAATATGCAAAGGATCCACTGACCAAATAACCTAGAAAAAAATACCTGTTTAGTCATACTCTGGAAGGGTAGAGCTCCCAAAATCACTGTGTCATCTATCCTGTCATACCAGCGCCGGCTGGACACCTTCTCCATGAAGACATTGTATAATAATGTGGGATAGAAAGTCACTCGAGCAAACATCGCGGTGGCCTGCGGAAATAGCGGTTAATTTTAACGGTGGTTTCAGTAAACCGACGCTAACAGTGTGCAGCGGAACAGTGACGAGTCATACCATGGTGAAAGCTGAACACGGTGGAGCACAAAGGTGGGGATTGAATTAATTTGTTTGTTGAGATATCCCGTCCGTAGTAAACTGATTCAGCTGATTGACAGTTGTGATGTCATTTGACATTGACAGAAAGCTGAATGCTGCCAGCTTTTATTTTTTCCCCTTTGCCCATCCAAGTTTTTGATTTTCTATCATAAATAAAGATTTTTTGTAATTTTATCCTTATATATAAAGTCCTCCCGAATAACTAAGGCCACGGTGGCCATTATCTAAGGAGATGAGCCATCTGCATGCCGTGCATAAAATAAATGTGTATGCAATTCCTTTACAATCCAGTTGGACGGTTCTACTGGCACAACGAGTGAATCATCAAGCGCACAGGTGAAACACCACGAACTTTTAGACTTCGAGCTGTTACTTACATTTTTCTAAACAAATGAATTTGACGTCCTGGGAATCACACCTGGACTATTGCTAGTCATGGTGGAACTTATTACCACTTTACTAACAAGGCCTTGGCATTCTTAAAACAACTGTGAACGTACCTATTGTCGTCGTTTCTTCATATTTACAAAACTTCTTCTCCGGGTCGTCCACCTAGGTAGCTAGTGAAAGGTTGCAGGTTAGCTAGGGTAGGATTCTCGCTGGCGAGGACCGCGTTGTGCCCCTACCCCTGCCCTGTGATCGAGCGCCTGTAGGCCGTGCCAGCGATCACTTACTCTTATATCCATAAATCTAACTTATATATCAGTGGCACCTCTGGGTTGTGGTCCTAACCCCATAAGGGTGCCCCCAGGTGTGTGCCACTTAATTATATGCTCTTATAAATTTTCAATTTAAACCTATAATAATTAATGTAAATATGAACTTATTATGAGTAGGTAGAGGAATTAATGACACACGGACAGACGGAGTAAATTTATCTGTATTGTCCTACAATTAGCAGCACTCACAGGTTTCACTTGCTAGTTATAGTTACCTAAGTAGTTTTATTTAGAGAGTAAGAATAATAACCTTTTAATTACAGTTCTTTTTCATTGTGATTTTGACAAGTACAAGTGTATGTAAATAACTAAGTGCTGAATAAATTCCTTATTTCATTACTCCTAGATATTTCTAGATACATTTATTCATTATATATAAGTAATTACCTAGTTCTTAAAATTCCCGAAAATAAGGGTAGCTATTTAATACTGGTCATCGTTGCTCTAATAACAGTAATAACACCTCAGAATAAGTCGCAGCTTTAATGTAATAGTGACACAAAATAAGGTTATGATTCAACACAAATTGATCCGTAATATCATGCGACTAAAATGCATTATCGTTAAGTTACACATTTGGTTTTGTGTCACTATTACATTGAAGCAGCGAAGTATATTATGCAGTGTTAGTACTATATCAGTGAATAACACAATGATACTGACAGTATAGGCATGAGACCGGTGTTACCTACTAGTGTAAAATTGTAAAAAAATAAGTAAGTATAATTATGACTATTTTTTTTTTAAACATGGATATAATAATGTACAGTTACTGAAGTAACTTTATCGATTTTAGTTTTTATTTTTACTCTCAGGTTAATATGATTTGTTACTTGACTAGAGACTATTACAATTTTGCTAATTTAAAGATCAAGGCACCTTAAAATGGACATGTCATTAACGACTAAGTCCGAAGTAGGTATGTACTTAATATTATATTAGTTTACTGTTTTTGACCGAAGGCACTATCAGTTCAGCGATAAAATGCTTAAATAAATATTATAAGTAAATAAAATGTCAGCTTCTAAATCTTTGCTATGGTGCCACGAAGATACTTCATACCTACTCCTTTTTTATATACATCTCAATGCACATTTTATTACTTTGCTATTGTACTTTTATCAGGCGATAAATTTATTGCTAATTCATATTACTAATCTATATTCCCTACAAGTGGTAGGGAATATAGATTAGTAGTGGCCCTAGTGGTGTAAGTCTCTCCATAAATCTGAGAGATTTTGGGTGAAATTCCCGCTCTAAACAAAAAATCTTTGTGATAAATCAAATTCTTACATTCTTTTAGGGTCTGATTGGTTGAGAGACCATCCATGCCTCGGAAAGCACGGACCGTTGGTCCCGATTGTAATAATATCATCTTTAAGGATAGTAAAGAGGAACTATGTATCTAGATATAGGTAAGTCGCAGCTGACTGTTTTATTAGAGAAGATGGATACAATATTAAGACTTATTTACTCATTTCACCAGATACCAGGTATTTTTTTATATCACGTAACTCTAGAGTTGGTATGAGACCATCAATGTAATTCTTTATATTTTTTGTCGGAACTCATAAATCGATACTGATAATGACATTTTAGAACCTATGCTATACTAATATAAAGTTTGTTAATTAGCTTGAACGCAAATCTTAAGGACTTCAGGTTCGATTTGAAAAAATATTTTAGATTTAGATAGCCCATTTATCGACAAAGGCTAATTGGTTATGAAGTTCCTACGAGAACGGGAGGTATGCGGGTGAAAACGCGCACGGAAGCTAGTTCTAAAATATTTTATATTGATTTTACTTTTAGGTAATGAGATTTTAATCCGCCGCATGACATACGGCTAGCCGTTTTCAAACAGGGTCGTTTTAAAATGCGGGGTTCAATAATAAGCTGGACTGAATGCGATTGAATGAAAAGCCATACATTTTTCAACACGGCTAGCCGTAATGTATAATACAGCGATGAGCGAGTAAATAGCCGCGTTGAAAATCATTGGTTTAGGTTTAGGTAATTTTTTTACCACCTAATAACCCCACCGTTATAAAAAACGGCTAGCCTTATGTAATGCCACTATGGCTACAAAAATGTGACAAAAATATGACATATGTAGTTAGCCCTGGGGCTTTTGCTACTTCACCGGGCACAAAGGCGAGCAGAGCTCCAGCCTAGATAAATGGTTTAAACACTACAAACTAAGCAACCTGCGCAAGAGGGCGTCTCCTGTGGGACTTGGACCTCGGCTCAGGGCGGTCGCTGACGGGGAGATTGAGGGATTATGGCTTTTAGTTTAGGGGAGTTTTGTGCAACTGTCGCTCTACTTTACAGTTCGCGGGCCTCTCGGACTTCGGGTCTACGAGGGCATCGGAAGGTTCTTAGCAAACTAAGGGTCGGGAGGGCGAGGGGGGACGCGTCGCGTTCGCGGGCGCACTCTTCTCCGGCGGGTCGGATAGAGTGGTCTCTGTGTAGTGGTGCTAGTTTCTTGCAGTCTCTGTACTGCTAGTTGGTAAGTTGTGATTTCGTCGTCCGGGTCGTCAAGGACGCCCCGAGGCCGACGGTGTTTACGACGCTTTGTGGGCAAAGGCCTATAGTCAGATGCTGCAACAACCAACGGGTTTGGGTGCTGAGCCGCGGATTCAAAGAAGCGCTCCGACGCCTCTTTCATCCACTGCTTGATGGAGGGCAGTTGGAGATCAGAATGCAAGTTGCGATTTCGAATGAACCACGGTGCCCCGGTGGCACGTCGAGTGAATCTACTTTGAACAGTTTGTAAGCGGTACAAACTGCTAGACGCTGTATGAGCAAATACGGTGCTCGCGTACGTCATAATCGGCCTTATACACGTGGTATAAATCCTAACCTTGTTATCAAGTGATAGTTTACTGCGTGAATTTAAAAGACAGTGTAGTCGACTAAGCGTAAGTAAAGCCCGTGCACGAACGGTTTCTACATGCGCTCTGAAGTTTAGCTTTCGGTCAAGGATTACGCCTAAATATTTGGCTTGCCGTTCCCAAGGGATTGGTTCGCCGAACATTTTGACCGGTGGAATGACCGGTGGACTGTTGAATCGCGAGAAGAGTACAGCGGCACTCTTTGTCGGATTGAGCTAATCCGGCACTGGGTGACGGTAATAGGTTCTGGTGTTCTGGTTTTGATTCCTACCCGGGACCATTATTAGTGTGAACCATGTGTAGAAGGTTCATGACATCCCTTAGGACGCAGGGTAGTCATTCACTAGTGCGCGTGTAGTTAAAAACAGAAATGTATTGTATTTATTCGCTCTTTTGCTTGTCTCACCTATCCCTACGTAGTGCGGGCTGCTATAAAGGGACCACGGTTCTTGAATTTGGTATGATATGTTAATCCGACGCCTTTCTCACCACCACCACAGAATGAACAATAGCACAAGTAATCAATTAAAGAAATAGGGACTCTTGTTGCGATAAAATTCAGTGTAATTCAGATCGCACGGCGCTAAAGTGCGTTTCTATCGCGTATCTTTTAACTCTTCTGACGTAATTAGGGTTGTCTTGTATATGATGTACTTAGTACATATCTATTTCTCTAACCATATAATGCTATCGAACAGAAAAAAGTACCAAGTAAGTGGTTAGGTTTTATAATGGAACATATCAGTCAAGTACAAATATCTGAAATTCCTTTAATTCTAATTAATTCATGAAAAAATGAATTCGTTCCTTCTTATTTTTATTACTTAAGTATACTAAGTTAGTACCTAGTACCTATCATAAATGATAATTTATTAATAATAATAACCACTATAAAGTAGATCTGACCTTTCAGGGTCCTTAGAAAGCTTTAAAAAAGTTAAATTTGCATCGCAATCAGTGTTCAAACAATTAAAAACTGCACAATATTTTTTTGTCTCTTTTATGTTTAGCCATTTTATAAAAAACCTCTCGATGGGGGCCGCCGCGCGTATTTACGTTTTCGATGCTTACGCGGGGAGTGAGACAGGCTAGACACCACCAACATTGCCTTAGTTACGACAGCTGACCGATGGAGAAGATGCCGTGGCATTAATGCCCCATAATTCAATAACGAGTAATAAAAACCATTTTAAAAATTCTCTGTTCCTTGTTCATAATTAATTTATTATTTTAATTATACACTATCATTCGACGCATGCTGTCCAAAGCCATCTCATATATTTACGACCTTATTATACACAATTTTCACGGATAGACAAAATTAACCGTGCCATAATAGCTTAACATATTAACATATTTATGGGTCATTTTTTAACAGTCCGTAACGAAGCTCCTTGTATTTCTGTCTGTCCAACACATTTTTAACTCCTTCACCGTCTAATGACTAATAATTCACAATTGGAAGTTAAAGTTTTTTCTACATATATCTAATTTATTAATTCGCTGGCTCGCCGGGTTGCCTTCAAAAGTTGAAAGAGATATCATCGGTTTGATGTATGAAAGCCATTTGTTAGCGCAGCGGGGTGGCGCGCAACGACATTCTGACTTTAAATTAAATTAAAACGCGGTAAAAACAACGTGTTTCCGTTTTGGTGCGTCCGCTATTCAAATTCGACGTTGATTCGATCTGCGCTAATTTGTCTATGACTCTAACCATAGATAAATTAGGATAAGATTGGGGTCAAATTTGACCTTTTTCGTTTAAATTGCACCCTACGGGTTTACACGGGTTTAGCGTCATTCTTTAACCGATGTATTAATGTAGAGAATACATATTATTAACTTCTAATATATAAAATTCTCGTGTCACAGTTTTCGTTGCCATACTCCTCCGAAACGGCTTAACCGATTTTGATGAAATTTTTTGTGCTTATCCGGTATCTATGAGAATCGGCCAACATCTATTTTTCATCCCCCTAAATGTTAGGGGTAGTCCACCCCTAAATTTTTATTTTTATTTTTCAGTCAAAGTTAGGGGTAGATTAGAGGTAGGTGTAGGGTAGGGGTAGGGTAGAGGTAGGGTAGGGGTAGTGTAGGGTAGGGGTAGTGTAGGGTAGGGGTAGTGTAGGGTAGGGGTAGTGTAGGGTAGGGGTAGTGTAGGGTAGGGGTAGTGTAGGGTAGGGGTAGTGTAGGGTAGGGGTAGTGTAGGGTAGGGGTAGTGTAGGGTAGGGGTAGTGTAGGGTAGGGGTAGTGTAGCGTAGGGGTAGTGTAGGGTAGGGGTAGTGTAGGGTATGTATCGATTGAGGCAGTTCGAAGTCTGCCGGGTCAGCTAGTGGACAATAATAATATTTGTGACGTGTGATTTCCAGCTTAGAGTAGCCCAACTTTTGTCTTCCCATGGGTGTCGTAAGATGCGGCGTAGGTACAGCAGCTGATGGATGGGAAGCAACATCTATCAGGTCAAGGTTACTCACATCTTACTGTCCTTCAGCGACTCTTGAGAAATTATGTTCATAGGAGGCCCATAGTAAGTATTAGTAAGTATTAAATGAGCCCCGCGTTTTTCTGCTCCAGTGGGTCGGAGCGTGCTTTTTTGTAGCCTATATGTTAATCGAGCTTATTAATTATCCCCGTGCAAAGTTTCAGCCAAATCCATTCCGTAGTTTTTACGTGAAAGAGTAACAAACATCCATCCATCCATACTCACAAACATTCGCCCTTATAATATTAGTAAAGATTATGTCGTAATAGGTATCCAGATAAACGCTTCTGCCCGTTTCCTAGTATACGCTTGTTATAGATGAGTTATTACAATCGGGATCGACTTAAAGCGCTTTCCGAGGCACGAAGGATATTAAACCGACCACAGCCGTAAATAAATATTAGAATTTAAACAAATATCATCGTGGTGATCGAACCCATGACTTCCAAGACTTGAAGCAGGACTTATATCGCTTCTCCACGGAGATCGTCCTGGCCTAGTTTCAGTAGAACCTAAAAAATACTTATATCTATTAGAGCTTTACATTGAGCTTTATACTTTAAGGTACTATTTTATACACCTTTACTACCTGTTACGTGCCCAAGTAACCACAACCCAAACTATATAGTCCCTGGTCGTTCTTACCTGTATAGGGGACATGCACAGAAAAACTTTCAGCTTTTATAAAATAACGAAGGTCTGGCCGTCGTAGGCTCTTATTCTATATATTTATGGTTATTGATAGGTACACGCTTACATGTGAGTCATCAATTGTGACATATACACATCTAAATCGCAAGTAAGCAAGTAAACAGATGCATGCGTATGCGCAAGCTTTAATAACTTTGCATAAACATAACGAGCAAGGTGCAAATAATTAGCTTCATCAATTAAAAACTTCTCGACAGATACATTTTGGCATCAATGACTGATGTATGAACATTAGCACAGGATATATATATATATATATACATATATATATATGTATGTATAAATAAATAAAATAAATAAATAAATAAAAATCATTTTTATTTACGTAAACCTATTACAGGCACTTGCAAATAGTCAAAACAATAATTTATTATTAATCTATGTATAATTTTAACATTTTTAAATGAGCATATTAAGCAGGTATTTTAGTTATTGTTTTTAATCATTTTAGTCTTAACTTTATTATTTTACTATATTGTGTCCAATAGCTTGTTCTGTCTATATTAAATTATATTAAGAACAATTGTCATTATTTGGGCGGACCATGAGTATATAACGACGGACGCGCTTTAATGCTACCACCGGATCCAATACGCCCCAACTGAGAAGATCCGGCGAAACAAACTCAGTGGGTTATTCTACTGCCGGTTTTAACACGACCCACATGAGACGGTCCGGCGAAACATCCTCAAATGGGCAGAGCGTAGGTTTTGGTCCAGTTACTTTTATTATTTATTTGGCATACACATTATTTTCCCGAACGGTTGTCTTTATAATATTTGATTATCTATTAATGTTTTTATACTAATAAAAGAAGCTAATTTGAAACAGAACTAGCGGTCTATTAATGTAACTCATTAGGCCGATTACAGATAGTTCACAGAACATCATACTATTATGCTTACTATTTTACTTAGATACAGGGTATCTAGGAAGTGTTACGCAGGATGGTTCATGAGACCAAACATCTTTATCCTCAATATAGTCCTTAACGCTATATAGTCTAAGATCCCGCTATACAACGACCTTCACCGAGATGCTTATTTAATGAGACGTATTTTTTATGTTATTAAATATGCCAATAAATATATCCTATATGGGTTGCCTAACAAATTTCAGTCCAGAGTATTTTTAATTAATAATTTAAAATTTTTTTTTAAACATTGCACCGGTGTGATTATTAAATAAATTTGATACCAATCGAAAGTTTGAAGCCCATAGAATATGCAAACGTTAGGTTGCCTATTTTTTTCCGGTCACAACCACGGGTTGCCAGGTGTAAACAGGTAAATCTATACTAGCATTTTGCAACGGTCTGATTATTGAATCAAAATTAGATAAAATGAAAGATTATTTCATAAGGAACACGGTGGTATAGAGTTGCCTGCGAAAAATCAGTCCCGAATTACGGTTGTCGAATAGTAATATAATAGTATTACTATAGTATATATAGTTAATAGTAACCTTTAGATACAAGGATACGTTTAATATATGCTTTAAAAGTTGTATCAGGCAAATCAGTAACACGACTAGGGAGTTTGTTATAAAACCTAATACCATTTCCCATAAATGATTTATTGGTTCTACTTACTCTAAAACCGGGTATGGCAATTTTATGTTTATTTCTTGTGTTAACATTATGAATATCAATTTTTTTACTATAATGATCTATATTTTTTCTAACAAAAATGATATTTTGGTATATGTACTCAGAAGGAGCGGTAAGTATATTTATCTCTTTAAACAGAGTACGTAAGGAGTCGCGACTATCTAAACCGTAAATAGCCCTAACTGCTCTTTTCTGTAATATAAAAATACTATTGACATCAGCGGCTGAACCCCAAAGCAGTATTCCATAGGACATAATGCTATGAAAGTACGCGAAATACACTAGTCTAGCAGTTGCTTCATCTGACAATTGCCTAATTTTCCAGACAGCATAAGATGCGGAACTGAGTCTACCAGTTAATTTTTCAATATGAGGGCCCCATTGCAGTTTTGAATCTAATGTTATTCTTAGAAAAACTGTCGATTGAACTAGGTCCAACGTTTCTCCATTAAGTGAAGCAATTGGTTTAGCGGTAGTTACATTTGGTAGCGCAAATCTGAGGCATTTAGTTTTACCCGCGTTTAATAAAAGATTATTTGAAGAAAACCAATGTGAAAGTATACTAAGTGTTTTATTGTGTTCAATAAGGTTAGTATCTTTTCTATTGACTTTGAATATTAATGATGTATCGTCTGCAAAAAGAACTATATCTGACAGTTTATTTATGATGTATGGTAAATCATTGATGTAAACTAAGAACAGAAAAGGACCCAGAATAGATCCTTGGGGCACGCCCATTTTTATTAAATGCTCTTTTGAAGCAACGCCGTCTACATATACTATTTGTTTCCTATCAGATAAATAGGATATAACAAGATCAAGCGATTTTTCAGTAATTCCATAATATTTTAACTTAAGAACGAGCGTCTCATGATTTACACAGTCGAATGCCTTGGAAAGGTCACAGAAGACTCCAAGAGCATCTTGCGACCCCTCCCAAGCCTCTAGTATGGATTTAATCAGAGTGCATCCTGCGTCCTGAGTTGACCGGCCTTTAGTGAATCCAAATTGCTTATCGTGCAATATCTCATTTAGGTATATAATATTGTATACACATATATCGTTACCAGGCATCCTAAAATAGCCGGACATAGTTCGTTATGAAATAATTTTACCCATGTATATGTTGCAGTCAAAACTCATAACCAGTCAAAAGTACTTTTAACTAGCAAAATCAGTCAAAAGTAGTTTAAGGTTAGGTTAGTTTTGACTGATTTTGCTAGTTAAAAGTACTTTTGACTGGTTAAGAGTTTTGACTGCAACATATACAAGGTGTAACGGAAAGAGTATATACATAGAAAGAGCAAGGCTTCTTTGGATCATAACAAACGATATGGCAAGGGTTATTTAATCCTATCTCTACAAGTCCAGAAGTAATGATTTTTTTAAATTCATAGATACCAGAAACTAAACTTTTTAAATTGAAATAAATACATCACTAGCACTCAATCAGCTGATCGATGTCAACGAACTATTTGCAAGTAAAAATAAACCTCTTACTCCTGGTATTTCTGAAAGGGTTCCGCATTTTTATTTTTTGTTTGCAAAATAATAGGTACTGACTTTATTTTATTTTATTTTGAGTTGACACCCTTGCCATATCGTTTGTTATGATCCATAGAAGCCTTGCTCTTTCTATATATATGTTACGGCTAAAGATAGGTGTGAACATAAACTTAAGATTAGCCGGCTAATCTTAGGTTTCGCCGACCACATGCGGTTAAACTTAGGTTAAGGTCTCAATAAGTCCCTGTTCAACTTTAAATTAAACAATACCTAAGCATGGCACAAAAAGAAGTTGGGGTGGTTAAAAAAAAAAACCTAAACCTAAACCAATGGAGTTAAACAGGGACTTATTCGGGTTGATCTAAGTTTAACCGCATGTGGTCCTTAAGTTTAAGTTTATGTTCACACCTATCTTTAGCCGTAACATATATACCCTTTCCGCTACACCTTGTTGTATATTATGTCACTGGAAAATAATAAGAATCGTAAGTTGATCAACTTTCTAGTTGGTTGATTAACTAATTAGCTTTTGGGTGACACCCAAAAACAATTACGTAAACCTAAACGAATGCATTTCAACAGGACTTATTTAAGTTTTTTGGTTCGTTACACCAGTAGCATAATCTCGTTTGGTTAGGTTAGGTCAAGTGTGCGGGTGAGAGAAGATGATTCCAGCTCTCACCCGCTTCGTAGACGTCGCGTTGGACGGAGGCGGAGGGCCGAAATCCGCCGCCTCCCGCCATAAGGGGTGACCCTGGGGAGCAGATAACATGAATCTGCTCCCTAGTGATCCCTGCGCCAGGGAGGAAGTGCGGTTGCGCATTTTTACCCCGGTAAACAAAAAAAAAAAAAAAAAAGTTTAGGTCAAGTGTTATAAACATGTTCACTGAAACAAGAGTTCACTGAACTTCCAAAAAAAGAGTTATATTAATAGACAACTCCTTACCATTTATAACGGCTATCATTTTTCAGGTCCTTTGGCCAAAGTTGCGGTACAAGTGGTCTAGAATTTCTTTGGAACCTAGTACTTTTTTTAAATCTCAAACTTTCTATTTCCTTTCTTTTCCTGTTTCAAACCATCCAATATTGAGGTAGGAATACATTTTTTCTGTTCAGTTTACTCTATGGCCTATAAAAAATATACAACAACGGTCACGGCGGCGCGCAGTGTTCATAGATAATAATTAAATTAAAACAGTTAATCTTCGACATTTGCCTACGAAACAAAGGAGTTTATTCCGATGCGTGAAACAGTTAACATTATTTCATTATGCAGATTAACATTCACTATCATTAATAAAAAGCTGTGCCGTCGCGATAAACTACTATTAAATATTGTTTTCAATTACGCATTTTAAATACTTGATATCTTTGCCATTTGCGTTCCAAACCGGCCGTTAACTAATTACTTACATGTTTGCAGTTTTATACCGCTGTGTGGGTCGATAATATACTGCAATAGGCAACTGAGGATCTACGCGACGCTTGCGCAGACGCCTTCTATAACATAATTACGTTTCGATACGAAATAATTTACCTAACTTTCTTTATTTTTTCACAATCAACATGAGTCGATGAGGCACAGGTATGGAACGCATTAAGCCGCACTCCGCCTCATCTGTCATCATTAATGCCACGGTATCCTAATAAGTTCGCTACAATAAATAAAATAACAAGTATCAAAGAGCTGCGCCCCGTTTAATGGTTGTAATTGTGGGCAAATGAAATATGGCCGCAGACGATACGGACTCTCTGTCGTGGGTGTCTCTCCGCCTTAATATCGACGTTTACACGCTATAAATATTTTAAATGATTATCTTAATGTGGCGTTTGAAGTCGTCATTTACATAAGCGCTGATGGAATGAGGTTGAGAGGAGACCGGAGCAGTTAAAACATTCGCACCCCGTTCGCGAAATAGCCGCCAAAGTAAACGCGCTTTCATCACACATGTCTCATAAATAGTGGCGCGGAGCAATGCGCGTCGGGGCTGAACTAAATCTGACCGTATTATGCGCGTCCTGTCGAACATCAGACGCTTATTTGTGTCCGAAAAGCGCTCGAAAGACTTAAAGCCTTCCCGGTTGATGTATGGCGGCGACACGTGAATGCCGACCTTTATATTCAAATCGGCGGTATTCAAATGTGCTCGTTGTCTATGGACGGTTGACAATTCGCGGGCACTTTCGAAAAAGGAACGCGGGAAATGTCATATCAAGCGAGGTTCGAAAGTTGAATTTTGCTTTTTGGCGCGTCGATACGCATCTGGCTTCTGGGTTGGCAGGAGTCATGTTTCGTTCTTTGCTTTTATTTGATTTCGATTGTGTCGGAGGGAGATATAGTTTGAGATCTGTAGATATTTTGACGTACGGGCCTGATAAAGTTAGTGTTTCGCGGCGGTGGGTGAGTTAACGAGCGTCTGAGTAATGAGCGATGCTATTGTGATTTGAACAATGGCTGCGATAGCTATTGTTTATATAATTGAAAATGATATTCGATAACGACGGTTTGTGTGCGGTTGTGTTTAGATAGCACCTGCGTACGATAAATTGTTGGATAAACGTTAAGTTGGTACTTTCTTTTGCGGTATTTTTACGATAAATATCGTCATTCGTTACTTATAATAAGATTGGTAGATACCTTATAATGTTAAAGGGCGTGTGTGCGGCGGTTAGGACGCACAGGTGGGTAGATATAATTAGGTAGGTAGTACTTATTTGCAAATTTCTCGTTCGGAAAGTTGATGCAAATGTTTGTGAGATGCGTGTCCGCCAATCTGCATACAATGAGATGGTGCATCGCTCCAGTTCCCTCGTAATTTACTGCTGATTCTACCGCTTAGATGTCGCCCTAAGATAGGACCTCATTTAAAATATAAAAGTAAAGGGCGCTTTGAGAAGCGAACGCGTTTTCTGATATGGTGCGCCGAAATAATACGGAATATTTGGGAGGTTTCTGTTATGAATATTATGAGGATATATTACATTATCTACCTATGTACTCTGGCGGCCCAATGGCTCGGCGTCGGACTTGTGGTCTTGTGGTCGCCGGTTCAATCCCCACCCATTGCACTACCGACGTGGACCCACTCGTAACACAAGCATTAAACTTAGCAAGGTGTTAACAAGAATACTAGTATACTGCAAAAATCTGCCAGTAATCTTAAAAAATAAAACTCATTATGCGTTCAAGATAAAAGTAGGCCTTATGAAGAATAAAACAGTGTGCTGGTCTGCTGTCTATGGTTACACTTTTATCCCATATAGTTACTAGGTAACATAACGTATATATATATAATTCAATGTTATTACATATACGTACCTACCAAATAACGAGGTAGAGAACAAAGTTGTAAGTTCCCTTAGCTATGGGGAAAATACTTCTTAGACTAAATTATATAGATACTTACTATTTTTTTTTTATGAGACTAATCCCTCCCGCCTCTGTAACTCCTGTAAGCCAGGATCAACAGCGGCACACACGGAAGAGGCTCTAAGCTGTTAGGCTCAGGCTGGTCCCGGGACACCCAAATGTCTTGGATATTGCATCGAATTTAATCGGAAGGGGGAGTCGGGAAGTAAATTCCACATCCCTACAGATTTACAAGATTAATAAAAGATAATCTTAGGTTTAGCCCCTCATGCCTAGAAAGGGAGAAGCCAACTAAATAATACCTAAGATCGACCGTTTGCTGTGTACGGTCGACCAATAGCAAACATAACGTTAATGCCTTGAGCACACCGGATGCGTATGCGTAGACGTATGCGTAGACGTGCACGTACCACTGAGTTGTAATGTATGGAACCGTATGAGACAGGTCACACCGCTTGCGTAACGTAGACGTGCGCGTAGACGTAATGCGTAGCCCTACGCAATGCAGCTCCCAAGGCACAAACTGACTGCGTGACTTACGCCGTACCTGACGCAGAGCAGAACGGCAACGTTGCATGATGACGTTGTATTCAATGGCGCGCCTTATTGGACGTCACACCGAGCAGCAAAGGTACGTGCGTGTACACGCACGTACCTTTGCTGTGCGTAGCCCTACGCACGTAACTTGCAGTCAGTTGTATATTTTTACAGATATACTGGCACGTAGTGATGTTTTGCATTGTTTTTGTAATGAATAGAGATAAGAAAGAAAAACTTATTGAAATTGTGCGTATTTATGAATGTATCTACAATCCAAAAAGTAAATTCTACAAAAATGCATCGTATAAATATATATATTCCGCAGGATTATTCTGGCACAATAGTATTAATATTGCTTCTTCCTCGTCATTTCAGACATCGTGCACAACACAAACTTCGAAAACAGAATAAAATATGGCTGCCGCAGCCGGGTACGCAATAGGCCATGTGCGTTGCGTACTCGGCTCGGATGCGTAAGCGTATGCGTAGCCCGGTGTGACATCGGGTTACGCCGTAACTACGCGCGTGTCTACGGCGTGATTACGCCGTAGTCACGCATACGCATTTGGTGTGCTCGAGCCTTACATCACTTTCGTATAAGTTGTATATAACATCGAATTATACCTAAAAAGATATTTTTTCAAAATATTTATAGACGACAAACACTTACTTGGTGCGTCTGTGGCACCTATTTGTAAACTAAAGTGGAGGACAAGGACATAATAGGGATATGGGGACAGAGAAAGCGACTTTGTTTTATATTATGTAGGTTACAATAGTAAATTTAATATTATTCTTATTCTTTTTTATTTTCCGTGCAATTTTGTTTTCTGACAATAACAAACACAACAAGAAAAAAAATAGCGAAAACGGTCCAGCCGTTCACGCGTGATGCCATGACCAAGGGATATAGGGATTTATTTTTATACATAGATTGAGTGTCTAGATCAGTAGTTTTTAAGTCTGTCCATTTAATAGCATACAAACACACAAACATATTGTTTTCGCAATTAAAATCTTTTATTTTTTAACAAATATAGGTAAAGATAATTATCTTAATAAATTATCACTGCATCTGCGGTCCGAATTACTTAATTATTTTTCATTAATCTGATGGCTAAGCATTAATTGTAGACATTAACTTTAATGGCTTAAAATAAATAATTAACAGTTAATTAAACGTTGAATAAAGCAAGTTCGATCAGTTAGCGTCAGTTTAACAGTTAAATTTTTTTAACTAGCTTCCCGCGCGCGGTTTCCCCCACGTAACTCCGGTTCCCGTGGGAACTTCATAATTAAATATAGCCTATGTCATCCGGGGTTAGTGTAGCTTTCCAGCGGTGAAAGATTTTTTCAAATCGGTCCAGTAGTTTCGGAGCCTATTCAATACAAACAAACAAATCTTTCCTCTTTATAATATTAGCATAGGGCATAGAGTATAGAGCAACCTCCGTAGCGTAGCGGTATTTGGCTCGCTTTAAATCTCGAAGGTCGTGGGTTCGATCCCCACGCCGGACAGAAAATCTCTGTGAAAATTCTAAAATTTCATTTCAGTTCTGGTTGGTTGAGGGACTGCCCTCCTCGTTTGCTTCGGAAAGCACGTTAAGCCGTTAGTCCTGATTGTTATAACATCATCTAAAATAATCGTATATCAAGGAACGAGCAGCAGCATTTCCTTGTGTGGTACAACACAATACCACGTAGTCACCATGTCAGGCGGGTTCTTGGTTGCAGTAATATTATGTCTGCTGCTCTTTCCTTGGTTACAATTCTATAGATAATTTTATAACAGTCGGGGCCTAACATGCTTTCCGAGTTACAGACGGTAGTCCCTCAACATACTATATATTAAATCCACCAATAAAAATGGATACATGAGTGAAATGGATACATGGATCATCATCATCATTATCAGCCTGTTGTAGTCCACTGCTGAACGTAGGCCTCCCCCATCGATTTCCAGCGGGAACGATCGCTAGCGGCCTGCGTCCAATCTTTTTGCTCCATCGGCCGTCAGTTCTTCGAGCAATGTGTCCTGCCCATTGCCACTTCAGCTTGCTAATCCGTTGAGCTATGTCAGTGACCTTCGTTCTCCTGCGGATCTCTTCATTTCTGATTCGATCACGCAGAGAAATGCCGAGCGTAGCTCTTTCCATAGCTCGCTGAGCGACTTTGAGCTTTCTTATGAGGCCCCAGTAAGAGACCACGATTGAAGACGATTGAAGACTTTGGTCTTCAGGCACTGAGGTATTTTGGACGAGAAGATATCCCCAAACTTCCCAAACGCTGCCCAGCCGAGTCGGATTCGACGATTGACCTCTTTCTCTAAGTTGGTCCTACCTAGTTGGATCGTTTGACCTAGATTTATGTATTCGGTCACAACTTCGAGAATAGAGTTCCCAACGGCTATAGAGTTGGGCACTACATGGGCGTTATGCATGACTTTCGTCTTGCCCATGTTCATTCTAAGCCCAACTTGTTGGGAGACTCCATCGAGGTCATTGAGCATCTGTGCAAGGACCTCCAGCGATTCTGCCATGATCACTATGTCGTCGGCAAATCGAAGGTGAGTGATGTACTCCCGATTTATGTTGATGCCGAGCCTTGCCATTCCAGGAGCTTGAAGGCGTCCTACAGAGCAGCCATAAAAAGTTTGGGATATATAACATCTCCCTGTCTTACGCGAGTGAAACCGTAGGACGTAGCTAGTACAGTATTACACTGGGCGTATGTTTACATTACTTTTTATAAACAAATTAAAAGTTATTAGTTTTCGGTTAACAGTTATCTGTCGGAACGCCTCCTGTTGACAAATTAATGGTGGTTTAAGAACGGAACCGCGCCCATTTTAATTTTTCAAAATGGCGGACGGTTTACTCTATCTATGAGCTGTCAAAAGGGGGTTGTTTCTGGTTTAAATTTATGTTACTCTTTAAGTTAGCTGATTCAATATTGTAATTACTTATTTACCTTGTTTCATCAACATATTCACAGGCCTTTGACATCTTTATCAGATGATTTATTAACAGCGCTGTGAGGTTTACATAGTTTACAAATCTTTTTAATCTAAAAAACTAAATATTATCTCTTGAAATAGTATGGTTGATTTTATATGACTTTATGGTAAAATATATACACTTGAGAGCAATAAAATCGCACACCCCTTGTAATTGTTTGTAAAATCTAAAGATATTGAGTAAAAATCATTAGACAAAATTAAAGCATACAAGCTTAGCTTTACAAAAACATAAAATTAAAATCATTGACCTTTACGTAACTTACAAAAACCGACCGTACACCGAATTCCCCAAATTCACGCACCCTTAGCCGCAGGTATAAAAAGGTCGGTTTATTGGAATTTTTAATCAGTTGCATACCGAAGGTCAACGTGATAACATCTCTACTGGAAGCATACGGATTTACTGGAAAAATATGGATACCACTCCCGCAGAAGCCGCTCAAGTTATTGCCTTGCTCGAAGCAGGCCATAACCAAAGTGAAGTTGCTCGACGGCTAAATTTGAGCCGCTACTCTGTTCGTCGTGTATACCAGAGGTTCCAAGAGACCGGTGGCTACATTCGGCGACCAGGATCTGGCCGGCGACGCACAACATCAGAGCGTGATGACCGCTTTCTTGTGACAAGGTCTTTGAGAAATCGGCAACTGAACGCGGTTCAACTGGGACAACAGCTTCGAGAAGTTCGCAATGTCAGTATAAGTCGGTGGACAGTTCGAAGAAGACTAGGTGAAGCAGGAATGACTTCACATCGCCCAGCAAATGGTCCCAAATTGACCATAGCTCACCGACAAGCCCGGCTACAATTTGCTAGGGAACATTTAAATTGGACGTATGACCAATGGCGGGCTGTTATGTTCTCTGATGAGTGCAGAATGACTTTACATGGTCATGATGGACGCTCTAGGGTCTACAGAAGGTCATCAGAGCGATTTTCACAATGCTGCATAAGCGAACGTGTGGCTTTTGGAGGTGGATCGTGTATGTTTTGGGGTGGCATAATGTTGGACACTAAAACTGACATTGTATTCATCACTACGGCGAATACCGGCCCGAGATCGAGAAGTTTGACGGCTGCACGATACGTCGAAGAAGTGCTCGAAGAACATGTGAGGCCGCTTGCGTGGCTTATGGGAGAAGATTTTCTCTTAATACACGACAACGCCAGACCGCATGTCGCTAGAACAGTTTGCGACTACATGGAAGACGTTGGAATCACCGCGATGGAGTGGCCAGCTCGTAGTCCTGATCTCAATCCGATTGAGCATGTCTGGGATGAGCTAAAAAGAAGAGTTCGAGCAAGAAGCCCTGCTCCTACGCGCCTCCAAGAGCTTCAACTTGCCATTGAAGAGGAGTGGTGCCATACCACAAGATTTCATGGTGAAATTAATACGGTCCATGAAAAACCGATTAAGAGCTGTAATCAAGGCTAGGGGAGGGAATACACCTTATTAAAAAACAATTTGATCAAGCATTTTGAGTTTTATTTTTATTCTTTCTTAAGCTAAATTGGGTAATTTTATCCGTATGTTGGGTTTTGTGCCCTAAAACTCCCTATGGGTACTTTTTTTTACACTGTATTTGATATCATTAGAAAGGTACTGAAGTAAACATTCAAATAGTGTAAGTTTTATTTTAATATGTATTCACATTCATGAAAAAAACTGCTTTAACAACAAAAAGTCAACGTGTGCGATTTTATTGCTCTCAAGTGTATTATACACTTACTTGGGAGCCCGCCCCGGCTTCACACGGGTGCAATCATTAGCCTGTTGTAGTCCACTGCTGAACATAGGCCTCCCCCATCGATTTCAAGCAGGAACGATCGCTAGCGGCCTGCATCCACCGACTCCCCGCGACCTCTACGAGGTCGTCGGTCCATCGTGCAGGCGGTCGTCCTACGCTGCTCTTGCCAGTTCGTGGTCTCCACTCGAGAACCTTTTTGCTCCGTCGGCCGTCAGTTCTTCGAGCTATGTGCTCATTGCCATACGTATAAACTTTCCTCTTGAATCACTCTATCTATTAAAAAAATACCGCATCAAAATCCGTTGCGTAGTTTTAAATATTTAAGCATACATAGGGCCATAGGGACAGAGAAAGCGACTTTGTTTTATACTATGTAGTGAAATACAAGTCGAGCTAAAATCGTGATTTTATTAAAGTCGGGAAGTCGGGAATTTTATTAAAGTCGGGGAGTCGGGAAGTCGGGAACAGGAGTCATACGGGTAAACCCGTATGACTCCCGTTCCCGTGGAAACTTTATAATAAAGTAAATGGGCTATCTTACATTGAAAAAATATTCAAATAGGATCAGTAGTTTCTGATATAAGCGCAATAAAAAAAATTAATTACAGCAATAAAAAAAACAGTGTATTTAACTTAATAAGAAAGTATAAATTGATTCATTAGGTATAACTATAAGTAGATGTAGGTATGTCTAGTTTGTACTGATTCCCTAAGAAGCTTCTTATGTACGTTCTGTTATATTATGTCATGTATATAATAGCACTTACACATCCTTATCCTAATGCCTAGTCAGCAATGAAATAATGAATTTTATTCAGCACTTAGGTATTTACATACACTTGCACTTGTCAGAATTACAATGTAAGAAGATAAATTAATTAAAAAAACCCATAACTAACAGATAATTCTTATTGTATAAAATATCCGACTAGGTAACTTTCAGTAGTAGGTAGGCAATAGTGAATCTACAGATTGCGTAGTCCGTCCGTCTGTCCTATGACATTTTTTGCAAGTAACCACTTTTAAAAACAAATTAAGCTCTTTTGTCTGGTCATAACATTTTATTATAATTAATCGTCAGTTCGATTCCATCTTCCGTGCGTGACACTTGCCTTCTAATTTGAGCCCTTTTATTAATAAATTCGTTTTTAAGTACCTTTTTTTTTAAAAGGCCTTAGGCTAATGTCTTATAAATATATTATATCTACAAGTTCAGTTTTCAAAAATAAGTAAAGAAACTAAGACAATATTTTTCAAATATTTATCAATATCATCATCATCATCAGCCCGTTTAACGTCCACTGCTGAACATGGGCCCGTGCTTTCCGAGGCACGGAGGATAGTCCCTCAACCAACCAGACCCGGAAAGAAATCTTAGAATTTACACAAAGATTTTTTGTCCGGCGCGGCGTGGGGATCGAACCCACGACCTCCGAGATTTTAAAGCGAGCTAAATACCGCTACGCTACGGAGCTTGTCACTAACTTTTATAAGACAATAAAATTAAAAAAAATTGTATCTAAAAAACACAGCAACGACGGTACTTCTAAAGCTCTCGTCATCACAATTTTGACAGACGACTCCTGCGCATACCCGCGTTAATGTACTCCTTGTAATATAACTTTACATCGCAGCTTGCAACCACCTGCTATCGTGCAATTATTATTTTTAATTGGTCGCCTGTCTTATTAAAATGATTTCGCGACTGTAATTATGCTTAATAATGGATGGCGATGTATATATCAATATGGCGGATTCTTTATTATGTGAAAGAAGACATCAAGAATTGAACGATGGTCCCACATATACCGCTAACATGGCGGAAGAGATGCGTGTTCCATTTTCCTTTGCAAAAAAATGTTTTTAATATTTAAAAATGTTAATATTTAAAAATATTAATATTTAAAAATATTAATATTTAAAAATATTAATATTTAAAAATATTAATATTTAAAAATATTAATAATTAAAAATATTTTTTGTAAGACACACATTGTGTTATCGTAATTTTCCAAACATGCAACGTTCATTCCACACTTAGATATTTAACCGAGGATTTGAAAGACAACGGCATTTTTTATTTGTTACTTTACGACAGTAATCGATAATAACGTTCACATATTCTTTAAAGAAATAAATGCCGTACCATCCAAGGATTCACAACACCTTTTGCAAGTTGCTGACCAAATAATGACTAAAACATAGATCTGTCATTGGGCCTTTACATTACATAAAAACCATATTCGGTCAAATTGTCAGTTAAATACCTAAAGTGCGAACAATTTACCTTAGGTAAATGTCGCTAAAATGATCTTAAAGTTTATTTACATAATCATTTTCTATAAAAAAAAATGAATCGGCAAAATGTATAATACGCCTTGATCTCATAAGCTTACATTTATTGTAATTGTACCTAATTCTGAGGACAAGGAGGTTTATATAAAATATTTTTTTTGTAAAAATCACATGCTTTTATACCTGGTAAAGAATAATCCAATCGTAAAGTACCTAAAGTGGTCTCAAAATGAATATGGACATTTTTATAAATTTTAAATGACGTCATGACAGATATAATCTATGGTGTCATGACGGCCAACTCTACAAACCTATACTTACCTACGTATACCTAACGTAGATTAGCTTCCCACATATCAAAACAACCAACCATTTAACAACTTCAGGCCGCTATCTAAGACGTTTGAAATAAAGCTAACAAAACACCATGCAAATTGACTTAATTTATCTACATCCATTGAAAAACGTTAGATGTCCAAACAAAAGTTTAGAGGATTCAATTCAAATGCCGCCATTGTTGTCTGCTAAACTTATTTTTATTCTTTTTTTTTTCAAAGTTGATAAACGATTTTGTGCCAGTAATTCGTTTAGAGACATCGATTAATTATGTTTTAAATCGGCAAGTCTATTATCGATTTTGACGGGGTGTCAATGCAGATGTAGTTTGTCAAAATCATTCAGTTGTCACAATATTTGTTGGGTGAGGTTTTTTGGGGGCGATTACGTTTTAAACAAGGGTCAACCGTGTGGTTTTCGAATTAGAATAGACCTCACCATATCTTCGTAAAGGTGTCGTAAGTTCGTAAGAGAGGAATTTACACCTGATGGATCGGCAGCAGCATCTATCAGTACATAGATACGTACACCCATCTTATTGCAAACACCAATCTGATGATAACGGTAATATCGTTTAACAGATGACTTACCAAGGTCGGTTACAGAAGGGGCCCATGTTCAGCAGCGAACGTAAACGAGGATAAAGGAGAGTCAGGATTCATTGTAAATTTGATCCACAAAATATACATAACTACATGTAATTGAGATAGTTTCCTTTTTTTATGTTGAGGAGCACTTAAATCCTGCGTCTACCATTAGAAACACAGACTCTTTCAGTTCTAAAACGATGAGAAGTGTAATTTTACAGTAATTAACCAACAGGTAATTTTCGTACGAACCCTTTTAATTAAACTCGAAACATTTTTCTCTAATTACTATGTAAGATTCGAATTCGCCAGCCCAATACGAGAATCTAAACCTTAATCACATCCTGCGAAGTCTATAATTACACAAAATCATCCACGGAACCATCTATCAGTATTCTTTACCTGCATTTTTTAGAGAGCTACCGGCCACAATGACTAATTGACAGTTCTCTCGTGGTTCCTCGACAGTTTGACTAATGTTGGTTTCTAGTCAATGCTCAACTTTGACAGCACTTTGACAGGAGAATTAAGATGTAGTATGGCGTTGACATTTGTGTTATTAGCGGGAAACGGGAATAATGGTGGAGTGATGACGTCAAATAGTTTTAAAATGGCGGTAGGAAATTATAGGTTGTGTGGAATTTTGATGTCTATGTGAGGTCTGTGGCTGTGGTTGATTTATATTTGAAGTATTGACATGGATGGTTGACTTGATGAATTATAGTTAAAGTTGGGTTTTACAGTAGCTTATAAAGAGAAGGGTTAAAACAAATAAATTCAAATGAAGGTGTGAAATGTTTTGGGTTTTTGCATTGTATTCTATTTCAACAATTTCTTAATATTTGGGATCTTAGTGGGTCGATAGGCATAGTCTTAGGGTTATTTATCGACAAACCAGAGGCACGAGTCCTTATTGATTTGACACGCAGACTCCTTTGTCCTTTCCGCTGTTCCCTGACAGATGCACCATGAGCGACTTGTGGGACCGCGTTTATATTGCAAAATTGTTGTATTAAAGTAAGGTAATAGCTGTGAAATATATCGATGAAGGTAGTTAAAATAAAAAATTCACACTTCGCTATCAACCTGATAAAGTTTAAAAAAAAACTATTTTCTTGGGTTTATTGTATCTCGCCACTAGATGGCGCAGCAAATCTGTTTGACCACAACCATCAAAGAGATTCATGAGCTTTTAAGTAAAGACTAAAGAGCTCAGAAGCATAAGGTCGGATGTGCCATTATACGTCAGAAAAATTCGTCGTATGTGCCTTTATCGTAAACTGACACTTACGACCAAATGCTGTCAAAACTTTGTAATCCCTCACCATACCATACCAAAATAGGACCTTTTATTTAAAAAAAAAGACCGTCCGTGTCCGTGTCCGTGGTGCTTTGCATTTGGCTTATCCAATTGTAAGTGTCTTTTCCTGAGGTTAAATACCTCATTCGTTCATTTATGTCTCCCGATTGCGCTGGAGGGAAGTGGAATTTTACTTTCCAACTCCTCCTATAAACTTTCTGATTAAATTCGATGCGGGATCCAAGACATTTAGGTGTCCCGGGACCAGCCTAAGCCTAACAGCTTAGAGCCTCTTTCGTGTGTGCCGCTGTTGATCCTGGCTTACAGGAGTTACAGTGGCGGGAATGTGGGAGGGATTAGTTAAAAAATCCCTCACCATCTACCTGTATTGAGCCGAGGTCCAAGCTCCCATGCGGCATCCTCTATAATTTTAACCAATTTAATGAGGCTGTCCTGCACTTTTTCATCCACTTTGAAAGAGCCAAGACCTGGTAGCTATAACTTGAGAACCGAAACTTCAACCAATCATAAAAAAAAAACAATAAATATGGCTCTTTCTAGCCCAGGAACAACTTCTCTTCTAACCTTATCATTATGTACTTTATTTTTTACTTTAGCAACCCGATTACGTCCTCTGTTCAACATGAGCCTTATCTTTATAAATCAAGCCAGGGTCGTTGATTGCCTAAGCCTGCCAAGTTTGATAAACATCAAACTTGGCAGGTGGATGGCCGACCCTTAGCTTGCAAAGAACCTTCCGATGCCCTCGTATACCCAAAGTCCGAGAAGCACGCGAACTGTAAAGTAGAGCGACAGTTGCACAAAACTTCCCTAAAATACAATAAGTCAAAATCCCTCAATCTCATCGCCAGCGACCGCTCTGAGCCGAGGTCCAAGTCCCACACGGGACGCCCTCTTGCGCAGGTTGCTGAGTTTGTAGTGTTTAAAGCATTTATCTAGGCTGGAGCTCTGCTCGCCTTTATGCCCGGTAAAGTAGCAAAAGCCTCGTGGCTAACTAAATATTTCCGTCCAAAGAAAATAGAAAGGCGGATTGTTAATCGCAGTAAGATGTAAGTATCCTTGAGCTGATTTCCGGGTCTGCTTTTCAGGTCTGGTTGGCTGAGGGACTACCTTCCGTGCCTCGGAAAGCAAATTAAGCCGTTGGTCCCGACTGTTATAACATCATCTATAATAATCGTATATCACGGAACGGGCAGCGGCGTTCCCTTGTGTGGTACATCATAATACTGCGGTCACCAACCCGCCTGCCAACGTGGCGACTATGGCAAATATCCGCCCTCGGGAGGAGGCCCATGTTCAGAGGCCTATGTTCAGCAGTGGACGTTATATGAACCAATGATGATGATTCAAAAATTTAAAGATTTAGAGGGTGGTCTATTGTCATAGTGTGCGTCGAATGTTATAGTTAGTGAATTTCATTTCGTTCTTCAAAACCGTGTCATTGATTCTTATATGATCATTCGAATTTTATATTTTCAAGTCTACAACATAACAAAATGGCTTACAACCCAGTCATCCACATCAAAACAAGCTAAGTATGATGAGAGATAGATACATACATTCCCAAGAATTGAGACGTACAGTCCACGAGCGTTTTAAAATCTACAAAAATACCAATTACTACCATTATATTTACATTTAACCCTTAAGTAAACAACATAAGGTCGGAAATTGGATGTGGTTGGTGTCTGGGTAGTATTTTTGGCCGGTTATTGGGTACTGATCGGTTGGTTCGATTAAGCGGCAGATGGGTTATCAGTTCGAGTCCGAGTTTGGAATGTCAACCAGTGTTTCGTTGAGTGTTTGTTTATGTGTAGTCTTGTATGCTATTGGTTCTGTTTCAATAGAGATATGTCGAGTTATGTTGACTTACTAAAATTAAATTAATAGATGTATGGAATGGAATGATCGAATCTATCAGTTGGATTATATTTTTCAATACTTGAACTATAAACAGTAAAAATATTAATAAATAATAATTTATTTATTTATGTACAAGAAACAACAAATAAACCGTGTACTGCTTATTTCTAAAGAAATCTCTTCCAGTTGACCTGCAAGTGAAGTCGAAAGATAGAAGAATTAATTGTCATAATTGAATTATTTTTTATAGAATAATGCGCGTAAATAAAATATTCTAGCGGTTCGTTGGCGCGCATTGCCATATTATGACAAAAAATGCTCAATTTAGAAAACATTATCGTAGGTAGATAGAGAAAGACTCGTAGGAAGCTAGGATAGGGTCCGGTCGTCCTCGCAAGGCGAGGCTTGCGACGCGTTCTATGCTTCAGACCCGATCCCAGCCCGCGCTGGTTGATCTTAATTATATTTTAAATAACAACATTGGTAAATTCTATTTAGTAACATTATTGTTAAAATGTAAACTAATGTATTAGTCAAGATTGATTTTTCTTTTTTGTTTTCATTATCATTGTATTTGACTTATAATAAGTACCATCGATTCGTCTACATTATCAATAAAGATTTTCATTTCATTTCATTAAAAAAATAATGTATATGGATATACATATCCATTATTTTCAATTATGATTGAACATTTAGGATCTTCATTACCACGAATCGTAAGATACGACCACAGCTGATCCTGGTCTCGCCGCAGTTTTTACGACAGCCACTACGATTTGCATGTAGTTAATACATATCATGAGCGGAATATGGACTTCTGGAAATGTTTCACCCAAAAGGAGGTTACCATAGTTACCACGTATTGGAGGCGAGTTGGTGATCAGTATATTGTACAGGGTACAGCATATAAACCCTGCCGCCTGGTATAGGATTGTCATAGATGTTATGACAATCGGGGCCAACGAATCAATGTGTTTTACGAGACACAGAGGGTACTACCGGACTCCAAGTACTACCTACTAATTAACTAGGGACTAACGAGACAAGGAAAGACGTATTTTACACAAAGACTTTTGGATTGGAGCGGAAATCGAACTCCAAGGTTTAAGGTGGTACTTACACTGCTACGTCACGGTATAATAAACATATAAGTATGTTGCTAGCTACAACGAAGATAAATTATATTCTCATACTCATCATAGACAAAGTTGTGACAAATAGATTTTGTTTTTCGTCAAACAAGAACTGAAAAAACCAAGACTACTTAAGGTCTAGCTAACTTTCATTATAGGCTAGTAGACACATATTAAATTATGTTACAATGATGTTTATTTCTAAAAGTATTTGTCATATGGAACCTAAATATAATCATTTCTGTTAGGTTAGGTAAACTTGAATATGTTTGTTTAAACTCAATATGAAAATTATTTCTTTTGTCTATGTCTTTAACTTCCGAAAACGCTATCAGCCATTATGTGACGTCATACATCTTGTTACACTTTCTGAGTCATGACGTCATCGATCTTGATCACACATAATGTATATAGAACAACATGGCTGATATCGTTTTCATCTCCTAATGTCAAGTCAATTTTAAAATATTTATTTTAGTGCTTTCTAGTAGTTTCTAGATCTCAAATAAATGCCATATTATTTTCTTGATCCAGTAAAACTATCCTTAACCATATAAAAATAATTTCAAAAAAGTGTCAACTACCATATTGCTTGTTCGTGGTATTACATTTTTCAGCTGTTAACATACATCTTCCAAAATGAATGAATGCCTTTAATTACTTCCCATTAAAATAACATGACACATAAAGTAGGTACCTAATGTCAGATAAATACATCTCTCTCTGCCTTATCTATCATGCCATCATCTAATTTTACAATTCTTTATATAGCTACTTTAATTAATAACCCTTTGCAAATGCAAAATATCTTGATATCTCAATTCCCATCAGTCTTACGGATAAAAAGTAAAAGGAGAATAGAATGTAACATCTGCCGTACTAAGTTAACATGTTAGGCTCAAATGATGACTCATTCTATCGAAAACCTAGCAATTTTTAACTCCAGCATAATTGCTTACAATTTTTAACTATATCAACGATCGAACACACCTTTAGAAGTGGCTAAATAAAAAGTGCAACTAAAAAACTCCTAAATGATGGGCCAACAATTTATGCTGTCCAATCCAGATTGCGACCAGTTTCAAAATAGCAAAACGGCGGTTCGTTGACGTGTAAAGGGCCTTTTGTTGAGGACTTATTAATTGTCGGAGGGCCAACCCTGCGACGGGGCGGGGCCGAGGCGCGGTCTCAGGCAATTTGCATCGGACGGTCGCTACCTGACCGCACGCAAACATCGGTTAATAACTAGTAATAGTACGTTAACACATGCAATCGCATCGCAAGGGTTGATTAATTAGTTTCTATAATGGAGTGTGAGTACAAGGAGTGCATTTTTGTAGTCCTCATTAACATAAGCGGCGAATTGTATTAACATTCATTGTTATATCAGACATAGTTGCATAGCTTACATGTAGGGAATTAGCATTGTTTGTGTCATACGCTATTTGTATTTGTCATAATATAGAATGATAAGTGATAACACATTGCTTCCATTTAGTGGTAATATTGTCTTTGGGTTTCCGTGGGAATTCCATGATAATATAATACTTAATATACTTATGCGATATATAGTTCTAGTAGAGAAAGCTATGCTTGGAATACAAGGTAATAAATTATTTAATTATGTTTTATTATTGTATTTCAAACTAGATTACCGCGTGCGGTTTCACCCGCGTTACTCCCGTTCCCGTAAGAACTTAATAATTATATATAGCATATAGCCTTCATCGATAAATAGGCTATCCAACACTGAAAATAATATTGTTTCCAATCGGCCCAGTAGCTGCTGAGATTATCGCGTTCAAGAAAACAAACTCTTCAGCTTTATATATTAGTTTAGATACAAACCTCAACCTCGCTCTGTAGCGTAGCGCAGCTCGCTTTAAATCTCAGAGGTCGTGGGTTCGAACCCCACATCGGACAGGAAACCTTTGTGTAAATTCTAAGATTTATTTCCGTGTCTGGTTGGTAGAGGGATTTCCCTCTGTGCCTCGGAAAGCCTCATAAGCTGTTAGTCCCGATTGTTATAACATCTATATTAATATAACATCTATGTTAATGGTGTCATCATCTATATTAATCGTATATCAAGGAACGGGCAGCAGCGTTTCCTTGTGTGGTACTTCATAATACTGCGGTCACCAGTACGTTTGCCAAGCGTGGTGAATATGGCAAATAGCCTTCCCCGGGAGGAGGCCCATGTTCAGCAGTGAACTTTATACGGGCTGATGATGATGATAGATACAAAAGTTACGACGATTTCGACATACGATTGTCATAACATCGTATAGACGGATGAATTTCGTATGGACATTATGTAGTTAGCCACGAGGCTTTTGCTACTTCACCGGACATAAAGACAACCGGAGCTCCAGCCTCAATAAGGTTACCCGCCTGCCAAGTGTGGTGACTATAGCAACTTGGTTATATTCAGCAGTTGATGATAAAATATTAAGTTTTACTTCTGTTCATGTGATATTCATTATGCACAAGTTATTCTTTTATCGAGACCTGAAAAAGTTATTCTTCATATTATAATAATCAGCATTTATTAACTCAAGAAATACCTATATATTATAAAGAATTTTGCTTTACGATAACATTTTAAAAGTTTAAATACATAGAAACGATTGCTAGTAGCTTGCATCCACTGACTCGTCGGTCCATCGTGCAGGCAATATACATATGCACGTAGGTATATTTAAATTTATAACCCACTTATTCTATTAATAGTTCTTAAACTAGGTCTAATGCCTAGAAGCATCAAGTTGTCTATTTATCTGTAAAACCTGTGACACAATCAGCAAGCTGCACTACCTCTCTCATTTTATTACTCCTCGCCTAAATTGCCGCACATTATTCGTTAATAAAACGACCAAAATGACGTAGTTAATATTATATTTCAGCGCACATTTACAGCTGTTGGCAACGTCGGCCATGTTTGTTGACGAACGCGGGAAATTATCCAGATTTCGCGCGCGAATTTCGACTCACCTCCAATCAGTAGCGCAGCTACATGGTGCCCGGGTTTTAATGGAGCCCGGACCTATTATTTGTATTAATAAATATTATAATTTTGTATCTAAGTGACATTGGGAACAGATGGCCGTTGGGGCCGAAAAGTTCTCGAATGGAGACCGCGGATTGGCAAGTCCACCTACCAGATGGACGGATGATCTGGTTAAGGCCGTGGGATCACGGTGGATGCAGGCCGCTTCTAACCGCAACAACTGGAGATCTATGAGGGAGGCCTATGTCCAGTGGACGTCCTACGGCTGAAATGATGATGAAGTTACATTGATATTTTTTTCATAAATATTTTCTTGTCTTCTTTCGTTCGGTTGTGCAATGGATGGGGATCGACTGAGAGAGTCGAGAATAGCAACCTCTACAAAAGCAACAGTATTCCATAACAGTAGTATATTCATACCATTAGGAGAGGGCTTACCCACTAAAACCCTGTTTCTAAAACGTGTTTCACCGTCGCCCTGTGGTACTGTATCATCTTGACATCCAGCTACGCCGCTACCTCCAATGTTTATCGGGATCGTAATACATACTCAACTGCACTAGAAGTTATAATTTTATGTGATTTTAAACTGTAATACCTTTGAATAAGAGCTTTAGGGGTATAATAATAACATTTTCAATGGTTATTTAGCTCAAATTGATGGTTTATTTACGTTCGGAAACGTTCGGATACGTTCGCAGACATACGCCTGTTTATTTTGTTAATAAATTTAGCATTACTTTTGTTATTGTTGTATTAATATGTTTACATTCAGAGAGGTAGGTCGGATATTAGACGAGCACTTTATTTGATGTATTAGTTCGATTTTAAAATACCATTAGTTCCGCTGCCGCCATTTTTCATGTGGATTTTTGACAGGTTTATCGAAGTTTGATAATGGAGAATGTAATGTTTCCATTTTTCAGGCTGAAAGTTTATGTCTGTGTGTATCTATGGTTATTAAATAACGTATTTCTTAGATCAAGTACGTGGATTAGTTAAAAAGAGTCAATGACAGATCAGATATCAGAGTACCGTAGGTAGTAAAAGTCATTATCGAATATGATTTTGTTTGCCCGGTGGCTCAGCTATGGTAGTTGCTTCTGAGTCCTGGTGTTTAGGGATCGATCCCACGGAGGGTAAAATTTTTTTTTTAGGTATTTTTATGAACCATAGACATTTGTTCTTATTTATTCCTCTGATATTATATATCTAAGGATAAAAAACATAGCCCTAAGCAATTTATAGACTACTAGCTGTCCCGCCCAGTTTCGCCCGTAGATCCCGTTCCCGTAGAAACCTTGACTTAAAATGACACTCACAAATAATGTGGTTTTCTATTGGTAAAAGAATTGGCAAAATCAGTTTAGTAAATGCAGTAGATCCCCTGCAACCAAACAATTCTCCAAGATTACTTCTTTATAATATTAGTATAGATATAATATTGACAATATATTTTGTAAATATATATTATATAGGTACTTACTTACATACATATCTAGAACTAATATTTTTAAGCGGTCGTAGCACTAGGCTAGGGCGTCGGACTTGTTATCTTGAGGTCGCCGGTTCAAACCCCACCCATTGCACTACCGACGTGAACCCACTCGTAACACAAGTTTTAGCTTAGCACGAGGGGTTAACAAGAATACCTACTAGTAGACTTCAAAACTCTGCTAGAATCTTTTTATAAAAAAAAAGAACTAGAAATCGTTTGGTAATTATTTGTAAAGACAAAATATTGACTAGCAATTCGCTTTATCTCCCTCCCACTAATTTATGCATATTTATTTTACATCCAATTTTAAATTTATAACGCTCAATCCATTCTGTCTATGGCTACAATAATTTGACAGCGCCGTTACCCCATCAATTAAACATAACCCTAACCTCACATTTCAAAACAGATATTCCAAATTCGAATCTTACATCATACGGACCGCGTGTTTTTTTTTTAATAAAAAGGCCAAAGAAAACGTAGCATTAATCCGTCGGCTTGAAAGAACGCCGGCCCCCCGTGGGGTAGGCAGGTGCACACGAGACGAAAAAATGTACCACAAGTGTGAACACAGCCTGATACGGGTCGTTGGGACCAATCTTGATCCTGTTTTAGGATGTACCTTGAATATTTGTGAGCTGATGGTTTAGAATAAAGGCGAGCAGGAAAGCCAGATGCATTTTTTATTCTTTTAAAGATTTTTTTTTTATTATAATAAGTTTATTTTTAGCAAATTTATACTTAACAAATATCAACAGCTGTTTTCTTATTTATTTGGAGAACAGGTAAATGTAAATTACACGTGAAGCTTAAATTAAGAATGAATGGGAACTGGTTAAGGTGTTTGCAATATATATGACATTCCTTAAACAGTACTTTACATACTACCATGTAAAGTTACTAAGAAATTAATTAGAAATATTTTTTTACAAGGAATATTTTATTAAAATATTGGTATAATACAAGAAGAGACGAGGACTCTCCTCTCGGTTATATAATGTTATTTAATCTGTACTTATATATAAAGACGAAGAGTTTGTTTGTTAGCTTGCTTGAATACGCTTAACCCACGAACTACTGTACTGATTCGAAAAATTCATAGTGTTAGATAGCCTAGTTATCGAGGAAGGCTATAGACTACATTTAATAATTAAGTTCCCACGGGGGAACGGACGGGTGACCCCGCGCGCGGGAAGCCTGTGACCCACCGAAGGTACACAAACAAATCAAATATCTCCACTTACGTAAACACTGTACATGATATGATATAAGTACAGATGATGACGATGATGACTGCTAAAACGAACGCTAATAGAAAGCTTTTTTTTGTGACGGTCATATTTAGCCACGAGGCTTTTTCTTCATCACCGGGCATCAGGCAAGTAGGGTTCCAGTCTGGTTCAAAAACTTTAAACGTAGCAATCTAAAGAAGACGGCACCACCTGTGGGCCTTGATTCTCGGCTCAGGCCGTTCGCTGGCGGGGAGGATTGAGGAATTATGACTTTTAATTTATTTAGAAAATTTACAGAATCTTATTAAATTTATTAATAGAGGTCTCTAAAGAGTTCGACTTATCCTGTCGGCAGCGCCTCTCGCAGCTTTACGCGGAACTAATTGCTTGTATAAGATGTCATGTGATAGGATATGGGGATTATCGAACTATACATGAAGCGTATCGGAACATTATCAATTAAAAATTTTAGTATACCTACTTATTGATACTTACATGTATTTTTTTTATATCATCTTTTTTTTTTAAACACCTCTACACCTCCGTAGCGTAACGGTTTTTGGCTTGGTTTAAATTTTGGAGGTCGTGGGTTCAATCCCCACGCCGGACAGGAAGTCTTTATATAAATTCTAAGATTTCTTTCCGGGTCTGGTTGGTTGAGGCTACCGTCCGTGCCTCGGAAAGTACCTTAAGTCGTTGGTCCCGATGGTTATAACATCATCTATAATAATCGTATATCAAGGAATGGGCAGCAGCGTTTCCTTGTGTGTTATAACATTATATTGCAGTCACCAACCCGCCTGCCAAACGTGGTGACTATGGCGAATACCCTCCCTTAGGACGAGCACATGACCCACAGACGAAGAGTTTCCGCTTCCACGCAAAAAGTTTCTACAATATTAACATAAAATGGTCATGGTCTACCCCATGTCTCTCCATGAGTGTCGTAAGAGGTGACTAAGGGACATACACCTGATGGATGGGCAGCAGCATCTATCAGCTCATGGATACAATTTTACTGCGATTAACAATCCGACTGCCAAGCGCGTTGATTATGGCAAAATCCCTCAACGACTGGCAAGGTCTGTTAAGAGGAGGCCCATGTTCAGCAGTAGATGTAAACTGGCTGACAAAGAAAGTAAAAGAAGGTTACAACCCCTAGTCTGGCTAGGCCTCACCCGTTGGAGAGAAGTATGTAATGTGTAGGATATTGAAGCGAGCGTAGCCCAATGACTAGGGCGTTGGACTTCTACTCATGTGGTCGCCGGTTTGATCCCTAACTATAGCACTACCGACGTGAACACCACTAGTAACACTAGCATTTTAGTAGTTTAGCACGAGGGGTTAACAAGAATACTAGTAGACTGCAAAAACAGTGCTAGCAATCTTTTTTTTTTTTAAGAAAAAAAAAGGTTATTGGCACCGTAAGGTTCGAGTACATTTACTTAGTATTTATGTTAGTATTATGTCATTTATTCTACAACTTGCTTAATCCAGCAAAAATTATGTAGGTATGTATATATGATTTAAATACCATTTAAAATATTCGCATTTCCCCATATAATACGTAAGTTTATGAGACGTGTGGGTATTTTTATATGAATCACAAATAAAACTACAGACGGGATCGCCATAAAAGTGACTCACGCGCAGCGGGAGCGCCTAATCGATGCGCGATAGTGATGGACTGAATATCGAGTAATGTTAGTTTGAGGTTATTGAAATTTGGCCAAAGCAATCACATTTACATATCGTCTCGGATGAGCAACCCTCCCGACCCTTAGTTTGCTAAGAACCTTCCGATGCCCTCGTAGACCCGAAGTGCGAGAGGCCCGCGAACTGTAGAGTAGAGCGACAGTTGCACAAAACTCCCCTAAAAAAACTAAAAGCCATAATCCCTCAATCTCACCGTCAGCGACCGCTCTGAGCCGAGGTCCAAGTCCCACAGGGGACGCCCTCTTGCGCACGTTGCTTAATTTGTAGTGTTTAAACCATTTATCTATGTTGGAGCTCTGCTCGCCTTTATGCCCGGTAAAGTAGCAAAAGCCACGGAGAACTACAAATGACCGTCTGAAAGAAAAAAGGATGATCGATGTTAATTAGTGCTCATTAGATTTTTCTAAGGTAACTTTAGCTTCAACAGCCTGGAAACGACCACTGCTGAACATGGATCTCCTCTTATCATACCTTGGAAAGCCAGGATAGTTGGATATTGCCTTAATCAACACGCTTAGCAGGCGTATTGATGATTACAGTAGATGGTAAGTAACCCAATAGATGCTGCCCATCTATCAGTTGTTTGTTTCATAACCGCCTTATACGACACCCATGGTAAGATATGAATGAGATGGTTTATTCTAAAAGGCAGATCGGGAGAGCGAGAAAAGTGATTAATTTCCTGATTTTTTTGCCAATGAGATGCAACGATAAACTCTCAGTTACACGAAGAGTAAGCTGTCAATTATTTATATGGACTGGAAGCTTAGCGGCTTTTTTTCACACGGGCATTTATGTAGTTAGCCACGAGGCATTTGCTACTTCACCGGCCATAAAGACGAGAAGGGCTCTAGTCTTAATAAATGGTTTATAAACTACGAACTAAGCAATCTGCGCAAGAGGGCTCTGTGGGACTACGATCTCGGCTCAGGATGCGGACGGAGGGATTAAGGGATTACTTTTAGTTTTTCAGGTTTCCCAATGGGTTTATAAATATTGACGAAGAGCAAAATAAGTTCCTATCGATAATTTTCATGCCATCACTAAACTCAACATGCGTTGGAGAGACACAAACACAATTCTTGTGTTGTGTTTACCCTGTAACCCAAGTTGAGGGTATGGTACTACTTCTGCTCATATTGTATTATATTGATAAATAATATTGTGCATTTGATAACGGGTAATTGATCACAGTAGGACGGTTTATACCGAAGCTAGGAGTGTTTAAAGATTGCAACTTTTTATGTGGCAAAACACGTTTAACCGTCCTTCTAAGTTGTTATAATGTCATTTTTGACGATCGTATGCCATGGAACATTTACATGCCTATACAGTAACCAACCAGCTTGCCAAGAGTGGTGGCTGTAACAAATTCTCTTTTTGGAAGCTCTTAAAGACCGCGTCTTAGCAAAAGTATGGCAAGACTCCCTCGGCAAGATTGACCGATGAGTTGAAAACGGTAGCCTAAGTTGACTAGAGGCAGAAGACAAAAGAATGAGTTTTATGGGGCAAACTAGGGGAGGCCTATATCCAGCTGTGGACAGTTATTGCTGGTGGACGTTACTTCTTCCTTTCGTGTCGAACTGGCGTTCTAATTTAAGAAGACTAGTACTCGGCCACTGACACCGCATTATCAGTGGCGTTACTCAGGACGATGATGAAGTACAAATATGAGATGGGGCTTTTCAATAAAGCGAGTCAGTTTTTGGGATGGAATTGGGACATTTATGTAGAACTTAAATAATAATCAGAAACCGTTGGCGCCTTGTTGATATTTATTATTTGTCAAAAATATAAAAATATTCCCCGTTTTACCTTCAGGTTAATTTTCCATAAAAACAATAGACAAAAGGCTTTGAAAGTCGTAAATTTATTTTTTACTATTATTACTTTTAATTAAGTCACGGCGCTGATTTCGAATTTGAGTAGAAGTGATTGGCGTTGAGAAGGTTAAACAGAAGCGTATTAAGTGATAAACATTAAAATTTTAAGGCTTAATATATATATTGAATCACGGAACTAAATAATAACTCATAATTTACCTTCAGTTAATGTCAGACAGACACATTAGACCCATCGTAACACAGGAAGTAATCGCAATGCACTTTCTCTGCGATAGGATATTATCAACAAGGTTACGTGATCTCCGGACCAGGAAGAAGTTCGGTGCGTATGGGCATTCAAGTACCTACATATCATGAGACAGTTCTTCCACCTTTTATAGAGTAACAGCACTACAGGGTGTCACACCATACGTTCATTAATTATGTCTTACATTATGTACAGTTGAACAAAGTGATAAGTTTACTCCCCCTCGTCCTCCTGACCGTCCGCAAAGAAGCATCCGATGCCCTCGTAGACCCGACGTCCGAGAAGCACGCGAACTGTAAAGATGAGCGACAGTTGCACAAAACTCCCCTAAAATACTAAAAGTCATAATCCCTCAATCTCATCGCCACCGACCGCCCTGAGCCAAGGTCCAAGCCCCATAGGGAGCGCCCTCTTGCGCAGGTTGCTTAGTTTGTAGTTTTTTAACCATTTTTTAAGGCTAGAGCTGAGATCGCCTTTATGCCCGGTGAAATAGCAAAAGCCGCGTGGCTAACTACGTAAGTCCATCCGAAAATAAAAGATAGGTTTACACCTTTTGTATCAATTCATGTAAATAAATATGTTATGGTTTGCACGATAGCCGGTAATTCTTTATGAATGATGAATGAAGAGTTTGCTGCTGACGAAGATGTGTGATCTTTACGTTAATGACAATACATACATATAAATTGAAAATACGTTTCACAGTGTGTATACCTATCTCTTTTGTTGACTGTACATATTTCACTAATCTATACTAATATAAAAAGCTGAAGAGTTCGTTTCTTTGTTTGCAAGCGCTTATCTCAAGAACTGAAATAAGCGAGGTCTGATTTGAAAAATTATTTTAGTGTTTGATAGACCATTAATCGAGGAAGGCTGTAGGCTATATTTAATTAATAGCTGTGGTTTTACCCGCGTGACTCTGCTCTAGTGGGTCGGAGCGTGATGTTTTGTAGCTTATATGTTAATCCAGCGTAAAACCTATCCCGGTGCAAAATTTCAGCGAATTCCGTTCAGTAGTTTTGGCCTGAAAGAGTAACAAACATCCATCCATCTTTCCATCCATACTTACAAACTTTCGCGTTTATAATATACTAGCGACCCGCCCGGCTCGGCACGGGCGCAATGCTAATGTATATTATACATACAAACCTTCATCTTGAATCACTTTATCTATTAAAGTATTAAACCGCATCAAAATCCGTTGCGTAATTTTAAAGATCTAAGCATACATAGTTACAGACTGACGATGCTCGATTTGTATCAGTAGACTTCTAAACCACACACTACTAGTGTACTTAACTGCGCAATTGACCTTGTGTACTGTGCTGCCCGTAAGTACAGCGGTTTCGGTCAAAGTATCTCTATCGTTAAGCTCCTCTAGGACAACACATTCCCTATTTTAGTGAGCTTAACACTAAGTAGATAAAGGCAGAGTCCTGAGACTCGACTATATCACCCGGTGAATTGGAAAAAGCCTCGTGGCATATGTACGTCCGAATTGAAAGATCATAAATAAAATTGTCTAAGTAAATATTACTCTGATGTTTAAATTACTCAATTAACCACAGTTCCAAACTCTAATTTACACTCAGCACTTGTCCTTAATTAAGCTTCACTCAAGTCTTTATTTCGAGTCGTTTTAATTTCTTCACCGGACCACAATTGAATAAAAATCGTTCTATATTTACAGCAATTACGAACAAAACAAACATTCGATTAATTTATAGCGGACCATAAATTGATCAATTGAGAAGTTAATATACTGCAGGTACATATGATACATTGCTTGTTAATCTAACTAGACTTCTTCAATCGTTTGTGTAAGCTACGCAATGTATAGAAAATATGGTGAGTATCTCATTCTACGCAGAGTAAGGCGACGAAGTCATCGACCTAAGCCTTGACCGTAGAGTGAAAGTTGCTGCACTGATGCTAAACGAGATAGCGATATATCGATTCAGATTCGCAATAAAATCGATATCAATACCTTCTACTGCAACTTTCATAGTTTTAAAAGGGAAAACAACGTTGAAGGCATCGATTTGTAATAAAATCGATATGGGAATCGATTGGACTGGTTTTATGCGTATAAAGATGTTATTACTGCAGTCAGGACTGCCTGACTTGATCTAGAAATGTCGTTGAATTTTTAATTATTGTGATATGGTAATTTTATTGGATTAGTCATTCGTTGGTTTATAATTAAAGATCAAGAACACGATAGTAGTGAAACAAAATTATGTAATAAATGAGTTAGTAAACAACCGTAGTGATTGAATATAAAATTTGATTGAATGACAGCTGTTATCTATCATAGAATATCGTTTTTTCATGACTGTATTTATAAGTTATGAGCTAAAGACCCAGCTAAGCATGCTTGGAGTTTCTCTGAAAATAAACCTCGCACTGAGATTATCCGATAGAAAATTAAAGTTATAAGTACCGATGTAGACCGCAGAATAAGCAAATTGAAGTGGCAATGGGCTGACCATGTCTGCAGAAGGACTGACAGCATTTGGCGCAGATGCGTCCAAGAGTGGAGACCGCGTCTCGGCAAACGTAAGGTAGTCCTTCAGCAAGATGGACTGATGATCTAAAAAGGGTAGCCGGAGTACACTAAATGCGGAGGGCGAAGGACCAGGTGATATGGCGCTAACTAGGGAAGGATTATGTCCAGCAGTGGACAGAGATAGGCAAATTGATTGATTGATCTTAAATTATGAGTAGATTGTTAGTTGAAATAAGTGAGCTTATTAAAAATTAAGTATCCTAATATATTTTCCTTTCCCTGTGTACACCCCACGCTACCCTATTTCTTTTTCTTTTACTTTTTGGTCCAACCTATGCATAAGGTGGCCTGGAAGAGATTTTAGCTTTTAGTGATAAGGCCGCCGCCGAAGGCAAAATATAATTAGAATAATTCTCATATGATGTTATCAAAGTTACTGTATTGTTTTATATTTAGCAATAAAGTGTTCTTCTTCTTCTTCAAACAAGCTATAAATAAATATATTTTTTTATAGAATTCTTTAATAAAGAGATTCTTTAGTCACGTGTGTTTTCACCGTGTCACGTCATTTTTTAAGGACAATATCTTGATGTACTTGTGATAATTTTATCTAAAATCTTCTTCTATCAAACAATTTATGATTTCTTTTCTAGGATGGCTGGTTAGTTAAGGGACTATCCTACATGATTCGGACAGCCGTTGCTGCCATAATCTTTAACAGTCATATGGAAATGGGCAGCAGCGTATGTGTTACAGCAGTTGCCAACCTGTCAAGCATGGTGATTGTAAATTCCTTTTGAAGGTCCACGTTCAGCAGTGGGCTTTATACGGACTGATGGTGAAAATAAATAGATAAAACCAGTGACCATAAGTTACTAAACCCTACAAACCGACAAACCATCCCACGTTCAAATGTTTAAGTATTAAACCATAAAACGTATAAAAAAGGCGATAAAAAGTGCATCCCACGTCAGCTAAGCGTATATTAAGGCTATAAATATATTTGTAATATTATGTATAAACTCTGATCACGTTTTTTGGACGTAATTTGGGAGTTAGTTTGATGGACTGCTATTGGTCGATGATAATCGGTTGATGGCTAAATTATGTTGCTTTTTGTCGATATGTGGTTTTGAGGAAATGAGTTTGTTTTATGAGCGTTAAATGAATGGGGTCGGCCAATGGTTGCTGACAGGTTAGGGAGATTGGTGGCTAATTTAAATGTTTATCGTACTTATGTAAAAGCAAAATGCTGTTTGTAAGACTGCGATCACAGACTCTTCTGTCCTGTTTTTCTTTTCGGACGGACATAGGTATGCAGATATCCACGAGGATTTTGCTACTTCACCGGTCATAAAGGCGGGCAGTTATACTAGCCAGTTTAAAAACCTGCACGAGAGGGCGCTCCCTATGAGACTTTGACCTCTGCTCAGGGCTCTGGCTAGCGGGGATTAAGGAATTATCACTTTGAGATATTTAGGGGAGTTTAGTGCAACTGTCGCTATACTTTACAGTTTACTGGCCTCTTGGATATTTGATATACGTGATCATCGGAAGGTGCTTTGCAAACTAAGGGTTGGAACGGTGATGGGGACACGTAACTCCTTGCCTATAGGTTAGATCGCGTGGCGCTGGAGCGACCTTATATTTTATTGTATGAGATTTCACTAGACCAAATATACCAATACAGACGCACGGGCGCCGCTTGGCTTGGGCGCATAGCTCGCCTAACCGCTTCCGCACCGCTGTGTTCATGACCGGTTTCATTTGAAAGTATAGATTATAATTTTGTGTAATGAGCGTGGTCGTTGTATTAGTCTAGACACATCAAAACTCGAAAATGGCTTAACCGATTTATTCTTATTGTGTTTTTAATTCTCGGGCTAGGTTTGTATGATAAAAGGTAGCATGAGAATATAGTACGAACAGCAATTTTGAAAACTGGTAAAGATAAGAGCTTTTTTTAATATCTATTACTAGCAGAGTTTTGCAGTAGGCTACTATTCTTGTTAACCCATCGTTCTAAGCTAAAATGCTTGTGTTACGAGTGGGTTCACGTCGATAGTGCTACTACTGGGTGGGGACCGAACCGGCGCCGCGGCGACCGCAAGATCACAAGTCCGACGCTCCCAGCCAATTGGGCTTCGGCCGCTTTAATATGTGTGCTACATGTTCACGCTCGTTAGAATTAGAAACTCTGAAAGGATTACATTGCTATTTGGCATAATGTAATTTAGCTATATTAGCAAGGGTCACGGGTTCCCAAACTGTGCGTCGCAACCTTCCGGAGTATAGAGACGAAGAGGATGGAATGTGAGATAGAAATTAATCACGACTAGTCCTTCCATTAGTTATAGAAGAAGTAATCATGTGTAAAAATAGAGGCGGTATTTTTTCGAAAAGCACGTTAAGCCTTTGGTCCGTATTGTTATTCATCATCATCAGCCCGTATAACGTCCACTGCTGAATATGGGCCTCCTCCCGAGGGTATTTGCCACAGTCACCACGCAGGCGGGTTGGTGACCGCAGAATTATGTTATAACATACAAGGAAACGCTGCTGCCCGTTCCTTGATATAGGTACGATTATTACAGATGATGTTAAATAACAATCGGGACCAACGGCTTAACGTGCTTTCAGAAGCATGGAGGGTAGTCCCTCAACCAACCAGATCCGGAATGAAATTTTAGAATTTACCCAAAGATTTCCTGTCCGGCGTGGGGATCGAACCCAAGATTTAAAGCAAGTCAAATACCGCTACGCTACGGAGGTTGCACTTGCATCATCGTCATCTACAAGATGTAACGGAAAGGGTATATGCATAGAAAGAGCAAGGCTCTTTCTATCATAACAAACGATATGGCAAGGGTTTCAACTAAAAATAAAAGTTACGAAAAGTCAGTATTATTTAGCAAAAAAAAAAAAAAATGCCGAACCCTTTATTCATAAATACCAGGAGTAAGAGGTTTATTTTTACTTGCAAATAGTTCGTTGACATCGATCATCTGATTGAGTGCTAGTGATGTATTTATTTCTAATTGAAAAGTTTGGTTTCTGGCATCTATGAATTTAAATAAAATCATTACTTCCGGACTTGTAGAGATAGGATTAAATAACCCTTGCCATATCGTCTGTTATCATCCAAAAAAGCCTTGCTCTTTCTATGTATATACCCTTTCCGTTACACCTTGTATAACAATTGTATACCAGGAAACAGGCAGCAGCGTTTTCCTACGTAATAGGGGCTGATGGTGATGATAAGGTACTTTACGTAATTTTTTTTACTTCATTTTATTGAGTGTGCATGCATACTACACATAACATTGCAGGCAGTTGGGCACCAACCCCCTTACCAAACGTAGTGACTATGGAAAACCTCCGTCGCTCATGTTAAGCCGTGGAATTTATATGGGGTCAAAAATGCATATCTTCTTCTTCTATATCTATATCTATATCTATATATCTATATCTATATTCTATATATATATATAAAAGAAAGTCGTGTTTGTTACAACACTTATAACTCGAGAACGGCTGGACCGATTGCCATGGTTTTTGATTTGTTGGATTTGTTTCCGTCCCGAATAGCAGAATACATTTTAAAAACAAAAGAAAGTCGTGTTAGTTACACTATTTATAACTCAAGAACGGCTGAACCGATTTGGCTGAAAATTGGTAGGGAGGTATCTAAGAACTAGGAGAAGGACATAGGATAGGGGGACTATTGGGTAGGGGTAGGGTAGGGTAGGGGTAGGGTAGGGTAGGGGTACGGTAGGGGTAGGGTAGGGGTAGGGTAGGGGTAGGGTAGGGGTAGGGTAGGGGTATGATAGGGGTAGGGTAGGGTAGGTGTAGGGTAGGGGTAGGGTAGGGGTAGGGGTAGGGTAGGGGTAGGGGTAGGGTAGGGGTAGGGTAGGGTAGGGGTAGGGGTTGGGTATGGGTAGGGTAGGAGTAGGGTAGGGTTAGGGTAGGGGTAGGGTACGGCAGGGGTAGGGTAGGGCAGGGGTAGGGTATAAATGTCCACCCGTGCGAAGCCGGGGCGGGCCGCTAGTTAATTATAATTAGTCATCATCATCAGCCTGTTGCAGTCCACTGCTGAACATAGACCTTCCCCATCGATTTCCAGCGGGAACGATCGCTAGCGGCCTGCATCCACCGACTCCCCGCGACCTTTATGAGGTCGTCGGTCCATCGTACAGGCGGTCGTCCTATGCTGCGCTTGCCAGTTCGTGGTGACTCGAGAACCACATCGGCCATCGGTTCTTCGTTTATTCTAATTAGTTTCATTATAATTAGTACTTATTGGGAAAGTTTTTAATCTTTACTTAGCTGATGTGGTACACGTTATATGTTTAGTTGGTGTATTGGCAGTGAAAGGGATCACATAACTTGGTAACCATACACTCAGTGCACTAAGCGAGCCAGTCTCGTCATGATCGCTACGACCTTAATTGCCAAGGCCAGAGGTTCTCAAAGTGTATGCTGCCCCACTATGTAGCCCCGTAGCAAGTGAAGAGTGGCGCCTTAAAAGACATTTATCTTTTACTAGCTGCGCCCCGCGTGACTTTGCTCTAGTGGGTTGAGGCGTGATATTTTGTAACCTCTATGTTAATCCAGCTTATAAACTATTCGCTAGCACACTTTCAGTCGAATCCATTCAGTAGTTTTTGTGTGAAAGATCAAACGAAGATCGAAGAAGTAACAAACATCTATCCACACTTACAAACTTTCGCGTTTATAATATTAGTAGGACTAGCTATTATAGACAGAACCATGCCTTTGCTTTCCTACTTTTTTAGAAAAATTGTAGTAACATAATTATTTGCTTAACCCGGGAATCGTACCCGGATCGGTGTTTACTGTCAAACATATAACCGCTAGATGATTCAAGGCATGTTGTGCTCCGTTAGTCTGTTAATTGATTAAGGCAGCTCTTCTTTGAAATGAAATATAAAATACGTAATTGGGCCGCTGACTCTAAAAGTTTGGGATTCGCAGGCTAAGTCTAGTGTGGCGAACTGCATTAGTTACTTTCATTACTAACTAAGTAACTACAAACGAGAAAGTTAACTTCAATTATTATTATCAAACGAAACATGATGCAGAATGAAAATTATATGTTATTATCTTGCCGCACTGTTACAGACCTGTTTGAAGAATACGAGTTTAATGTAAGAGAATAGAAAAGAGTTTGTTTGATTTGAAAAATTCTTTCAGCGTTAAATAGCCCATTTATCAACGAAGGGTATAAAGTTCCAACGAGAACAGGAGTTACGCAGGTGAAATAATCCACCTAGATCCACAACTTGGGGGAATTGACCCCCGGGTAAATTAGCTTTTAGGGCCTATGCACACCACGTTTTTGCGATAGGTGCAGACGCGATACGCCACGCAACAAACTGCGTATCTAATACGCCCGTCGTCGGCGCGTTTAAAAAACGTGGTGTGCATAGGCCCTTACGTGGGCGTAACGAAGAACCTAGTAGTTTGTATAGATGCTTGTATTGATTTTAAGTTTTAAGAACATTTTAAGTTCAGTTTAAAATATTTTTCTTTCACATGGGCAACAATATTGAAAAGGTTTGGAGCTACTGACCTAGATTATATATTAATATACCTACATGTATTTATAACTAGCTGCACCCCGCGGTTTTACCCTCGTTACTCTGCTCCAGTGGGTAGGAGCGTGATGTTTAGTAGCCTCTATGTTAATCCAACATATAACCTATCCCGGTGCAAAATTGCAGCCAATTTCGTTCATTAGTTGTGGCGTTATTGTAACTCATTTCCTATGTTATTGTTACTATATTGTTAAAGCTACATAAACTTAATAAATTGACACATTTAAAATATTTCTTGCGGGCATAGATAAAGCTGAGTAGCGAAGTCATTTATATCAAAGTAATAGATAGTGATATCGTTACGAATCTGCCTCATATTATTAATGTGGTACTAATTTGTGCGTTCCCATAATTTGTGACGCTTGAGCCGTTTGATTTTCAATTAACCATATTTAAATACTTTTTGTATGCATATTAAACGCGATGAGGTTTTTATCTAAGTCGGTAAGTATACCCGTGATTACCCTCCAGATGTCCCAAGCAACTGCCATCAGTGCACCATGCAATCTAGAATATTATACGCATATTGTAGAAAAAATAAGTCTGGATTTGCAAGATACTGAGTATCGGATGTTCGTTTATATCTATTTTTAATCTATTCTATCTATATAATATATACTAATACGAGTATATAAGATGAAGAGTTTTTGTTTAAAGATTACTAGCAAAGTTTTGCAGTCTACTAGTATTCTTGTTAACCCCTCGTGCTAAGCTAAAATGCTTGTGTTACGAGTGGGTTCATGTCGGTAGTGCAATGGGTGGGGATCGAACCGACGACCACAAGATCACAAGACCGACGCCCCTAGCCATTGGGCAACGGCCACTTCCTATTTTTTATTGTTTGGTTGAACGCGCTAATATCAGGAACTGCTGGTACGACTTGAAAAATTATTTCAGTGTAGCTAGCTCATTTATCGAGGAAGGCTGTATGCATATTTTATTATGTTGTTACGTGTGTAAAAACGCACGCGGGAAGGTAGTATTAAATAGATTTGAAGTAATCATTCATATACATAACCACTGTCTTAAGCTTCTAGCTAAAGGGACACTTCAAAAAATCACACATAAAAAGGATTTATATTTTTTTTAATCTATAACACTTAACATTACACGTCAATCAACAACAATTACACAATAATCAACAACGTCAACAACAGCATAACAACAATTGATGCACACAACAACAACAACAACAACAACAACAAAATAAATATCACAACAAAAGTCAACGACGGAATTACATCTCCGTCAGATCTACGTATTTAGGTACATTAATTTGTATTTACAAGTGGCAACCCAGCTTATAAAAATAAGCTATAGAGTATAGTCTACCTTTTTAAATTTAATTTGTTTTGGGTGTTTGGCCTTTTCAGACCCATAGATCCTATGATTTGTTTTTTATTTGTTTTTTTAGTGTTTGCCTCCCTTGTGGTGGTAAACGTGCTTATATACGGGCACGTGGACGGGGTAAGGCTTCGGGATGGGGACCTCGACCTTCTTTTCGACCTCAACTGGGTAGGGCTTCTCGACCTCATAGGGGACGGGCTTCTCAACGGTGTAGGGCACTGGCTTTTCTACTATTTGAGGCACCACCTGGAGACAAAAGAAAATTTGTAATAATATGGTTTGATACCAAAGAAAATACGTTTATTTTTGCTCTTCACGTGCCTGTTCTGGCTAGCAAGAGTCAAAAGAACTTTAGATAATATACTGGACACACACACACACACTTTGGATACCATGTCTGAATTGACACAACTCGATAATGCTCTTGGTCCAATTTAAAAATTCGATTCATATTAAGAACTTAAAATGGAGCACCCGAGATAAGTGACCGAATTACATCACAAAGTGTCACAACGCGCGGGAACAGCGTTCTTTTTTCAAAGTCACGATCGACTGCCCGCGCTTTTACTTTCATTATGGCCGCCACGATTACATAACTTACAGCTATTTTGTTAAATGCCAATCTTATGAGATAATGCAAAAGATACACAATAGCGATGATATAATGACTTTAACACAGATTTTGTACTTTATTTGTGGAGTAATTGTATAACAAATTGAATGTCGTGGTGTAGTAAATCGTAATGGCGGTTGGAGAAAGGTGCCGTTAGCTGCATATTACATTAATAGTTTATACCTTTATACTAAGTTAATTCATTGGTAGATAGAAAACATCTGCTGCAGCAAAGTATTCATCCATATTAATATTATTAGGTCCTACAGTTACTGTTTATTAATCGGAGAATATATATATATATATATCGGGGGATATCGGGGAAATAATTTCTAAATACGACGACGGGTCCATTGATGTGCAAAGCTGTCATCGCCATGTTTGTATACAAGTGTCACTGTCTTATAGTGGCAGTATATTGCCAGAGTTATCAGGTTATTCGGGTAAGGAATTCCGACACCTTTAATTCGGGAGCTGATCATTTTCAAATGGCTGAATAGGTTTGTATGAGTATAGAACGTCAAACATAATAATCGGTTTGCGGATGCGTGTACCGTTAAAATTTATGTTGAACTACCAATATTATTATATTTCCTCGAATATAAATCATTGAAGATGCATGTTAAAGTTCCATAATAATAACAGAGATACCAAAATTCGGCCATCAGTGTCGCATATTTGCATAAGATAACAAGCCGTCACAAGTCATCGCGAAACTCATAAAGTTTTATTACATTTACTAACTGTCTTACAGAAACTTTTACATATTACTATGTCCGGAATATTATAATTTTATTTCTACTTACTAACTGTTTGCAGCTGGCCCTTTGCATAACGTAAATTAACTTGTATTTTATTAGGAATAAAGTTCGCGAATAAACCGACGTCGTAGCCGACCAGAAATTGTGTTAACTCACACAACTCCATTTAAGGCAAAAATAAGGAGCTGATGTTAGTAGGTAGGACCAGTACTTACGCTGAAGATGTCAAAGGTCTTTGAGACACCTTGCATACTTTTGATATAAGTTATGCTATAAACGCAAAAATAACCCATAACGGGAATCGAGAAGACCTAAATATAAATCAGGAAGACATTATCTACGTGATCTTAGTCATAAAAAGTAGTTTGTTGAATGAGCTCTTTTAAAATATTTGTGTTAAATATGAAATATTTATTTAAAATACTATGAAAATTATAATAATTGATTGCTTTTCCAACAGAAAAACGACCTTATAAAACCTTTTTTATTTTCTATACTCAAGATAGAATGAAATTATAACAGATTTAAGAATGGACGCAACGTAGCAAGCATCTGAGATGTAGGAATCGTTTACTGTACATATACATGTTATTAAAAAGCATGGTGTCAATAGGCATGTATCCTTCTGTCATGACGATACACCTGAATTTAGTTAGCAAGTTTATAGGACAATACAATTAGATATTTACAAAATGCGCCTTTTATCCTATTATGAATCTGTTTCACTCTTAATTCGATCTACCTATCAGACAAAACTAGAGGCAGCGAAAAGAAGAGTCAACGTGTCGAAATCTAAAAAAACTTAATAAGTCATTGGACCATCGTGTGTTCTACTAATAATGCATATATCTGCTACAAAATCTTGTGTGTGCTACGTGCGCAATTTCCATACGTTTGCATAGTATTATCGTTGTATTTTATTGGCACTGCACGAGATTGATGCACGCGCGAACACACCACTTTAATTGCGAATGATACACGAGTGTATTAGTTCAATTAATATCGTTGAATTATGTAATCTTCATGATTTATTGCGAGGCTACGAATTAAAAATATTTGTTTTATTGTTTGTACAATTTGTGCTGTCAGCAACAACTTGTTGTTTAACATTGTACATCTATAAATGCGTGATAACTTTTTTAGAGGAAAAACGAGATACGATTTTTTCTTGATTTTGCTTTTTAGACCTTTGATATCGATTTTGTTAACTATTATTATGAATGCTGTTTTATCAAAACTACTTATAATGTAGTTTATTTATTAAATGTTGTCGAACGTTTAAGAATTCTTCGAATTTGGAACGCACAGTTATTATCTTATAGGAATCCGTTATTATCTTAGAAAATCTAGTGGTTTAAAGTTGGATATCGAAATTGATCAATGGAAAATTACAAAGATACAGAGCAACAACAAACTATTAAGTTCAGGATCGAAGTAATCTAACTGACGGACTAAATAGAATCAGTCATCATTATTTATTTCAAGACACGGTGTATGTTAGTCTCACCTTATAAACTGGTACATGGATCGGTTGCTCCACAGTCACGTGCACAGGGTAGGGCTGCGGTATTGGAACCCTCACGTACTGAGGAACGGAGACAGCCACGGGATGAGGAATCGGTACTCCGATCTTCTTCACCACTGTGACGTGGTAGGGCTTTGTGTGCTCCGAGTGGGAGTGACCTTCGGGTTCCCAGTCCTCTGAGGGTCGGGCGCTGGAGAAGGCGGCTAGGAGGAGAACGGCTGCTGTTCTCTGTGGAGATAAAATTGTACAAGATGATTTATTACACCATAGAAACGCATCATAAGAACATGAACATAAATAAAGAATATTTTGATGCTCAAAATAGCAAATGCACGCTCGCTTTTATTCTCGGTGAACTAGCAAAAGCCTCATCGGCTAACTACATAAAGTACCTATGACCGTCCGAAAAAAGAAATACCTAATTGCTATTGATAATATTATGCTTAGTTACAAATATCCTTAAAGCAGAAATAAATACTATTTTGAGGAGAACTAAAGCTGTACAAAAAGTCCACATGAAGGATTTAAAGATGAAATAATTCATTTTAACATAAACTTATGGGTAGGTTTTAAATTTAAAACATGTACCATACACATATTTTAGCCATTTGAAAAGTCCCAACTCAAGATAATATTTTAAGATTGTTATATCACGTGACCGATAAAGCGTTATCGTTTTTTTTTTTTTAAATACTTATGCAAGCAATCAATTTATATCTACTATGTATTAAAATAAATTATTTAATTTTATTCTTTACAAAATATGTTTGTTATAAATCAGCCATATTGAATTATGTCAAAGTTGTAATACCTTGAGGCAAAGGAAATAATTTATACAGCCGGAAAAAGTTTTCGTTCTAAATAAACTTTTAAATGTAGGTCTCGATTATATAACATAATAAAACAAGAATAATGTAATAAAAACTTACAAACGCGATCATGTTGAATAGTTTAGATGCTGTTGTCGACTTCAAGTATTGACTGGTGCAATCTCTGATCCCCACGAGTGTTTTATACTTGGTGAAATGAACGAGGCGCCTTTCCATTCAGTGATAGGATTTTCGCACCACGGCATTATCTAGCATGCGATCTATAGACATGCTTCAACATTGATGCTAATACATTGCTTGGAAAGTAATGTAAGTTGTTGATAGGTGTGTGAAAATAAGTACCAGTGGATAGCGTACATTACTAATTTATAGAAATGCGTACGCTGTTTTAGTACCGTGTGATTGTACTATTCGATTTTAACTAGGGGACCTAAAAATATTGTACCTATTTGTTTTGTTTTTAATTTTATGTGTTCTTTTTTTAAATTCTTTATGTGTGTTAGAAAGTACAACGCGTTCCGTTTTAGGTGAACGACAAAAGTACGTAAGTATACGAATTCCATTAAAATTTATTTGTTTTATTTTGATATTTCGATGTAATTAAGTGTCGTTGGTGGTTGGAAGTTAATTAGTTATGAGCTTTTTAAAATATTCTTCATAATTTTTGGGGCTTTATTGGATCTTTTACGATCGTTCTGACATGTGTAAAATGAAAGTAGTGTATGTTAAAATTTATGTTAATTCCAATAAAAGTCGAATGTATTTTTTGACTAATTGATATGGTAGTTATGACTTTTTCGACAAATACTATAAAATATGCGATTATTTCCATGAAAAAATATGACTAGTTATAACGCGAAAATACAATATACGTATTAAATATTTTTTATTCCTTCGCCATTTCTGGCGAGTTTTAAATTAAATAAAAAAGCATTTGAAAGTAAATAAATAAACTACATAATTATATTACTATCCATGAAAGATAACGAAATGACAGGTTTGACATATTAATAAATTCGATTGGGTATTTCTAAAAAAATTGGTGACAGGAACATTAGGACTTTCAGAACTTTTAGATAGAATTGCTATATGTGTGCCTAGAATTAATGCTAGAAGAACAACCAAGGTCTATTTTCAAGTACCAAAGCATAAAACCAACCTATATATAGGACAAAATGCTCCTTTAGCCAGGTTAGCTTCAACATATAATAATTGGAATATACTTCGAAACTTGGATATATTTCATGATAATCACATTAAATTTAAGAAAAAAATATTGAAAATTTGTAAATGATAACATAACTCTCATTTTGCACTCACATCATACTCAACATCATATTTATATTTAATTAATAGCTAAATATAGTAAACTTAGTTTTAAGTAATTTTAGTATTTAATATTTTAACTTTATTGTATTCCTTGTGAGTTTTTTTTTATATTTTAAGAATGATGTGCATGTCTGTTATGTATGTGAACACTAGACCTAAGGTAAATAATGTCGTCAGATAATGTTTGTGTTCTTGTTGTTGACGTGCCTTATTAATAAATAAATAAATAAAGAATCTATGATCATCATAAAAATATATCCTAATAACCAAATTTTACACGCCATCCCAATTAATGCCGCGACCACGAACTCAGCAACTTGCGGAGCGGAGGCGGCAGCGGCGCGTTTTACACTTCGATAGCCCGTCTACGTCCACTGCTGAACAATGGTTTTCCTCTATCAGACCTAAGCTAGCCAGGTACGTTGAGGGATATTGCATTGCGTTAGTACGACCAATGAGCTGCTCGACTGGGGAAGTATATCCAGCTAGCAGAATGTCACAACAAAATTACATAATTGATAAATGCGCATACGTTGGCAGCTGGTAATGGAGTAAGCAAAGTCAAACAGTGGCTAATGGCGGCGCGGTGGCGGTGCGGCTGCGGCGCGGTGGTGGTGCGGTTGCAGCGCGGGCGCGGAGCGATCGCGAACGTATTCACAACATAGAGGCGCGGTGTCGGCGCGGTGGCGACATCGTGTAGTGTGTCGTGTCTGACCCTAAGGAGAGAATAATATAAAAAGAAAAGAATTTGTAGATAACCAGCAGAGTTTTTGGACACTACTAGTATTCTTGTTAACGCCTTGTGCTAAGCTAAAATGCTTGTGTTACGAGTGGGTTCACGTCGGTAGTGTAATGAGTGGGGATCGAACTTGCGACAGTATAATCGCAAGTCCGACAACCAAGCCATTGGGCTACGACCGCTTTGACTTGACTTGACTCCAGCGCTTTCAAACGCATTTAAAACTTCCCCCCCATCTCCCAACCCCAGTTCTCCTTCCTATTCCTAATGTTATTTCTAATTCTGATAATTTTAAAAGACTAAACAAGAATGTCAGGTTATTTTTTGCTGGTAGTTAAATAGGTAAATGTCTTTTTACTGATATACCATTCATCATCAACAGCCCGCTTTGGCAAGCCAGGATCGTTGAGGGATATTGCCATAATCACCACACTTGGCAAACGGATTGGTGATCGCAGTAAGATGTAAACCTTGAGCTAATAGATGCTGCTACCCATTCGTCAGCCATGTGTCCCTTAGTCACCTTTTACGACACCCACGGGAGGACATGGGGTGGTCTATTCTAAGCCGGTACCATTCTGCTGTCACATAACTAATCGTCGTCATTAACCCGCATAATCCCTACAGCTGAACATGGGCCTGCTCCCGATGGAGGGTATTTGCCATCGTCACCGCTTGGCAAGCGGGTTGTATGTCTATCACCACAGTTATAATTATGTTGCATGGCACAGGGAAACGCTGTTGCCCGTTCTCTGGTATTCGATTCTTAGAGGTGATGTTATAATAATGGGGACTAATCGATTAACATGCTATTCGAGGCACGGAGTCCCTCAACCAAGTCCCTATTTTTTTATTTGTTATAACAGGCGTGGGCATCTTTCCCGGCTCCTAGATTTAAAGCGAGCCTTTATCGCTGTGTCCGGAGTTTGTCAATACCATAACATTTTTTCTTTGCTTCCGTCACAAGTATCTTCACCCACAAATTAGGTTCGGGTCCCGGAGCAGCCTCGTCGTGGTACTTCCTACAAGACTCACAGTTCATGGCCTTAACCTTCTCCAATCATCAACTCTTCATACGCAACATGAAATGACAAGGGGCGTCGGACTTGTGATCTTGTGTTCGCCGATACGAGCACCACCCATTGCAGTACCGACGTGAACCCACTCGTAACACAAGCATTTTAGCTTAGCACAAGACGTTAACAAGAATGCTAGTAAACTGCCAAAATCTCCGCTAGTAATAAAAAAGAACTCATTCTTATCTTAAAAAAAAAAAGAATACGTCAAAATAGCTTTTTTTCGCTTAAAGTTTTTATCAAACAACGATTATGACACAAAAAAAAAAAACTTAGAAAAGAAGATTTTTTACTTACCATTGTAATGTTTAATTATCGTGTTTAGTAACAAGACGTTTAACGGTCGTTTTTATTGCTAAATAATAAATGGTGGACATAACATAAACTTTGGATCGACTACATTATTTTTATGACGAGGCTGTAAAAGCAACACTTTGGCTCAATAAAAATTGAAAATATTGTTTTTGAAGTTACTTTTTTAGGAACGGTTCGAGCTGTATTTGAACCAGGAATAAAATTGAACAGGTGACATTGAATTAGTTAAAATGTTTTCTTTTTATAAGATGGCCACTTAAAATGCAAGTTGTGCCAGTTTAGAACCTATCCTTAAGTAAATTTATAATGAACATTTATAATCACCATCAGCCCGTAGGTACAACCATATGTTTGCCATAGTCACCATGCTTGGCAGGCGGATTGGTGACCGCATTATTATGTTGTTACACACAAGGAAACGCTGGTATACGATTGTTATAAGTAGATTATGTTAATAAAAACGGGACCAACGGCTTAACGAGTTTTCCGAGGCACGGAGGTTCGTCCGTCAACCATCCAGACCCGGAAATAAATCTTAGTATTTACCTACACAAAGATTTCTTGTCCGTCGTGGGGATCGAACCCACGACATCCGAGATTTAAAGCAAGCCAACGCCGGGCATAAAGGCAAATTCCATTTTGCACAAAGATTTGTTGTCCGGCTTCTTGTCCGGATGGCATCCACGACACGAAATCTTAAAGTACGAACTAATTTTTTTTATAGATGACATTTCCAAACGAAACTTTTTTATTAAACTTCACTAATATATAAATAAACTAGCAACCCGCCCCGGCTCCGCACGGGCGCAATGCTGATGTATTATACATATAAACCTTCCTCTTGAATCCCTCTATCTATTAAAAAAAAACCGCATCAAAATCCGTTGCGTAGTTTAAAAGATTTAAGCATACATAGGGATATAGGGACAGAGAAAGCGACTTTGTTTTATACTATGTAGATAGATGATAATTAAATAAACTTCACTAATATATATAAAGTAAAAGAATACTCCAATAATTATTATTTTTAAATAATTGTTTATGATTCAACGCAATAAAAAAAAGAAACAAAAATATAAATGTTCTATTTTTGAATCGTTAAATAGTGTAGTGACACGTGTACTAAATCTATTTTTACGAATAGCCTACTTAGTAGATAGTCAATTATTTAATCAGTAATTATTTTAATAGGTATGGGCAGGTATTAATTAATAGAAAGATAATATAATTTTATGGATATCCACAGTAATTAGGGCTTATCTAGGACCACCCCAGCGCTTCTGAAATGCTAGGAGTAACATGTGGATAAATAATTTGTAAAGTATTATTTACAAATTATTTATTTTTATTAGACTGCAATTATAGAATTGTAGAAAGTTTTGTAAGGTCCTCCTAAAACATATGCCATCCTTTTGACAGTACATAATATAATGGAGAGTGACAGTGAAGAAGTTAGTTAAATAATCTATACAAATATAGTTAAGCTGAATAATTTGTTTGCTTGATGCTTGCGCGGTAATCTCGGGAATTATTGACGATCAGTTGATGTGACACTATCTTATTAACTCGCCTATAAAATATATGCCTTCTTCTAGAAGACATAGAATTTAGACGCACCTTATGTATGTAGGGTAATCTTTACTTTTGATTTTCTGATATTTTCTTATGTTTGAATGTCTTATACATAACACAGAATCAGAGTTTACATATTGCATGGAGAATATACCTATTATGAATTAATATAGATAGTCGTCAATAGCAGAGGTCTCCAAACTACGCCCGCGACAGCTTAAGACTAGTGTCATCAATCTGGACCGCGACACCCAATGTCTTATTGTTGTTACTATTGCTGTGATAAGTTAAAAAAGACAACACAAAAAATGATAATTACTCAGTCACACATTTTGCGACAGGCTAGAAAGAAGAGTATAGTTAAGGATAAAAAAAATAAACTGTTATGACGCTTCAAACATATTGAAAATATCGTTATGACCTTGAGGCGTCAAAGTTTGGAGTGCCCTAGCAAGAGAATCCCACGGGCATCGGAAAATCGTTCAGAAATACTAGAATAATAAATGTGACAAACTTATAATCATAGAAAAAACGCAATTTATTAAAAAAAAAAGAAGCATAATTTTTATACTTATTCGTAAAACGCACCTGCTCTAGCGCATTTCGTTGCAACATTGTTGGTATCTATAGATTTTATGTTATTTTTATTGCGGATAAAAGTGGTGTCAGTAATTACTTAATAGTATTTATGCTATTAATGTAATACAAATAATACCAACACAAATTATCTAATTAACGGTCATTTAATAAAGAAAATAACGACTCAAAAGTTTGCTTCATTCGAAAATATATAAAACTAGCTGCTTCCTGCGGTTTTACCCGCGTCACTCTACTCCAGTGGGTCGGAGCGTGATATTTTATAGCCTATATGTTAATCCAGCTTATACACTATCCGCGTGCAAACTTTCAGCCAAATCCATTCAGTAGTTTTTGCATGAAAGAGTAACAAACATACATACATTCACACATACAAACTTTCGCATTTATATTATTAGTAAGATATAATATTAGTAGGACATAATATTAGTACGATGTTATTAAATTTTAAATAACTTCAACTATTAACAAGTGCCATTAATTGGTTAAAAATTGGAATTGTATGTGTGTTCTTTTTATAATAATTTAATAGAGTGATAAAATTAAATAAGGAAAAGGCGTTTTAAATTAAAGTTTAAATCCTCAGATAATAATTAACAGAGAAATAAATTAACATTTTGGTAGTAGGTATATTTATACAAAACTGTCAAATGTTAAATTTACTCAGTCCTAAGTAGTTATAGGGAGTCATAACTAATATTATGTAAATAAAAACGAATAATAAATGTAACATTAATATATAGATATATTTAACTTTTTTTATCTCTATTAACGATTACTAAGCAGAGTTTTACTGTCTACTACTATTCTGGTTAACCCCTTGTTCACGTCGGTAGTGCAATGGGTGGGAATCGAACCGGCGACCTCAAGATCTCAAGTACGACGCATTACTTTAAATCGAACGTAATAAAATAATAGAGAAAATTGAAGAGATGAAGACTGTGTACCTACCTACCTACTCTACTATGCTTAGGACGTTTTGTGCAAAAGTTTATGGTTTTAAATTAAAAATAAAAAAAAATAAAAATAAAAATTACGACTGGAAAACCTTATTATTACACTATAAACGACCTTGTTATAAAATAAAATAAAATAAATAAAATAAATAAAATAAATAAAATAAATAAAATAAATAAAATAAATAAAATAAATAAAATAAATAAAATAAATAAAATAAATAAAATAAATAAAATAAATAAAATAAATAAAATAAATAAAATAAATAAAATAAAATAAAAATCATTTTTATTTACGTAAACCAATTACAGGCACTTGTAAATAGTCAAACATTAATTAGAAAAAATTATTCATTATATTTGTTATTTATTTATATCTATAAAATTAATTATTTTTATATTATCATTTACTCATATGTTATTATTATAATTTATTTATTTATATTGTTCTTAGCGACGCAAAATGCTTGTTCTGTCTATATTATGTCAAAACAATTGTCATTATTTGGGTGGACCATGAGCACATAACGACGGACGCGCTTTAATGCTACCACCGGATCCAATGCGCCCCAACTGAGAAGATCCGGCGAAACAAACTCAGTGGGTTACTTTACTACCGGTTTCAACACGGCCCACATGAGACGGTCCGGCGAAACATACTCAAATGGACAAATACGCGGGGTTTTGGTCCAATCAATATCATTTATTTTTAGCAGGCATACACATTTATTGCCCAAACGGTTGTCTTGTTATAACTTATTCTAGTTTTACTCAATAAGATTGAATGATATTGAGACAGAACTAGCGGTATTTATAATTAAAGTACACCATGAAATCAATTACAGACAGTTCACAGAATAAGATACAGTTCTAATTACAACTACTGTACTTGGCTGTATGGTCCTCAGGGAGGTAGGTGCAAGATGGTACCGATAGCCAAACGTCTTTATCTTCAATATAATCCTGAATACTATAGTAACCTTTCGATATGAGAACAGTTTTAACATGTGTTTTAAATCTAGTATCAGGAAAGTCCGTGATATAACTAGGGAGTTTATTATAGAACCTAATACCATTTCCCATAAATGTTTTATTAGTTTTGCTAACTCTAAATCCTGGAACAGCAAGTTTGTGCTTATTTCTTGTGTTAATATTATGAATGTCACTTTTTTTACTTATATTTATCAATATTTTTTCTAATAAAAATTATATTTTGGTAAATATATTCAGAGGGCACGGTAAGTATATTTATATTTTTAAAAAGGTTACGTAGGGAGTCGCGACTACCTAATCCATATATGGCCCTGACCGCTCGTTTTTGTAATACGAATATAGTATTTACATCGGCGGCTGACCCCCACAGCAGAATTCCATATGACATAATGCTATGAAAGTACGCGAAATACACTAGCTTAGCCGTGGCTTCATCGGACAACTGTCTAATTTTCCACACAGCATACGAAGCTGAACTTAATCTACCAGCGAGTTTTTCAATATGAGGGCCCCATTGTAGTTTAAAATCTAAGGTAATTCCTAAAAATACGGTGGACGTGACTAAATCTAATGTTTCTCCATTTAATGAAACTTCAGGCGTAGAATTGATAACATTAGGTAGTACAAATTTAACACATTTGGTTTTTCCTGCATTTAGTAAAAGATTATTTGCGGAAAACCAGTTTGCAATTAAACCGAGTGTTCTATTATGGTCACTTAAATCGGTAACTTTTCTTTTAACTTTAAAAATCAATGAAGTATCATCGGCAAACAGAACAATGTCTGATAGGTCATTAATTAGGTATGGGAGATCATTTATATAAACAAGAAACAGGAAAGGACCTAAGATTGATCCCTGGGGCACCCCCATTTTAACAACATGTCCCTCAGAATTCACGCCGTCTATAGATACTATCTGTTTCCTATCTGATAAATAGGATACTACAAGTTCAAGTGATTTATCACAAATACCATAATATTTTAACTTTAGCAAAAGCGTTTCATGATCTACACAATCGAATGCCTTGGAGAGGTCACAGAAGACTCCTAGGGCAACCTGCGATCCCTCCCAAGCCTCCAATATGGACTTAATCAAAACGCATCCCGCATCTTGAGTTGAACGACCCTTTGTGAATCCGAACTGCTTGTCGTGCAATATCCCATTTGTATTAAAATGAGTCAACATTTGGCCGAGCATAATTTTTTCAAAGATTTTGCTCAAAGTTGGTAGTATAGAAATAGGTCTATAATTAGTCGCGTTATTAGAGCTACCCGATTTAAATATAGGAACAATTTTACTTAATTTCATAAGGTCAGGAAAAACTCCATCAGTTATAGACTTATTGAAGATAGCCGCTAGAATTGGAGCAATATTTTGTATAACTGTGTCTATAGCTTTTACTGAGAGTCCCCATAAGTCTTCAGTACCCTTCATTTTAATTGTCCGAAACGCCTTTATGATGTCTTTATCATTAACTTCTTGATAACTGAATTTGGAAATATTTAAACTAATATTTGTTTTAAGAAGACTTTCAGCATCCTTCGGTGATGATGAAAGATACTTGGTAGTATCTATAGGAATGTCAGTAAAAAATTTAGCGAGGAAATTGGCAACCGTATGCTTATCTGAAACCAGATTATCGTTAATATCTAGCGTTATTGATCTATCTCTAATTTTATTTTTACCAGTTTCGGTATTTATCATTTGCCACGTAGACTTTATTTTATTATCCGATTTTTGTATTTTATCCCTTATATATAGTGACTTAGCCTGTATACATACTTCTTTAAAAATACTTGAATATTTCCTAACATAGTTTGGAAAGTTTTCATCAAGTGTAAAGGACCTTATGTCATATAGTTCATATAAAACATCTCTACTCCGCTTTATGCCTTTAGTCGCCCAAGTATTAAATTTCAACTTATTTGGGTCAATCTCTATATGTTTAATTTTGCAAACCCTCTCAAATTCCTCATGTATACATTGGAATAAGGTATTATACATAATATTACAGCTACTTGAATCAAAAGTAACATTGCATAGTCTTAATTTCAAATTTTTGCTAAACTGGTCTAGATTTTTCTTTGATACTGATCTGAAACGAATTATAGACTTCTCTAATGTAATTTTATTATTTAATTTAACAATTTGACATTTGTGGTCAGAACGAACACCAGATACCAAGCATTTATCAATTACTTCAAAGTTTGTGACTATGTTATCGATGCAGGTAGCTGTTGTCGATGTGACTCTAGTGGGCTCAGAATATAAACAGCTAAGATTAAAAGACCTAAACAGACACAGAAGATTATTTTTATCCTGTGAATCAGATAGTAAATTGATATTAAAATCGCCACATATAATGACTTTTTTATTGCTTTTAACTGACTTTTAAAGAATATCGTCCATAGTTTTAATAAATAGCTGAAAATCTGAAGATGGAAGTCTATATACACATATAATATAATAAGACTGTATTTCAGTACAGGCTACCTCGCAAATTCGTTCCACAGATAAATTACTAATATCTTTCCGTTCCTTAAATTTTATACTATTCCGCATTAGAATGAGTGCACCCCCACCCTCAGCCGAAACTCTATTATAAAAGCTAGCAACTGTATAACCATTTACACTAAAAGCCATTTTGTGTGCCTTCAACCAAGTTTCAGTAAAACATAAAATATCATTATTAAATTTTTATCAAACCTAAAACATCAAACACCACACAAGGCACTACTATACCAATAAAATAAAAATAAAATAATCTTTATTTCGGACTAGCGGTACATCCATAGGGGTTAGTAAGAAGATAGCTTAAAAACTATGTTAGTATTTTATATAGTTACAAGCCTATTGTTGGAGATACACCTTCGCACAATATCACACAATATAGGTGAATCGTACCTCCCTGCAATGGTTTTCAGGATGGAGTTGGAACTGGCCCGCACTCTGCAGAGCAGCGAGGCAGACTTCTGTCTAATGATGGCATGGAAGCCATCAACATGTGCGTGTGCGAACATGCCAGAAGCACTGCAGAAACGGGGCAGTCCCATCAACATCCTGAATCCATTATTATATTGGACTCGCAGGGCGCTGATAGTCCGCAAAGTATAGTTGGTCCACAGGCTACACGTGTAAAACACTTGACAATACGCTTTAAAAAGCGTTACTTTAACTTGTTTGCTACAACGTGCAAACCTGCGTGCCAACATGTTACATCGAACTGCCAGCGCCCTACGTTCCCGCTCCATATCTACATGATCCTTGAGGTCGTCGGTCACGTAATGTCCCAGGTATTTGAACTGGTAAACACGCTTTAGTTCATTACCGTTAAGCCTAATTGCAGGCACAGCATCTGGACATTTACCACCCACCGCCTTAAAGACCATGAATTCGCTCTTAGCAACATTGTACAGTAGGCCATGTGCCTGAGCATAGGACTCACAACACGTAAGTAGTTCCCTGAGCGACCTGACCGTTGGGCTCAGCAGCACCATGTCGTCAGCATAACTGATATTGTTAATACTGCAGTCATCTATGCGACAGATATATATTTTACAATATTCATCATCTCCAGGAGTCAGCCGTCAGTCAATCGATCGACTAAAGTGTCACCGAACATCTCAGAATACCCGACCTACATCACTATGCAAAAAAAAAAAGAAAAAAAAAATACAAATCTTCAAAGCACCGCTTTGCTCTGTATCACAAAATGAATAAATTTAAATGTTAAAAGTATGCAAATGGGATGCCGTTTGAATTGATTAAATGTGGTGCAGTATAAACGCGAAAGGTTGTAAGAATGTATGTATGTATGTTTGGTACTCTTCCAAGCAAAAACTAACCAATGGATTTGGCTGAAAATTTGCACGGGGATAGTTGATAAGCTCGATTAACATATAGGCTACAAAAAACACGATCTAACCCACTGGAGCAGAGTAACGCGGGTAAAACCGTGAGGCGCAGTTAGTACATCAATAATTTTAGCTGTTGGTTATTTTTTTTTAATTAAAAACAGTTTTTTTTTACTATTGAAGAATTTGATTTTTTTTTCGAACAGACCCGCAAACTGTTCCTTAGCTCTTTTGCCTTTTGATACTTCTTATTAAATGGTTAAAAACGAACGTTTTTTTTTGTTGAAATGTACAAGGTGTAACGGAAAGGGTATATACATAGAAAGAGCAAGGCTTCTTTGGATCATAACAAACGAAATAGCAAGGGTTTCAAATCAAAATAAAATAAAAAAAAGTCAGTATTATTTTGCAAACAAAAAATAAAAATGCGGAACCCCTACCCTATAAAGCCGTTTTCATGTTATGTCGTGACAACGGAAAACGGGTTTCATTTTTATATAATAATACTAGCTGACCCGGCAGACTTCGTACTGCCTCAATCAATACATACCCTACACTACCCCCACCCTACACTACCCCTACCCTACACTACCCCTACCCTACACTACCCCTACGCTACACTACCCCTACCCTACACTACCCCTACCCTACACTACCCCTACCCTACACTACCCCTACCCTACACTACCCCTACCCTACACTACCCCTACCCTACACTACCCCTACCCTACACTACCCCTACCCTACACTACCCCTACCCTACCTCTACCCCTACCCTACCTCTACCCTACCCCTACCCTACACCTACCCCTACCCTACACCTACCTCTAATCTACCCCTAACTTTGTCTGAAAAATAAAAATAAAAATTTAAGAGTGGACTACCCCTAACATTTAGGGGGATGAAAAATAGATTTTGGCCGATTCTCATAGATACCGGATAAGCACAAAAAATTTCATCAAAATCGGTTAAGCCGTTTCGGAGGAGTATGGCAACGAAAACTGTGACACGAGAATTTTATATATTAGATATAGATTGTCGCTTTCTGCATAATTTTCGTAAAAAGGGGTACCTACACAGTTTTAGCATATAAGAGTAGATAGGTAAATCATCAGCCCGTATAACGTCCACTGCTGAACATAGGCCTCCTCCCGAGAGGGAGGGTATTTGCCATAGTCACCACGCTTGGCAGGCGGGTTGGTGACCGCAGTATTATGTTGTACCACACAAGGAAACGCTGCTGCCCGTTCCTTGACATACGATTATTATAGATGATGTTATAACAATCGGGACCAACGGCTTAACGTGCTTTCCGAGGCACGGAGGGTAGTCCCTCAACCAACCAGACCCGGAAAGAAATCTTAGAATTTACACAAAGATTTTGTGTCCGGTGTGGGGATCGAACCCACGACCTCCGAGATTCAAGGCGAGCCAAATACCGCTACGCTACGGAGGTAAATATATTAAAATATTTAACTATTCGCTCTATTTCTTCTCTAACAAAAGACATCAACGAGCCTAACAGTGGTATTCAAGAACATTTATTATATTGATTTTTTTGCGGACGGACATATTTAGTTAGCCACGAGGCTTTTGCTACTTCACCGGGCATAAACGTGAGCAGAGCTCCATCCTAGATAAATGGTTTAAACACTACTAACTAAGCAACCTGCGCAAGAGGGCGCCCCCTGTGGGGCTTGGACCTCGGCTCAGGGCGGTCGCTGGCGATGAGATTGAGGGATTTTGACTTTTTATATTTTAGGCAAGTTTTGTGCAACTGTCGCTCTACTTTACAGTTCACGGGCCTCTCGGACTTTAGATCGCGTGGGGACGCGTCGCGTTCGCGGGCGTACTCTTCTCCGACGGGTCGGATTGGGTGGTCTCTGTGTAGTGGTGCTAGTTTCTTGCAGTCTTTTTACTGCTAGTTGGTAGATTGTTATTTCGTCGTTCGGGTCATCTAGGATGCCCCGAGGCCGACGGTGTTTACGACGCGTTGTGGGCAAAGGCCTATAGTCGGATGCTGCAACAACCAACGTGTTGCGCCGTGAATTCGAAGAAGCGTTCCGACGCCTCTTTTATCCCCTGCTTGATGGAAGGACCTCGGCTCAGGGCGGTCGCTGGCGATGAGATTGAGGGATTATGACTTTTAGAATTTTAGGAGGTTTTGTGCAACTACTGTCTCTATTGCTTTAGTATTAGAAATCAAAGTGACACCTTAAGGTTAATCACGTAAGGATATTACTATGACTTTGATAAAAAGTCTTCTCAACTCAGCGTTTACTTTGCATGCAAAACATATATAATACTAGCTGCGCCCCGCGGTTTTACCCGCTTTACTCTGCTCCAATGGGTCGGAGCGTGATGTTTTTTAGCCTATATGTTAATCCAGCGTATAACCTATCACGGTGCAAAATTTCAGCCAATTCCGGTCAGTAGTTTTGGCGTGAAAGAGTAACAAACATCCATCCATACTTACAAACATTAATATATAAAGCTGAAGAGTTTGTTTGTTATCGCGTTAATCTCAGAAACTACTGGATCGATTTGAAAATTTCTTTCAGCGTTAGATAGTCCATTTATCAAGGAAGGCTATATGCTATATTGAATTATTAAGTTCCTACGGGATAAGGAGTTACGCGGGTAAAATTGCGGGCGGGAAGCTAATTTTTGATATGTAAATTTATTAAGTTAATAAAGCTTCTATAATATAAACAAGTAAATGTTTGAAGCTAAATATTGTTGCTGTTTTTTTTCGGTTTTCGGTTTGACTTACGTAGATAGCCATAAGGCTTTTGCTACTTCACCGGGCAAAATTGTTCTTGTATTCGACTGTGAATGATAGCGAGCGTAGAATGACGTAACAGCAAGAATTAAAACATGCGTTAACCGCTACTGTAGCGCTGTGTAGAAAGTAGTTTAGTGTAGTTGTTTTGTTTTGTAGTGTCGCAAACTAAAACGACTACTAAGTAATAATGACGTAGGACTAACTTGGAAGGTGCATTACGTATGCACCTATACAGATAAATGATCTACACTAATATATAAAGTTGATTAAAGTGTGTTTGTTTGCTTGAACGCGCTAATCTCAGGAACTACTGGACCAATTTGAAAAAATCTTTCAGTGTTAGGTAGCCCATTTATCGGGGAGGGCAGAAGCGGATGGGAATAATTAAGAAGTTCCTTACGGGAAAGACGGTTATGCGGATTAAACCGCGCGCGGGAAGCTAGTGTAATATGTACATAATTTCAGTTTACATATAAGGTGTTTAGTTAGACAGAGTGTCGAGCTAACTCAATGATTGTGTGTGTGTATGTCTGTAATGAATAAACTCAAAAACTACTGTGCCATTTTTTTTTAAGACAACTCTCGCTCTACTTAAATAAATCCCTGTGTCGCGGGGGACTTTACAAACATTCATTTTACGGACACAAAGTACACCCAGACTCAGAACAACTATTTGCGGTTCACACAAATAATTGTCCCGGGTGGGAATCGAACCCAGAAAATTCTTTCACCATTGGAAAGCTACATTCACCCTGAGTGCCATAGGCTATTTTTAATGATGAAGTTCCCACGGGAACGGGAGCCGCGCGGGTGAAACCGCGCTCGGGAAACTAGTATTTAACAAAGCAGGAGGCTTATCACGTAACGATATTAGTATGAATTTGATAAAAATGTCTTCTTAATAATACAATAACTAATAGATGCACCCCGCGGCTTTACCCGCGTCACTCTGCTCCATTGGGTCGGAACGTCATAATATGTAGCCTATATGTTAATCTAGCTTAAAAACTATCCGCGTGCAAACTTTCAGCCAAATCCATTCAGTAGTTTTCTGGAAAGAGTAACCAATATCCATCCATACTTACAAACTTTCGCGTTTATAATATGAGGAGCATATCATAGGAAATTCGTTACAATAACCCTACAGTAATGAAGACATGTTTATCTAAGTCATTTTTTTTTTCGGTTTGACTTACGTTTGTAGCCACGAGGCTTTTGCTACTTCACCGGGCATACAGGCGAGCAGAGCGCCAGCCTTAATAAATTGTTTAAAAACTACAAACTAAGCAACCTGCGCAATAGGGCGCCCCCTGTGGGGCTTGGACCTCGGCTCAGGGCGGTCGCTGGCGATGAGATTGAGGGATTACGACTTTTAGTATTTCAGGGGAGTTTTGTGCAACTGTCGCTCTACTTTACAGTTCGCGGGCCTCTCGGACTTCGGGTCTACGAGGGTATCGGATGGTACTTTGCGATTTTGCAAATTACGGGTCAGGAGGACGAGGGGGGACGCGGGCGCCCTCTTCTCCGGCGGGTTGGATTGAGTGGTCTCTGTGTAGTGGTGCTAGTTTCTTGCAGTCTTTTTACTGCTGGTTGGTAACTTGTTATCTCGTCGTCCGGGTCATCTAGGACGCCCCGAGGCCGACGGTGTTTACGACTCTTTGTGGGCAAAGGCCTATAGTCGGATCCTGCAACAACCAACGGGTTTGGGTGTTGCGCCGCGGATTCGAAGAAGCATTCCGACGCCTCTTTCATCCACTGCTTGATGAAAGGCGGTTGGAGATCAGAATGTAAGTTGCGATTACGAATGAACCACGGTGCCCCGGTGGCCCGTCGATTGAATCTACTTTGAACAGTTTGTAAGCGGTACAAACTGCTAGACGCGGTATGAGCAAATACTGTGCTCGCGTACGTCATAATCGGTCATATACACGTGGTATAAATCCTAAACTTATTATCAAGTGATAATGTGCTGCGTGAATTTAGAAGACAGTGCAGTCGACTGAGCGTAAGTAAAGCGCGTGCACGAACGGTTTCTACATGCGCTCTAAAGTTTAGCTTTCGGTCAAGGATTACGCCTAAGTACTTGGCTTGCCGTTCCCAAGGGATTGGTTCGCCAAACATCTTGACCGGTGGAATGTCCGGTGGACTGTTAAATCTCGAGAAGAGTACCGCAGCACTCTTTGTCGGATTTACTTCTATTCTCCACTTTCTGAACCATTTGCCTAAGGCATTTGATGCGGATTGTAGAGCGTCATGAATGGCGGCATTACTGCGGCCCGAGTAGTATAAAGCGGTATCGTCCGCGAAGAGAGCCAAATAGGCTTTCTTGGGTTTCGGGATGTCACTTGTGTAAAGCGAGAACAGGAGTGGCGAAAGTACTGAGCCTTGTGGCACTCCTGCTTGGATCGGGTGAGGGAAAGAATATTCTCCTTCTACACGATACCTAAACAAACTAAGTCCGGCACTTTGAGTTGGTAGAGCTTATAAATAAAGCCATTGTGCCAGACTTTGTCGATCGCTTTAGCTACGTCGAAGAAGAGTGCTCCCGTATGACATTTGTATTTACCTGACTTAACAAGGATGTGTTCGACAATGCGATGCTCTTGGAGAACAGGAGTGTTTGGCTCGAAAGCTAAACTGCTCATCAGGAAGAAGATTATTATCCATAGTGAAGTCGGGCATATATTATGCGCTCATGAAGCTTACCCAATGATTTGAGAAGACTTATAGGGCGATAAGAAGTGGGATCCTGCTTTGGCTTGTCAGGCTAAGGAATACCAATCACGGTAGCTTCTTTCCACTGGTGTGGAAATATGTTGTTAGCTAGAGCCACGTTGAAAATTGCGGTCAAGAGGCAAAGCAGTGGAGTTGAAAATTGTTTAAGCCCTCGATTGGTAATCCCATCGGGACCTGGGGCCTTTCTGGGATGTAAGTCCTTGATCAAAGATTTCACTTCGTCTTCGGTAACTGCCGGTAGCGCGTCATTATTTTCGTATCGGAGTCATAGTCAGTGCCATAAATAGCCTTTTCTGCGCCCTATGCGAGCTTCTATAACTGCGCCCTTGTTTTTAGATATATTAAAGGTAGTAATAAGGTTTCAATCCCTCACTACCTGACGCTTTGGGAGGTCAAACAAACATAAATTCAGTTAACTAAATATTAGTACTATTAACACATATTTGTTTAGTTCCAGTTGTATCATACTACTATTCATTTTAACAGCTGTATCTGCAGGTACAGTCGACTAATGAGATAAGTTTAAATGTAATGCATTTTTTTAAATTAAAAATATATTTATATTCACGTTTACAAAGCATATTTTGGCTCGGTTATATTAATAAGCCAAAATATGCTTTAACTATTTAGACATTATGTAAATATAACCTATTTTTTTATTAATATAATTATCATCAACATCATCATCATCATCAACAGCCCGTTTACGTCCACTGCAGAACATGGGCCTCCTCTTAACAGACCTTGGCAAGCCAGGATCGTAGAGGGATATTGCTATAATCACCGCTTGGCAGACGGATTGGTAATCGCAGTAAGATGTAAACTTTGAGCTAATAGATGCTGCTGCCCATTGAAACTAAATTAAAAATATATAATTATGTATATATATTTTTAATTTACTTTTCTTATTGTAATAGTTTGATAATCCCAAAACCTTCACCTTATCTCATTTTTGTCAAAAAATCCTAATATTGTTTTCTAAAACATTCTATTGAGTATATTTTTTGTTAATTTTTATCATTTTTTTTCACAGACCACACATATAGCGCCAGCGTTTCAAGACTTCAAGATGGCGGCTGCTGTCAAAATAGAGCGAAAACGATTGATTTATGTCTATGGTCGGTTGTTGAACGCTGCAGGTGGTACCATGTGTAGTGATGTGTTTGTTTGTGTGACCGGGGTGAAGTGGGGTGTATGGCGGCTTGTAAAACTAATTGTAGAATTAATATGCTATTGTTTATAGGTTTATATATCCAAGATATTACACACCAATTAGATTATTGTTCAATTAACAGATCTCTATGTCGCAGGACATATTAAAAAACATACGTATAGGGACTTTCACTTATGTAAAGTTTATTTTTTTTTTTAGTTAACCTGTCTGTCTTTTTGTTTATCACTGTAGACTGTTGACAATCGCTGTAGCTTAGCGGTAATTGGCTCGCTTTAAATCTCGAAGGTCGTGGGTTCGATCCCCACGCCGGACAGGAAATCATTGTTTAAATTCTAAGATTTCTTTTCGGGTCTGGTTGGTTAAGGGACTACCCTCCGTGCCTCAGAAAGCACGTTAAGCCGTTGGTCCTGATTGTTATAACATCATCTATAATAATCGTATATCGAGGATCGGACAGCAGCGTTTCCTTGTTTGGTACACCATAATACTGCGGTTACCAATCCGCCTGCCAAGCGTGATTACTATGGCAAATACCCTCCCTTGCGAGGAGGCCCATGTTCAGTAGTGGCCGTTATACGGGCTTAAGATGATGAGAGGGCATCATTCCTAGACATGCCCAATTCCTGAAAGGTAGTACCAATCTTGATGTAACTTTTTTGTTAAATCCTTATTTTACGCAGATGAAGTCGAATCAGTAGCAAGTCTATACTTTTATACTATACTAGCGGCCCGCCCCGGCTTTGCACGGGTGGACTTTTATACCCTACCCCTGCCCTACCCTACCCCTGCCCTACCCTACCCCTACCCTAACCCTACCCTACTCCTACCCTACCCTTACCCCTACCCTACCCTACCCCTACCCTACCCCTACCCCTACCCTACCCCTACCCCTACCCTACCCCTACCCCTACCCTACACCTACCCTACCCTACCCCTACCCTACCCTACCCCTACCATACCCCTACCCTACCCCTACCCTACCCTACCCCTACCCTACCCCTACCCTACCCTACCCTACCCTACCCTACCCCTACCCAAAAGTATCCTATGTCCTTCTCGCAGTTCTTAGCTACCTCCCTACCAATTTTCAGCCAAATCGGCTCAGCCGTTCTTGAGTTATAAATAGTGTAACTAACACGACTTTCTTTTGTTTTTAAAATGTATTCTGCTATTCGGGACGGAAACAAATCCAACAAATCAAAAACCATGGCAATCGGTCCAGCCGTTCTCGAGTTATAAGTGTTGTAACAAACACGACTTTCTTTTATATATATAAGATAAACTAATATTAAAAAAGCGAAAGATGTACGTTACGTACGATTTGAAGGGAAACCTATACATTAATATTATACAAAGGTAAAGTTTGAGAATTCTTTATGAGTTTGTTGTTTAGCAATCTCTGAATCTACTGAATCAATTATACAAATTCTTTTACCAGTAGAAAGCCCCATTATTTCATTGGCCATATTTTAATTCAAGGTTTCCACGGGAACGGGATTTCGCGGACAAATCCGCGCGGGACAGCTAGTCTATACTAATATTATAAAGAGGAAAGATTTGTATGTAAGTATGTTTGTAACGAATTGGCTCAAAAATTAAGTACTTGACCGATTTTAAAAATACTAGGCGGATTGGTGACCGCAGTGTTATGTTGCATATGTTACACAGGGGAAACGCTGCTGCCCGTTCCCTGGTTCGTTTGTTATAGATGATGTTATAACAATCGGGACCAATGGTTTAACGTGCTTTCCGAGGCACGGAGGGTAGTCCCTCAACCAACGAGACCCGGCAAGAAATCTTAGAATTTACACAAAGATTTCTTGTCCGGTGTGGGGATGGAACCCACGACCTCCGAGATTTAAAGCGAGCGAATTACCGCTACGCTACGGAGGTTGTCTATGTATGATTAGATCCTTAAAACTACGTAACGGATTTTGATGCGGTTTTTTTTAATAGATAGAGTGATTCAAGAGGAACGTATATATATATAATACATCAGCCTTGCACCCGTGCGGAGCCGGGGCGGGTCGCTAGTAATAAATCAATGTGAAACTATAAAAGAAATTGTCTAAAACGTAAATTTTACACTAATCATAATCAACAACTGTCAAACTGTCATTACTAAACAAAAGCCTGTCAAAGCAAAACATTAATTTGTAGTACAAACTATATACACGGACCTACAGTCGAATTCGTATCATCAGTAATTTACATTAAAGTGTCAGTCCTCCCTTTTAACACAGCCATTTGTCTGTGAGCTGATAACATCTAATGGAACGACGTGTCGCGAATGTAATTAGTGAAGGCATATGGCGTTGTTAATGTGAATGAGGTGTATATACTTATTATGGTTATGGTTTGTCTTGTATCATCATCAGCTCGTATATAGTCCACTGCTGAACATGGGCCTCCTCCCCGGGGAGGGTATTGCCATAGTCACCACGCTTGGCAGGCGGGTTGGTGACCGCAGTATTATGTTGTAACACACAAGGAAACGCTGTTGCCCGTCCCTTCATATACAATTATTATAGATGATGTCATAACAATCGGGACCAACGGTTTAAAGTGCTTTCCGAGGCGCGGAGGGTAATCCCTCAAACAACCAGACCCAGAAAGAAATCTAAGAATTTACACAAGATTTATGGTCCGGTGTGGGGATCGAACCCACGACCTCCTAATTTACCGCTACGCTACGGAGGTTGTCCTATATAACTTATTTATTACAAGCTTCCCGAGCGCGGTTCCATCCCCGTAACTATCGTTCCCGTTGGATCTTCATAATTAAATATAGCATATAGCCTTCCTCATTAAATGGGCTATCTAACACTGAAAGAATTTTTCAAAACAAACAAACATACATACAAACTCTTCAGCTAGAGGTATATCATACTAATATTATAAACGCGAAAGTTTGTAAGTATGGATAGATGGATAGATGTTTTTTACTCTTTCACGCCAAAACTTCTTAACGGAATTGGCTGAAATTTTGCACCGGGATAGGTTATACGTTTTATTAACATATAGACAAAACATCACGCTCCGACCCACTGGAGCAGAGTAACGCGGGTAAAACCGCGGGGCGCAGCTAGTATTTGTATAAGTTTAGGTGTCGCGATATCACCCAGGTAGATCCTGGTCCCTTGGGAATTTAGTCTGAAGATATAGCCTATATTAGTCCTGGATAATGTAGCTATTTAATTGTGAAAGAATTTTCAAAATACAGTATAAACTGTCAGGGACGCCCGAAGGAGCAAGTACTTATTCCTTTCCCCCTATAGTCTCATAGGGGAGCAGAGCCCATGTTCCTTGCTCCTTGTGGCTATGGGAATGGCGGTAGATGGTGCGTCTGTAACCTTCCAAGACGTCGTCTACAGAGTGGGTGATCTTCATGATCAATTTCCCTCACCAGGACTTTCTGTGACATAATAAATTCACAGAAGGATCACGTTTTCAAGCATCTTATTGTTGATGGTCGAGAGAGCGATGGTGAGAGGTCGGGTTCTACTTGAGCGACGAGCTCATTCGCGTCGACCGCGCCGGACACCTCTAATATGGGGTCAGTGTTATACAAGCCGATAATCCTGATGATGAATTGATGATGCTAATAAAAATATATAGCGGTAAACTATGGTGAAAGTCTCGTAAATGATCGTGGGTGGTAAAAAAACTGTGTGTAAAATCTTTTTTTTTTTTTGGGTTTAGTTGGTTGAGGAACTATACTTGAGTCCAGAAAGTAGTTAACGTAAAGCCGTTGTTTCTTATTGTTATAACAAATGTATGATTATCGTATACCTAGCAGGTAACAGGCAGCAGCATTAAGCAGCACTTGTTTATTTTATTGTATTAAATACTGCGATCGCCAACCCAGATGGCAAGCATTGTGACCTTATCAAAACTCCCTTCGAACGTGGGCCTTATTCAGCAGTGGACTATATATACGGGCTAATGATAAATCTAAATAGTAATTCAAGTGGCTGAACTATACTATTACTTACTAATGCAATAGACATAGTTATAATTGTCTATTGCTATTAATATAGTGTTAGGCGCTTGCTACTAAATTCCATATTTTTGTATCATAAATACGGAACCGGTTGTACAGGTTTTTAGAATGCTACATCTACTCATCGTATTCGTATAAAGTGTAAACTTCCGATGTCCCCGTAGACCCGAAGTCTGAGAGGTCCGCGAACTGTCAGGTAGAGCGGCAGAGTACAAAACTCGCCTAAAAAACAAAAAGTCATAATTCCGTCAGTGACGACCCTGAGCCGAGCTCCAAGTCCCACACGGGGGCCAGAAGTGCGCAGGTTGCTTAGTTTGTACTTTATTAAACATTTAAGCCAAGGATACACTAGGGGACAAATGTCGTGCGACATGTGTCGCCAGTGACGTTGGGTGAAGTAACACGACGTTGCCGGACTTCGGTCGACATGTCTGGCAACATCGCGCGACAAGGGCCGCCAACTACATCGAGTGAAGTAGCGCGACGTTGCTGGACTTCGCTCGACATGTCTGGCAACATCGCACCACAGCCAACAACACTACCTCGGTGGGTGTAATGATATCGATTGCCTTGTGAAACAAAACATCGTGATGTCGCCAGATATGTCCGGCGAAGTTTCACGAAGTTGCACGACTTCGCCTGACGTCGCTGCGGACATAAGTAGTGCGTTGACGCCATATTTGTCAGGTGAAATCGGCTGGCTTCGCTTGACATGTCGCCGATACATGTCGTGGCACATTTGTCTCCTAGTGTATCATTGGCTTTATAAACGCTAGAGCACTTCTCGCTTCACACCCATTTAAAAAGATCCGGTTTACCGCTTAAAGTGACAAAAGAAATGCTTAATAATTTACACCTTGGAATAACGTAGTATATTTACGAAACGTATAACCCGCGAATAAAGAGCTTTTACTGTACACACTCTTTTTTTCTGGATGGACATAATAATATGTAGTTAGCCACGAGGCTTTTGCTACTTCACTGGGCATAAAGGCGAGCAGAGCTCCAGCCTAGATAAATGGTTTAAACACTACAAACTATGTAAATTATTGTAGATGGAAATAAATTATTTGGAAGTCCTCATAGCTGAAGGATAATAGACATAAACTGCTACCTTTAGTTAATAAAACGAACGTTATCATTACACACAAGTTAACATCACCTGCTCTACACAATGTTATAGGTATGTAAGTATAATTTATTTTATTACTCCTAGCTACAATTTGAATTCATAGTATTCTTAAAATTATTGAACAAATTATTGCCATGATTAAATACTTCAATAAATAGGTTTTTTTAGTTAAATTCTTCTTCCTACTATAGTAAATAACGATATTAGTGCGTTATGATGGTTATAACCAATACGCACGTATATCGTACGACGTTTTTTAACACATTTGCGAGGAAACAGAAAATAAAAACATTTTTCACATTACAAGTACAAAGAAAAGAAAATTTGAGAAAAATGGCGCGAGGATTATTTTCTGCCGTAGCTGCGTGAAAATGTTGGCAAAGACGTTAGAGCATGCAGCCAAGTTTTTAAATTACCGAATAAACAGATTTTTTTTATTTTAAACTAGCGCCCCGACCCGGCTTCGCACGGGTGGACTTTTATACCCTACCCCTGCCCTACCCTAACCCTACCCTAACCCTACCCTACCCCTACCCTACCCTACCCCTACCCTACCCCTACCCTACCCTACCCCTACCCTATCCCTACCCTACCCCTACCCTACCCCTACCCTACCCTACCCCTACCCTATCCCTACCCTACCCCTACCCTACCCCTACCCTACCCCTACCCTACCCCTACCCTACCCCTACCCTACCCCTACCCTACCCCTACCCTACCCCTATCCCTACCCTACCCCTACCATACCCCTACCCTACCCCTACCCTACCCTACCCCTACCCCAACCCTAACCTACCCCTACCCTACCCTACCCCTACCATACCCTACCCCTACCCTACCCTACCCTACCCCTACCCAAAAGTATCCTATGTCCTTCTCCCAGTTCTTAGCTACCTCCCTACCAATTTTCAGCCAAATCGGTTCAGCCGTTCTTGAGTTATAAATAGTGTAACTAACACGACTTTCTTTTGTTTTTAAAATGTATTCTGCTATTCGGGACGAAATCAAATCCAACAAATCAAAAACCATGGCAATCGGTCCAGCCGTTCTCGAGTTATAAGTGTTGTAACAAACACGACTTTCTTTTATATATATAAGATAGATAAACTGAATCTGTGAATGCACACTGTTGCTTTCCCGCCATTTTAACAGCGCGCTAGCGCTGCCTACTGACTGGCGCCGCGCGGCGATTAGTTTGAAATTTGAATAGCAACAGCGCGCGAAATGGCAAATAATACTGTTATGGAATTTGTATGGACTATAACTTAACTATTTGCTTTGGTAACACACGCGTTTTTTATGACCCGCTTTACATATTTAAAACCGGTGGAATTACATCAGTTTTTGTGTTAAAAAATATTATAAACGCGAAAGTTTGCAAGTATGGATAGATGGATGGATGTTTGTTACTCTTTCAACTATTGAATAGATTTGGCTGAAACTTTGCACGGGGATAGTTAATAAGCTCGATTAACATATAGGCTACAAAAAATCACGCTCTGACCCACTGGAGCAGAGTTACGAGGGTAAAACTGCGGGCCGTAGTGTTGTTATAATTTAGATTATTAGATATTGTATTTTCCGATTATTATTGTAATGCATAGTCTTCATGTACCTATTGTAAAATAAGATTGATAGATAACTTTTTTTTTAAGATTACGAGCAGTGTTTTGCAGTCTACTAGTATTCTTGTTAAGCTAAAATACTTGTGTTACGAGTGGGTTCACGTCGGTAGTGCAATGGGTGGGGTTCGAACCGGCAACCTCAAGATCACAAGTCCGCTACCCTAGTCATTGGGCTACGGCCGCTTTTTGAAAATTTTACACATAAAAACAAGAACACGCCGCCGGTATAACTGGCGGCTTTATTACAAAGTACTTAAAATTGGAGACAATTACAAATTATACCATAAATGCCGTTCCCGTAGGAACTTCATCATTAAATATGTGTCCCGTACTAAAAAAGTTGCTAGGACATTAGGTAACTTAAGGAAATTTTCTATAATTTATCTATGCTCATATTATAAAGCTGAAGAGTTTACTAAAAGCTATACAATTAACCGTTTTCAAAACTCCAGCAATAGGCAACGTAGCCGAGTCTCAGCTGCAAAGCCTTGCGCACCGACGAAGGGTTGCCTGTTTGTCGGTTTTTTATCGGATACATTTCGGAGAGTGTGCTGAGGAACTGCACAACTTAGTTCTGCCTTCCCCTTTCTTCTATCGGACAACAAGACACTCGGAGAGGCGCCATCAGTACATGGTCGATATTCCCAAAATACGTACGAAGTGCTTCGAGTCCACGTTTTTTGTACGTACTGCGAAGATGTGGAACTCCTTGCCGGGGTCTATATTTCCCGATAAGTACGATATGGGTCTCTTCAAATCAAGAGTAAACCGGTTCCTTCTAGGTAAGCGTGCTCCATCCTAGGCTATTCCGATGCTTAACATCAGGCAGGGTGTAGTCAAACGCTAACCTACTTCTTCAAAAAAAAAAAGCAAAACTTTCCAAGTAATCCCGGTTTGTAACCAAATGATTTACTCACTACTACTTACTACTAAGCACTGACGGCCGATGAAGCAGAAAGGTTCTCGTGTGGAGACCACGAACTGACAAGCGCAGCGTGGGACGACCGCCTGCACGATGGACCGACGACCTCATAAAGGTCGCGGGGAGTCGGTGGATGCAGGCCGCTAGCTATCGTTCCCGCTAGAAATCGATGGGGGAGGCCTATGTTCAGCAGTGGACTACAACAGGCAGAAGATGCTGATGATAATGACTACAACTGTTACTAAGTACTACATTTTTTTTTATCAGCCATTTACGTCCACTGCTGAACATGGGCCTCCCCTTAAACAGACTTGGGCAAACCAGGTTTGAGGAATATGGCCGTTAAATTGCTTGGCAGGCATATTGGTGATGGTCGGATTGCGTATGCGTACCCGGCCCCCGCCAACGGTGGGCCTGTAGTGGTGTAGGGTCCTCTCCTCGTGGTATGAGTTTAGTATACCACGCTATGGAGAGGGCGAGTCCCACATATCCCACCGCCAGCGCGCGAATACGCTGCAGCGGCGGTGGGAATGCGTCAATGCATTTCCCACTGGACAACAAAAAAAAAGGCATTTTGGTGATCGCAATAATATGGGAGTACCTATCTATAAGCTGATAGATTCTGCTGCCCCTCCAACAGGTTTAATCCCTCTTACACTTATAATTTAAAAAATAGATATGATTCCAAAGACTTGACGACGGAATGAAGTTGCGACTCGTGGTTTTTTATCTTAATTTTATTTTTGGGAAAGGCATGATTCCTCTGTGGACTCAGAAAGGGTCTGCATTTGTTTGCGAGTTTTTACAACTAAGTACTACACTCACTCCACTGCTGAACATGGGCCTCCTCTTAAACAGACTTTTTCAAACCAGGTTTATATATAGGTTTATATAAACATATAATATTGCTTGGCAGGCGTATTGGTGATCGCAATAATATCGGAGTATCTTAAATCCCTGTTACCTGTTTTTTTTTTTCGATTTTCATACGTAGTTAGCCACGAGGCTTTTGCTACTTCACCGGGCATAAAGGCGAGCGAAGCTCCAGCCTTAATAAATGGTTTTAAAAACTACAAAATAAGCAACCTGCGCAAGAGGGCGCCCCCTGTGGGGCTTGGACCTCGGCTCTGGGCGGTCGCTGGCGATGAGATTAAGGGATTATGACGTTTAGTATTTTAGGGGAGTTTTGTGCAACTGTCGCTTTACTTTACGGCTCTCGGACTTCAGCTCTACGAGGGCATCGGATGGTATCCTTCTTACCACACTCATAGGAAGATATGGGATGGTATATTCTACGCCGGAAACCACACGGCATTTACTATGTTATATCATTATACATGGGCCTCCAAAATCATGACCTCACATCTGAGTTTGACCTTCGGTTGGTATCAGGACGATCGCTCTCGTGACTGACACATTCTTGTCCGATGTATCAATCATAGTACGGACAGAAAGCCGTAGTCCAATGGCTTGTCGGACTTGCGATGTTGTGGTCACCTTTTCGATTACCACCCATTGCACTACCGACGTGAACCCATTCGTAACACAAGCATTTTAGCTTAGCATAGGTTAACATGAATATTAGTAGAGTGCTAACTTTGTTAGTAATAAAAAAAAAGATATGAATCCTAAGATTTTTACGATGAAATTAAAATGCGACTCGTGGTTTTTTATCTTCCTTTTATTTCTGATTCCTCTGTAGACTCACAAAGGGAATTCATCCATCAGGATAGATGCAAAGAAATACCAACATTTGTAGGTACTTTAGGTGTTAAAAGTAGGTATGAATTCTAGCGTGCTCTTCGTCGAATTCGACGAAAAGTTTTAAAGACTTTTGGTAGGAAAACGACACACGGACATTCATATAAATACCTACTCGCTGACTCAGTGTAGGTACGTGTCAGCATCATATCACAGCGTCACAATCTTTTAAACTTTTTACCACACTCAGATAAACAGAACAATAAATTATATTTGTCACTTAAATAATATCTATAATAACATTATTAATTAAAATTACATTTAGGCTGACCGCACAGTCAAGCTCAATACGCCGCGCCGTCACCCGCTGCCCCCTCGTCTTTATGTGACATACGCTCGAGGAATGAGCACGCCCAATGTGCGGTCAGTCTTAGTAGTCTCATTAGTTTAGTCGACCATTAGTAATTTAATATATTTAATTTTTAGTAAAAATAAAATAGCAATATCTACGTAGTTGTGTTTTTTTTAACAATTAGGTACCTACAAAATAAAAGACAAGGCTGACTTTTGACTGACTTTAACCCAATATAGACGTCACGATTTTTATATTTAAAAAGTCTTAAATGTGGGTCTTTTGAGTCTATGTAGTCTTCTGCATCCATTTTTTTAAGTCTTCTTGAGTATATATATATCCATTTACTGTGTCCCACTTTGATGAAAGAAAGAACCCCAATGATTTCAAATTGCTTACACCATACTTAGCTTTAGCTACTAGTAAATGGTTGTTCGCGTTTATTATAACAATTATAATAATTAATGTGCTAAGTTTGTTAAAACGCACACGGAAACTGCTAACTCAAGTGAACATGGTTAATGATGACATAAAAACGCAACTTCCGTTCAAACCCTTTTCTAATTATTATCTTACGGTAGAAAACTCACGTCTATCTAAATCAAAAAAATACCGATAATAGAATACCTATCTGGTTACAGCAACGTAACTAACGTGAGTCGCCATTTAATTAAAAGAACCCCACGGCGAACATTTAAATCATTACTAATTAAATGTTAATGCCGCTTTTAATACGAAAGTAACTCAAATGATTTTTCCCGCCGCCCCGGTATTTCCTGCCTTCCGTTTTCCCGGAGGAGGATCGCTCCGCCAATCACCAAGACCGCCATGTTGTTAGGTAGGCGGGGCCATCAACTCAGCTGTTGCCATCTCGTTCTTTATTTGGGTTTTCTCGCTCGCTCGCAACGCCCGCTCATTGGCCGCAACGCAATTAAGCGCGGGAATCCGAATTCTATTTTTGAAGTAAATATTTTTTCAGCGTGTGTTTGTGTTACCTTGTCGAGTTTAATGACACCTGTCATGTGAAAGGATCTCCTTCGATCATCCGTGTATTGCATTCGTTCGTATTATAGATGTAAGCCATAGATACATAATGTAAATCTTTGGAGAATTTATGCGTGTAAATTAACACATTTTGATGTTATTCTCGAAAGATATATTGATGCTGTTGAACAAATTGATCGATAAATCTGTTGTATGTTAGGTGGGCGGATTAGTTGCCCTTGTGTTAAATTAACCATTTTCGAGTGATGACAGCTTGATAGTTCTATCCAAAATAGAGAGTTAAAAGTATTGTGTAGTTATGCCTAATGGTCGTCCATTTTTGTGTTTATTTTTCGAAGGATATTTAAAATCTGAGATTTAAGAAGACTGGGCTGAATAACTGATAATTAATGGCGTGCCCTAAATGCTAGATATTGAGACATGTGTTACTTAAAAAAAAGTAAGGTATGAACATGAGAAACGATATAGACAGAACGAAAAGCAAACAATTAGTGTTAGTTTAGTTTTAAGATAAGATAAGTACAAAGTAGTTAGGTACCTACCGTATTCAATTTACGGCGCAATAAATATTTAACAATGTTATACTACGTCGAGTTTTATTCCGGACAATTAGGCAAAGAATAGGTATTAGGTACAACAAGAACTTTGTTTTGTTGATAAAAAAAAAATGATAACCATGATAAAAAATAATATTGAAATAAAAAAAATGATGATAATGATTAATTTTATTATTGAAATAAAAAAGTAAGGTTTCGCAATTATAAATGAAAAATAATATCTCATAAATATCATATTACTACGGTGACTTAATGTCGATTCATTCATCGAAGTTTTTAATTATTTTTTGACATAATAATCGTGCTGTTTTGTCAATTACCTACGTCACGAATTTTGAGTGTTAAGGGATTCACATTTTTTTTACATAACCCCATACAAATTAACCGGCCGTGTTAAACCATTAAATCATATGATCGAGCTGACCACTTAACAGAAGATTTAGACTAACTTAAACAACTTTGATGGAAGAATCGATAATCGAATAGCGATAATTGCTATTCGATTATCGATTCTTCCATCAAAGTGATTTATCAAATATAATTTTTCATTCATAATTTATAAAATAAAGTTCTGGGAATTTCCTTTATTTGAGTGAACCACGAATACTTAAGTAGTTGTATTGAGTCTGTATGTACTTTGTGTCCATAAATTATATGTTAGTAAAGTTCCTGTGACACAGAGACATACACTAATCCTGGAGTTACTTTATTCATGTGGTTTAAAAACAAAGTACTTAATAAGGTAAGTTTAAAATCATGTTCTTATGATGCGTCTCTTTCTTTTACTACAACCAGTTCTGGACTGAGAGGAATCCTTTTGTAAATAAATTTTGTTACAATTATTAATAAAGCAGTATTGTTTCAGAGCAACTCACTCCCAAGCAGTTTTGTCATTGACATAATCAGAAATTCAGGTCAACAAAATTTTACTTTTTTCAAGATGCAGAATTTATTTTTTAATATTTGTATTTGTCAGTGTTAATTAAAATCTGAACAATAATTTTTGTCATATTTGATTTTAAATTTATAAAAATATGCCGATTTAGCTATATTTGCAACTTTATTAAGAATAGAATAATATTGTTATTTTTAACATAATAATAGATTGATAGTCAAACAACTGAAATTTTTAATAGAATTTACAAAAAGTTTATATGATTTTCTACTGCAAAGATATCAAAGATTTTGTTGGTCTTAATTTTTCTCATACATTTCAATAGAGTCATTTTGTATGGAGTTTTTACTGTTGGCACTCAAATGTAAATATTATCATAAAAAAACATTACAGCAACAAAATCATAAATATTAATTGGAATTCAGAATAGCTACTTACAAAATCAGTCATTATACAATTTTACTAATAAACTTATTAGAATATTACTTAACTTATGTTTATAAAAGGCTTAAATGCCAATTTTCTACTTTTTTTTGTCAAATATCTCTAAAATTAGACGTGACAGAATATTTTTATGATGAAACAATATCCATCATTCTCTGAGATGACAAATAAATGTGTGTTTTTCTGTGCATCAAAAACCTTGTCGACCTGTATATAAAAAGAGTTTTTATATAATTTTTCTTTGACATATCTCGAACATCATTAGGATGTTTGTTGTAAAAGGATTGCTCATTTTGTGGAGACGTCTAGCATCAAACAATAAAACAAGAATATGCTTAGTTCTAGTATTAACATTATGAGAGTCGCTTTTTTTCTTAAAACTATATCAATATTCTAATGAACATTATAAAAGGTTTTCATAGGCATAATAATACTCCATAATCCATCCATTACTTGATAATTGATGACAATTGCTCATCGTTTAACATGTATTATATTTTTATAGATAATCAACACATAGTATAAAACAAAGTCGCTTCCCGCTGTCTGTCCGTACCTATGTATGCTTATATCTTTAAAACTACGCAACGGATTTTGATGCGGATTTTTTTATTGGATAGAGTGATACACGAGGACAGTTGATATGTATAATACATCAGCATTACATCCGTGCGAAGGAGGGGCGGGTCGCTAGTAGTAAATACATAGTAGGTCGATGTTTACTAAGGGCTAACAAATGTGTAAATTAAAGTGACAGAAACTCCTCTAAAGGTACCTACTTATAAGTTAGTAGTTGTCAATAAGCTGGAGCCGTGGTTGTCTGTTTGCCCGATAAAGTAACAAAATCCTCGTGGCTTCATCGGCGTCAGTCCGAAAAATACAGTCTAAAAATGTATCAAATTGATGCAAGTGGTTTAGGTACGCTGTATTTCAGTTTCAGTTAAACTAGTGTTCGCTAATGGTTGAAATTAGACCATGATTTAAAAAAAATACTAGTATAATACACTCCTTCTCTATATAAACTATAAGTGTTAACTCCTGCGTCCGCGCAATTGACGTCAAATGGGGTAGGAGGTACCTACATATAATAAAACTGTACAGGTCGATTGTGTGCAAAAAGAAAAAAAAAATTTTTGTTTCTCTATCTTTTTGTTGTTTGTACGGGCTAAACTCCGAAACTGTTGCACCGATTTCAATGAAATTTCATTGCATGGTGTTTCCTTACATCCCCGGTCAACATTTAATACCAGAAAATTAATGAGTTTCCGTGGGATAGTTAAAAGACCGATGGAATAACAAACACACGGACAAAGTAGCGGGCATCAGCTAGTATAATAATAAGTACGAGATAGCGGTGCTGTCCACTTTCCATTATACCAAATAGACCTACAACAATAAATTTCCTACCAACTATGTTTTAAAATCTAAACTTTAACGAGAAATATTATCATTATTATATTAATAACTATATAGCGACCCGCCCCAGCTTTACACGGTTGCAATGCTGATGTATCATACATATTAAACCTTCCTCTAGAATCACTCTATCTATTGAAAAAAACCGCATCAAAATTCGTTGCGTAGTTTTAAATTTTAGCATACATAGGGACGGACAGACAGCGGAAAGCGACTTTGTTTTATACTATGTAGTGATTGTGAAAGGATTTTTAAAGTCAGTTCATTCGATTTTAAATTGAAAAGACGAACAAAAATATAACATAAATCCATGTTTTTTTTTTAATAATTATAAGTATAAAAATACATAGAACACACATAAATATTATTTATCTTAATTAAAAGTAAGTAAAAGTGTCTCTTCTATCAGATACAACTCACGCTATCGGTCTGTTGACATGCACTCTCACGTTTGACATATGTCACTGTCCACTGACATTTGCGTCGAGTGCCGATATAAAGGCGGCTGGCAAATATACAAATAAAATATCTATTTTAAGTAATTTGAATTGAGTTTTAATGCTAATGTTGTTGCTAATGACGATAAAGTGTTGTTATTGCAATTGTAATTGTATATTGTATTTGAACACATGACAGTAAGTGATAAAAATAAGAAAGAAAGTAGGTACAAATCTCATCATCATCATCAGCGATCATCAGGCGAGTTGGTGACCGCAGTATTATGTTGTACCACACAAGGAAACGCTGCTGCCCGTACCTTGATATACGATTATTATAGATGATGTTATAACAATCGGGACCAACGGCTTAACGTGCTTCCCGAGGCATGGAGAGTAGTCCCTCAACCAACCAGACCCGGAAAAATATCTTAGCATTTTCACAAAGATATCCTGTAAGGCGTGGGGATGGAATCTACGACCTCCGAGATTTAAAGCGAGCCAAATACCGCCACGCTCCGGAGGTTGTCTATACTTAATACTTATGTATAAGTCTCATCATCAATCATAATTATGAATTATAAGTCCTATAAGCTCGTATCAACATACATTCAGTTTTAATTACAATGTCATTTCATACATTAATTCAATTTATAGATAGTTTTAATTAATTAAGTACTCGTTATGTTTATATTTCATTGCGTATAACAAGCTTATAAAGCCAGTTTCAAGTTATGGCTTCCTCATTTAATCGATATTAATAGTAAAATGTCTAGATTTCCTAGACAATGTTGTAAGATAAAATAAATTGACGCAATTATTTTTTAATTGAAGACGCAAAAAGTTATTTAAACAGCCTAATATTAATTAATGCTACTTGTTGGCCGTACATAAATTATAACGGTCACTTAAAACATTCCTAATGCTAAAATACGAACGAAAACTACTGAAAAAAAAACTTAAATCTCGCAAAAACCTTGCATTTCAACTAGAAAGGTATTGCATGTCGACACGCAACAACGCCATTAAGAAAAAAACTGTACTTATATGTATTTATGGTTCTATAAGCCACATAAGTTTAAGTGTTTCTGATATTCCGAAATGCCATTCGTCAATCACCACGTCTACATTACGCTATATTATCCACATAATTGTTTCATTCTCGATATTAATCTCATTTAAAATTTAATTCGACGCGAAAAACAACTAAGCGACGGAGTCGGCCGCGGCGGGAACTTTGCGCGCGAAACGAAACGTCACATGACACATTGACGCGCGAAAATGTTAATGGCCGCGCACTTTCACAGATAATTTCATTCATTTCCCTATCGCCCGCAAACTAAATCACAGCCTTCGTTTCTTATTTCGTGTAATATAATGTAATTTAGATAGCTGTATGTAGGTACGTTCTCGTTTAAGGCTAATACCAGTTTCTCGGCGTCGTTTACGCGCGCCTGACACGTGATTGACAGGTGAAAGGGCGCGAAATTAGCGGCGGCCGGACGAACGAATGATTCCTTGAGACGTTCCCATTGTCCGTTCATTATATTCACGGTTCATTGATACAAATTATTTTATTTCTAAACAAAAAAGGCACACGCTGTGTTAAACGTTTCGCATTTGCGTAAATGTTCGGGGTTTTAGGCAAATGTTACAATGTAGTGTAGTAGATAATATTATAATAAGTCCATTAAGCGTTTAGTGAGCATATGTTGTGAAGTGCTTTTGATAAGATAGAGCCGTATGTCACGTTACAGCTACCGTGTGGCTTCTGCTAACAGAGCGAGGAAGCGGGGATTAGTTCGCAAACAATGTGATGTTATTATTAAAACGAAAACTCTTTAGATAAAGACGTGGAACAAGGCTGAGGAGATTTGAGATAGCGGGGCTTAAAATGCGTCGGCTGTTGGAGACATTATCTCTGAGCGCGGTGCAACGGCGCGCGCGCAGCCGAACACAATTCAAATTCAATTTACTACACCATAAACTTGTAATGACGACTCTATTATTCCGGTGTCACGTTTAAAAATAGAATTTATTGTTTAAAAGTAAATGGCAGATGTTTAATTAAAGTTTATTATTTACTATTGTTTTAACAATGCAATATATTATTTTAATATATGAGTGTTAACTGGTAATCGAATAATTTGCAACAGCACAAATTGCGAATTATCACGCGAGTAGGTACATTGCGTAGATAAGCCAATATTATTCGCAATGCAATTATTTAAAATTTCTATATTTTACAAACATTTTTTCTAATATTAACTTGCGCTAAAAAGGTAATCCGGGGCCGTTTACAAACATGTTATTCACGGACACAAGGCACACCCATACTCAGAACAACTATCTGAAGTCAAAAAATCTGCAGTTAGGGTAAAAAAAGATAGAACAGCGGCTAAATCTCCAAAAAACATGAATTAAGGTCAATTTGATAGAAGATACGTATCTTCAGTGCCGGATTAGGTCTATAGGTAGCAAGAGTAGCAGATGCTACGGGACCCGCGATTTGGGGGGGCCCGCACACTAAGATACGTGCGCAAGCAAGAAATTGGATCCAAATAATCCTAGATTCAAATCATGGTGCTGCTACTTTACAATAGGTGGCCTAATGGCTTAATTTGGCACTGCGTATCTTCTATCGTAATTGAAATTAAAGGTGTTTTTTTACCATTATTTCGACACCTTAATAAGGTTATAGGTCTTTATGTTCTTAGCCCCTTTATGCCCCGTGAAGAAGCAAAAGCCTCGTAGCTCACTACACAAATAGGTACACACGTCCGTCCGAAACATGTGTGAGATGTGTAAAAACGAACACCAATAAAAGTATTATATTGTAGGATTAAAGTGCTTTCCGAAATGCGGAAGATAGTCGCTCAACCAACCACACACGCAAAGAAATATTAGATTTTACCCATATATTTCTTGTCTGGCGTGGGGTTCGAACCCACTAGCTGGAGAGACACCGAAAGTCTCTACATTATCCTTAAACTCTTAACACGTACCCACCTGTTTCCAAAATGTGAAAAAAAAATGTTTACCTCACAAACATGGTCCATGGTTATCTGACGAATGTAAAAGATCTGAAAACAAACATTAAAGGAAAACCAGGACGCACTTTTGTGATTCAATAAATGGATCTTTTTAAACACTCAGTGGCGTAGCTAGATGGGCAAGGGCCCCGGTGCATAGCTTCAAGAGCTAGTCAGTCTGCTGACCCGCTCTTTTAAAAGCTAAGGTTGAAGGGCCCCTGAGGTCCGGGGCCCGGGAGCACTGCACCACCTGGCCCTGCGATAGCTACGCCCCTGTAAACACTATAAGTTATTTGAACGCTCGTAATATTCGAACGGAAACGATTTGAACTGAAGTCAGAGCTTTAGTTTTTAAATCTCACAAAATATGTAGCAGAAACTGTCATGTAAGTACCTATTCATTTTGGTTAAGCTATTCGGATCGTAAGCTTGTTTACTATTTTCCGGTATGAAAATAATGTAGAAATATCATTAATATTTTTTGTGATATATTTATGTTGTTACGATGGATGTACTGTGTAAACGATGATATGGTTAGAAAGGGGGTGCGACTGTCGATGGCGGCTAATAGACGTCATCATTACCCCGTATAACGTCCACTGCTGAACATGGGCCTCCTCCATCCAAAGGGAGGGTATTTGCCATAGTCACCACGCAGGCGGGTTGCTGACCGCAGTATTATGTTGTACAACACAAGGAAACGCAGCTGCCCGTTCCTTGATATACGATTATTATAGATGATGTTATAATAATAATCGGGACCAACGGCTTAACGTGCTTTCCGAGGCACGGAGGGTAGTCCCTCAACTACCCAGACCCGGAAAGAAATCTTAGAATTAACACAAAGATTTCCTGTCCGGCGTGGGGATCGAACCCACGACCCCCGAGATTTAAAACGAGCCAAATACCGCTACGCTACGGAGGTTGTCTGTGTTGTGTGTTTACCGGTAAGAAAATAATTTAGAATTGTCATTAATATTTTTGTGATTATATTTTGTAACGATATATGGACTGTGTAAACGATGATATGGTAAGAAAGGGGGTGACTGTCGTGATGGCGACTAATAGAGTATGGAAGAAAAAGACATGTTGCGGCGACTCCAAATAAATTGAGATAAGGGCAGGAGAATGATGATATGTTGTTGCAGTAAACGAAAATCTCGCAGGAGTGTTAATTTCCTGGACAAAACAAAAAAAAAAAACAGTTTCTCATGTTGTGATGATGATGATGATGATAAATAAACAAAATGGCAGCTCCCCGACATGACGTCACCAGACAATTATTGGACATGACAATAAATATTACAAAGTAGCAGGATCTCCTCTGATATACTGCCCATTGTTTCAGTAATTATGTCTTTACAAAAACATACTTTATATGCAAATAAACGTTGATACCTGTCGAAGTTGACTAATTGAAGGATTGTAAATAATTCTCATAGTTTTATGTTTAGACTCACTTTTATTTACCACTGTAGTGGCGGAGTATGTGGGACTCTACACTCCATTGCGAATAATTGCGATGCAACGCTTCTCATGCAATCTTCATCAGCCCGTATAGCTTCCACTGCTGAACATGGGCCTCCTTCCGAGGGAGAGTATTTGCCATAGTCACCACGCTTTGCAAGCCGGTTGGTGACCGCAGTATAATGTTGTACCACACAAGGAAACGCTGCTGTCCGTTCGTTGGTATACGATTATTATAGATGGTGTTATAATAATCGGGACAACGGCTTAACGTGCTTACCGAGGCAGGGAGGGTAGTCCCTCAACCAACCAGACCCGGAAGGAAATCTTAGAATTTACACAAAGATTTCTTGTCCGGCGTGGGGTCGAACCCACGACCTCCGAGATTTTAAGCGAGCCAAATACTGCTACGCTACAGAGGTTGTCATACAATACAAATATATAAATAGGTAATATAAAAATATGTTTTATTTACGTTAATCTATAAAATACTGCTAAATTTATTGTAATATCTAACATATGTATATATTTAAAAAAAAGAATTCCTCTGATTTTCTTTCCAATTCTTCTCAGAGGTGCTACGTCCAGAACTGTTGGTCGGAAAAAAACAAAGAGGACGTATCATAAGAACATTTTTTTTTTGTAAATAAATATATTGACTTGACTTTTTTTGTAAATCATCAAAACATTTTTGAAGAATTACATTTAGGTAAGTTGTATGAATAACTTTAGTTTACAATGTGGGGGATGAAGGGGGTCTAGTGGTGCCCCGCAGCGCCACCGTCCGTCTTGAGCCATGTGTTCTATGTGAGGTACACTTAGTTTATTTCATCCTTTTTATATCTAGTAGTTTGTTCTGTCTGTGTTGAACAAGAACAGTTGTAATTTATTTGAGCGGACGTTGTTCTTTTTGTTCCACGTTCTTCATATTCTTCTCATAACACAGTTTCAGTGGGTAAGCCTTCTCGGTTTACCTACACACAACAACCTTCCAACACGATTTTTGAAAGAAGTACAACTCATGCATCAGAGTTGTACTTCTTTCAAAAATCGTGTTAAAAAAAAAGAAGAACACTTTGTTATGTCATCTTTACCGATTCTCTTTTTCGGATGGATATTATGTAGTCGGCTAGGAGTCTATTGCTATTAAAGGAGAGCATGGCTTGGCGGCCATGACAGACAAGTTTCAGGGAGATTAATTCATATACGCTAGTCTAACGGTGAAACTCTAAACACTTAGGTACTATGTATTAGTTTTCATTTTCTATTTGTTACTTAGGTGGACGGAGTTCCGACAGGTTTGCTACAACGTATTCAGACTTCTTGATGCGCTAAGCAATTGACGTTTGTGTCTGCCCTATCCATAAGTAAATTTGTTTAAACTACTTTACCTTTTCATATGCTAGCATATCCTGTGCGAAAACGTATCACACGTTGATCACATGCCATAAGTAATTGCTTAATTTGCTTGAAGTTTTATCCGGGTAAACCGCAATTTTCTTTTAACTCTTTTTGTATGTTATATTTTATGTTTTATCACAATAGAGAAACAAATCTCATCATCTGATAGTACATACTCAGTACCTATAACTTGACTCAAAAGATGAGTTTATTTTGATACGAAAATAATTGGCTAGATAACTAACATCATCATCGGCCTGCATGTCCACTGCTGCCCCCGACCGACCGAAGACCCCAAGCTTGGACATAACAAAAAAAAAATAGTATAAGTATCTATGTATATATTTTTAATTGGCTGTTATATTTTTCCATCTAAGTTGCCTTTAGCGGTTTTGACGTCATCAATCGATCATTTATACATATTTTTTTACATAACAAAGTAAACACCGGTAGGGGATTTTTTTCCCATAGCCCTAACGAGAAAAACCGCTATCGTTTTTGCGAAATATCTTTATGAAATGCTCATCCGTTTCCGTGACGAATACAATCGCTATTAAGACATGTTAATCAATATTCAATAACGATTTCTTCTGCTATCTGCGGTCGAGTATGAAATGTCTATGGTAAGTTTTTATCGCTTGACATATCTTCACACCTTCTAATGTAAATATACTTAGCTTGTGTGGGGTGAATATTCTTTATTCTTTACTGGGAATTTTCTGGAAGATCTTAATTTTACTTTATCAGTACTGGTGGCTCAGTGGTTACGATAGTTGCCTCTGAGACCTGGTGTTCTGGGTTCGATTCCCACCCGGGACAATTATTTGTGTGAACCACAAATAGTTGTTCTGAGTCTGGGTGTTCTTTGTGTCCGTGAAATGTATGTTTGTAAAGTCCCCCGCGACACAGGGATTTATTTCCCTAGTGCGGGAGTTGTCTTTTTAAAAAGATAAGATAAGATAAGAAAAGATAAGTACGTCAAAGTCCACTGCTGAACACGTGGCTACCCAGGGTCTTTGATATTGCGATAATCACATCGATAGGCTGGCGAATTGGTGGTCGCACTAACATCGTAAGTATCCTAGAGCTAATATAAGCTGTTGATCTGCTCTGGAAGATCGCAATTATTTTCAGTCGGATGTATTAATACATAGCTAGTCTCTTGGCTTTTGCTACTTCACCGGATATAAACAGAAGCAGAGCTCCAGGCTTATTAAATTGTTTAAAATGTACAAATTAAGCAACCTGCGCAAGATGGCGCCCCCTGTGGGGTTTGGCCCTCGGCTCAGAATGGTCACTGGCATATATGCATCCACATTTACCCTACCTCACATTAAGATATTAGGGCAACTTGCAAATTAAGGGACAAGAATTCGTTCTACCAAGGCAATATTATGCTTAGGTCTAATTAATATTTAAGTTGCTTGCCTAGTTAAATAGAATAAGTTTAACGAAACGTCTGCACACCCCAGTCCCCATAAAAAATAAAACTAAAGAGAATGTATAAAAGCGACGTGTGAATATAATTCTTTGCTTCCCTCAACAAACATAATAATTACGTAATGCGTTCATCCGTGGAGTCGAGAAATGATTTATTGAACTCATATTATAATTATTATTAGCAAGAACTGATGGGGAGGAATGGCTATGTGACGGGGATATCCGAGGTAATTAGCGACATAATAAGTCTACGTTATATTTTTTTTTTAATTAGAAACTGTCAGGTGGACCTAGTCCTTCTGACAGGTGACATTTTGACATTTATTCAGTAAAAAAAAATCGGACGTAGATATTACTAACAGTTACTTTATTCACAGATAACTTAATTGATTTAGACTTACATCTACCTACTGAATAGATGATACAGATGTTGGTACTATTTGATTATATAAATATTAAAATTTATCTGTTTAACTACAAGTAGACAAATAAATTAATTATTAGAGCCAAAAAATTTGACAAGTTTTCATTGTAAGTATTTAGGTACTAACAATAAAAAAAAACACTTGCAAAATCTTGAACAACCTTTTTCTCAACAAGTGAGTTTAAAAAAACTCTTTCAACTCTATGAGCAATAGTGAAATTAAATTAAAATTTCTAAGAATGTAGGCTTTGCAATGGTTATCATGATGAGACAACCTGAAACAATAATTTCTCCAGAGAAACAATTAGCAATAACTGCGGGCAACTTAATCAGTTGCCCTCAGTTATTGCTAATTGTTCCTCTTAACAGCGGCCGCCATCTTGTGCTCGCAATCTCGTCATCAGAATCTGTCTATGGGGGCGGCGGCGGGGGGAATCTATATTCTACTAATATATAAAGATGAAGAGCTTGTTTGTATGATTCTTTGTTTGTTAGCTTGAAGGCGCTAATCTAAGAAACAACAGGTCCGTTTTGAAAAATTATTTCGTTGTTAGATTATCAAGCCTATTTATCAAGGGTAGTTATAGGCTATATAGGCTTTTATTATGAAGTTCCCGCGTGAATGGCAGCTACGCAAGTAAAACCACACTCGGGAAGCTAATTTAGAATAACCATTAAAAAAACCTTGGAATCATACCTATTTCGTTGACTTTTCGTAAGTATTATTTTTGTCTAATTATAAATCAATGAACAACGAAATCTCAAGCTTTACATATCTTCTTTTCCCTTAAAACAACCTGAACTTAAACAAAAATAAACACGGGCTTTGAACCATCCACATTCAGCTTACTAGTAGCAAAAATACATTACCAACACAATTAAAACAATTCCGCGTCACTAAATAAATACATTATGACATTTAACGCACTATTTTATTTATTTATCTACGTTTTTATAACAAAAAATGTGTTACAACTGACGTTATTCGGTCGGTGTTGCCACCTGTAATATTTTATGGCCTATAAAACGCCTATAGATGAGTATCAGATCGTCAAAGATCGTATATTTGAAACGACGATGCTTGTATACACATGCTTTTAATGTTAGGCATGTGCTAAGCCTATAAAATTATATTGTCGATACAAATTCGAACATAGATATGGCAGTTAAGCTATTAGGTATACTTAACTATTTTACCGGATTAAGTGTCTATTTGAGAATTGGATAAATTATCTATAAAAAGTAACTGGTGTTTGTCTGTTTATTATACGCTTATCTTTTACGCTTCCACTGAACCGACTTTGATGTAACTTAGTGCAAGTATTGGCTTAATTTCGGGTGAAGACATAAATATCTTACCAAAGTAGCTATTCCATGCGGACGAAGTCGCGGTCAAAAGCTAGTATAATTATATCTACCAATAATGGAATGTCATAAAATACATATTTCTAACTAAATGTATTAACTATATATACTTATTAATTTATGTCTCAAGCTTACACATATCAATGTCATCAGAAAAGCACAGAAAAGATCACAATATTGTAAAAAAATATTAAAATCAACATCTTTACGACCGACACTGGCAGAAATTGCTAAATAAGTCGGCAGATTGCCATTATCCTTGTTATGTATATATAATAATAAAATACTTACTTTGTCTTGACTTACTGCCAGCGACCGCCCAGAGCCGAGGTCCAAGTCCCTCGGGGGTCTCTCTCTTCTCGCAGGTTGCTTAGTTTAAAGTTTACAAGCCATTTAATAAGACTGGCATTATGTATGATAAAATAGCAAAGTGGCTAACTAAATATAAAACCTTACTGACGAATTAACGCACAACCTCAGATCGTAGAGACCTGAAATTTGGAGTGCCAATAAGCGCATACAGACAATATTTAAAATTAATATTTAAAATGTTGCTAACGTCCACTGCTGAACAAGGGGAGGGTTTTGCCATAGTCACCACGCTTGGCTGGCTGGTTGGTGACCGCAGTATTATGTTGTAACATACAAGGAAACGCTGCTGCCTGTTCCCTGGTATACAATTGTTATAACAATCGGGACCAACGGCTTAACGTGCTTTTCGGGGCACGGAGGGTAGTCCCTCAGCCAAGCAGACCCGGAAAAAAGAAAACGATAATTATGAAAATCTCTACATTGTATAGGTTCAAAATAGAGATTAATAAATTAAGACCACCGGCAGGATTTGAACCTGCATCTTAGGTGTATTTAGCCCATGTTCATTCAGCATCGGTGAATCCGAAATTTATCAATTTCTGTATGAATGTAAAGACATGTTAGGCATTAGAGGCTAGAGCCGGATTGCTCATGCGTACCCGGCCCCCGCCAACCGCAGGTCGAAGGAGTGTCCGGGGGGTTTACGTGGTGTAGGGTCCTCTCCTCGTGGTATGAGTTTAGCATACCACGCTATGGAGAGGCCCCGAGCCCCGAGCCCCACATATCCCACCGCCAGCGCGCGAATACGCTGCAGCGGCGGTGGGAATGCGTAAATGCATTTCCTCCCGGACAACAAAAAAAGGCATTAAAGGCTATACCTAAGATATGGGTATGAATCCTGCCGGTGGACTAAATGTATTTTGAATTTAAGTTATGATATTCAGTAGGTATGCAACAAACTTATCTGTGAAATATATATATTATCAGCAGCAGCATCTATTAGCTCAAGGTTTACATCTAACTGCGATCACCAATCCGTCTGCCAAGCGTGGTGATTATGGCAATATCCTTCAACGACCCTGGCTTGCCAAGGTCTGTTAAGAGGAGGCCCATGTTCAGCAGTGGACGTAAACGGGCTGTTGATAATGATGATGATGATATATATTATACATAAAAAAGCGAAAACTACACATTTGTGTACTTTTTTTTTCTTAACATTTGTTAAGAAAAAAACTGGTTTTAATATAACACACGGAGCTGTCTTAACATGACAACACAATTCTTCACAATTAGGCAACAACTCACATAATAAACTTTAAGTAAACTATTTAATGTCAAAATTACGTAAAACAACCTCGGAAATAACAAAATTTAATGTTAATTCAGTCAAAAAGGTGGCAGTTACGACCACGATGTGACTAAAAAAGATCGAATAGATAATCCCAAACAAAATTAATGTGAATACGTTATTTTGGCGGTAACATTTCGTCAAATTGACTGGCTGGAGAATTGATGAAGGAAAAAGAAGTAAAAAAAAATGTTCTTCCATTTTTGAAATTCAAATTTGACATTGGAACGCGCGGTAGCGGTTTATTGAAACGCCACGAGACAAGAGTGAAAAGAATTGTGTTTATAAACCGTCGTGTATTTATTTTTAGCAGAGACTAGCTTCCCGAACACCAGGCCCGTCTTTCACCTATAAGAGGCATTGGGCACATATGAGATAATGGAACCCATATGACCATAGTAAATTACTTTTTTTTTTGCAACGAACGCAGATAAGAAAAATTATAGCTTTATTTTTACTTCTTTATTAGATATGACGAGTAAATAATATAATGTAATCCACACTAAGTAACCCGCATTTACGATAAGTCCTTATTGTGGCTATCGGTTATCGTTTGGAGAAGGGACTAGGGGGCCTAAACCATCGCGGGGCCCTGGGTACGTGCCCAGTGTGGCCAGTGGGAAAGAGGGCCCTGCCCAACATAATATAGCCTTAGTTTTCTTAGCCATAGCCTTCCTCGATAAACGGCCTATCTAAGTTTGTAATATTTTTTTTTAATCGGACTATTAGTTTCTGAGATTATCACATTCAAATAAACTCCTCAACTTTATATAAATGTTAAGTTTCCGACCACCGACCCTTCCTACCCTTAGCTTGCAACAAACCTTAACATGGTAGTGACAGTCAAAACTCCCCTAAAATATTTAAATTCGTCATTCCGCAATCTTTCCGCCAACGAAAATTCTTGCCTATTTTGCTAAATATGTAGTTTCTAAACCATTTGAACTGCATTATCTATACTACATAATATATAATATTATAAAAAGTAAAGATTTGATTGTTTGTTTGTTTGTATAAAATAGGCTCCGAAACTACGAGACCGATTTGAAAAATTATTTCACCGTTGGAAAGCTACACTATGATGACACAGGCTATATTTAATTATGAAGTTCCCACGGGAACGGGAGTTAAAGGGCGTGAAACTGCGCGCAGGAAGTCTAGTTTACTAGTCTTTAATATCGTCATAACAATGGTCTCCATCGTAGGTATTATAGAAATAGTGACTTTTCAGGAGAGTGAAATCTCTATATAATTTTACATAGAGGAAAGATTGGTTTGTATGGAATAGGCTCCGAAACTACGTCACCGATTTGAAAAATTCTTTCACCGTTGGGAAGCTACACTATCCCCGGATAACATACGCTATATTGAACTTTATAGTTCCTACGGAGACGGGAGCTACGCGTGAAAACCGCGCGCGGGGATCTCGTTCTTAATAAGACAGTTATGGTTAGAGTTGCATATTTTCGTTGAAATACATTTGTTTTGCTATCGCTGTAGATGTTGCAAGATTTTGTTTTTTTAAAAGCGGGATTTTGTAACTTTTTTTTATGTAAGAAGTGGGTTTAGCTTTGTCGAGGCATCCCAACTAAAATTGGTTTGTAAAACATCATTATCACATTCAATTATATTATATTACACGACGCTTAATAAATATTATTCACGAACAAAAGGTACTTAGCGCGTTTCGATTAGTTTTCGACATTTGAAAGAGCAATTTGTACATTAATTTACTGGCCAATATCTCAACAAGATGGCCGCAGCTCAAGATGGCGGATGGCTCAGTTAATTAGCGGCAATCTTATTGTAATATTGTTGTTTTAACGAACGTATATTGGTTCCATTGTTTCCGAGCCGATGAGCTCAAGTAATGTCTTGTTTCGAAAGTGCATGAGTAAGGAATGTCGCATTGTGAAGGCTTTCGAAAAGGAAGGAGGTTGATTGAATGGTTTTTACGCTAGAAACTTGGTAATGTTTGTAGTGACGTGACAATAGGGTTGTAAGACGAGAAAAATACTACTTAGGACCCGATTTAGGGCTTAAAGAACAAGAGCCATAGCTATTAAGATATTTTTTTTAAAATGATACTTGCTAGATGTCGTACCATGAAATCTTATGAGTAAAATTTTAGATTTATTTCCGGGTCTGGTTGTCGGACTATCTTCCGAGCCTCGGAGAACTCGTTAAGCCGTTGGTCCCGATTTTTATATTATTTGGAACCTAAGGCATTTTATTTAGTTTTATTATGAATACTTTCGAAGTCATACAAATATCGAATAGTACCTACCTACTAGGTACTAAAAAAAATATGTCACTGAGTAGGTATTCGTACCTAGGTACTTAATAACTAAAGAAATAAGGTGTATGTAATTTAATTAAAATAAGGCGTATAAGTATAAAAACTTTTTAAAATGCAAGATCAGAAGTACCCAGTCAAGTTTTACTTCAATTAAGGCTTATCTATTGTTCTTATATTCTCCAGCTATATTCAAATATAAAAAACTTACATACATACATTCACGCCTATTTCCCACAGAGGTAAGCAGAGACCACTTCCTTCCACTTGCTACTATCTTGACATACCATTTTCACCTCTTTTACATTAATTAATCTCCTCATGCATGTCCTTCGGTTTAGGGTACTTTTAACCTGGCCTTTTAAGAACGTCCGCGATTTGATCGTGGAACATTCGCCCTATATTCTCCTTTCATTCATTCTCTCTATCATTACTAATTTTATAAATGCAAAAGTAATTCTGTCTGTCTGCCAGCCTTTCACACCAAAAGTTCTGAACCGATTTAAATGAAATATGGTAGATAGTGTAGAACCTGAGATAGGTTGGACACATTTTATATCGAAAAAAGGGCTTATTAATTAATTAATGTAATATAAAGACAACATTTAAAATTTGCATACCTCCATGAGGTTATAATTCAGCGGACTTATAAATTTTGCAACATCATTATGTATCCTGTTTTATGCAAATAAATATTGATTTGATTTGATTTGATTTGATTAAAATAATTAAACTATTCCATGCGGACGAGGTCACGGGCTCAGCTAGTAGTTCTATTTAGAATACCATTTATAAATCATAACATAAAATCACTATAACATAGTATAAAACAAAGTCGCTTTCCCTGTCCCTATGTATGATTAAATCTTTAAAACTACGCAACGGATTTTGATACGGTTTTTTTTAATAGATAGAGGGATTAAAGAGGAAGGTTTATATGTATAGCACATCAGCATTGTACCCGTGCGGAGCCGGAGCGGGTTGCTAGTAAATATTAACTGAGTGCGTGATCTTCATCCTCCATCTGAACACATGTTGATACATCGCTATGAGCGCTTCGACACAGCTGCTATAATTCTAACCCAACACTTAATTTAACACCACTAATTAAACTATCTATGCCCCAATTTCACCCTATATAGAATATAATATGCCCAAGGGTAGAAACAATTAAAACTAAAATTATAATTATACATTACTTTATTTAATAATATTCTGACACTTGACGAGTATACCGCCCGCTGGCTCACATGTCGGACATTTTAGAAAATTTCAAATGAATTGGAAAAAATAATACAAACCGATCCGCATATGACGCCTTCCAAATCCAAAATTCCCTCCAAAACCGATCTCACGCTGTGCGCATTGAAAAAAAAAGAAACTTGCTCATTCGTATCTCTCTGGTTGTTCTTTTTTCAAAAGTAGTTTTTTTTTCTGACCATTGTCATTGACATCGCTTAGTGTAGATTGCTAGATAGTTTGTTTGATTTAGAGTTGGATATTTAGGTTGGTAGTTCCTATTAGTGTTTTGAAAAAGAATGAATGTTAAAATAGATACATTTCGGCTATATAAATGTTAAGTGACAAATACATAGGTATTATCAAATAATCTACACAGGCATAGTAAGTACATACAAGTACTTAAATAGTTTACCAAATGTATATGAATGATTATTATAGGGTACTAATAAAAAAACACAATTAACTTATGTCCAGTCGGAATCTCAGTAACGGCTGGACCGATTTTGCTGAAATTTCACTGGTAGATAGCTAATTTTATAATTTTAAATCATTATTTTAGGCGGACGAAGTCTCGGGCGGCAGCTAGTAACTAATGGATGAGATTATAATACATTTCTAGTTAATTAAGCTTCGAATATATTTTTTTTTATTTATTACATTTTATAGACAACTAGCATTGGAAGAATAACTTTAAATTATCATTTAAGGTTTTTTCGATAAAAGAAGTAAGTCCTTTCCTAATGTCTTCTTACTCTAATGCTTACGTAGCATGTAGATTAAATAAAATCGGTTCAGCGGTGTGAAAGGATAACATACAGACATAGTCCTTAATAATATTAGTAAGGATTAAAGCACACGAATAAGAGTGGCTTCTAATAATTCCCACGTCAAACATGCCACTTCCCAAATGTGCAACAATTTGAGGATTCCTCCATTGTCTTCACACCTGTTCGTTTGTGTGCAACCAACTCCTATCCTTTATTAACAAGATATTCTATACATTATTATGTCTATTGTCACTAACACTTTCTATGTTCGAAATTCAAAATCTTTTTTTTCATAATACCGTTTGGACATTTCGCTTGAATTATCGCCGGCCAGTTCTGTTAAAAGGTTTAAGTTTTTTTTTTCACTAACGTCAAGCGCGGGTCGTTTTTGACGTGGGTGAGCGGTTATAATTGCTATTGGATACGGGTGAGGTTACTTTCTTAATATTTTGGGACATTTCCTGTAATCTATATGAACAATAATATATACTAATAAATAAATTAAAGCAGCCGTAGCCCAATGGCTAGCCGGATCGATCCCCATCTATTTCTCTACCAACGTGAACCCAATCGTAACACATGTATTTTACTTTAGCACGAGGGGTTAACAAGAATACTAGCAGACTGCAAAATATCGCTAGTAATCTCTTCTTTTAAATACATAAAGAGGTAAGGTTTCTAATTTTTAAGTTTTGCTAAATTAGAAAGCCACATTATTCGTGAATGTCATAGGTTATTTTTTAAGTCAAGGTATTCACAGGATCGGGATGTACGCAAGCGAAACCACGCGTGAAAGCTTTTATAATACTTATACAGTTACATACGTTACGTTCCGATGCCCTAGTAGCCCCGAAGTCCGAGAGGCCCGTGTATTGCAAAGTAAAGCGATAGTTGCACAAAATTTGTCTAAAAATCTAAAGCCATAATTCCACAATCCCCCTACCAGTGACCGCCCTGAGCCAAGGTCCAAGTCTCACAGGGGGCGCCCTCTTGCGCAGGTTGCTTAGCTTGTAGTGTTTAAATCACTCCATAAAAAATGTGTTTAATAAATTATTACAATATATTTAGAAAACAATGTAAAGAACCTATTCATGTGCATTTTGTTAACATATTTCTTACATTTGTAAATTTAAAATGTGGGAAATAGTATTGTAATTATTTATCATTTATATCTATGAGTATTTTATTATATAAATAAATCTTACGTATTTTTTATTGTTTTAGCTCTCACGTCTTTATTATAAACTGTTACTCGACTTTTATGCCGAATATTTTCTACTAGCTTCCAGCCCGCGGTTTCACCCACGTAACTTCCGTCCCCGTGAGTACTTCATAATTAAATATAACGTATAGCGTTCATAGATAAATGCACTATCTAAAGAATAAATAATTTTTCAAATCGGACTAGTTGTTACTGAGGTTAAAGCCTCAAACTGAGTACACAGTCTTTAGCTTTATATATTAGTATATATTGCAGAATAAAAAAAATAACTAATTTAATAATAATGTAGCAAGCTCTACATGTCATTGATATCAATAGTACCAACTCACTTTCTGTACAATTTGAAAAATATTTTTGAAAATCATTTATCCGTTAAAATAAGCCTTCCATTCGTAATGTCAAATCTATCTGTGAAATACATAATAATAATAAGAATAAGAGCTCAATTTTATTTTATGTGTCCACTAAGGTACAGAAACCTTATTTACGCAAAAAACGATTTATTATTATTATTATCATATGTCAACATCAGAATATACCTAACTATATAAAGCAAATTGTTTAGGTAAAAAACAATTGTTAAGTTAAAATCTGAAATGTACCTACTACAATTTTGTGTAAAATAAACGTTTTTAATTCATTAATTCATACAAATTATGGTCACCCTACGAGCAGGTAGTTCGAATCAGGGATTTGGTAATATATGGATAATTATAAGACGGCTTAACGTGGAATTTTTGTCAAAGTTTATCGGCCATTTTGATTGAGGTTACGACTCTCATATTCTATATCATGGCGGTAGCTTCATCCTCTGTTGTTACGAAGCTTACGTGTTATTTATATTGGGAACGGAATTAACATTGATAATGGGTGTGTTTACCCCGATATTAGTGTTCGATACGACTTTAAAATGTCACTTTTGACAGTTCGTTGCATATCGATAACGTTGTCAAAGTGTGGAATAATTTATTGTGACGATATTATGATGATTAGTCCACAATTAGTATCTTAATTCGCGATTTTCTTCTTTAATTTTACTTAAGACATGGCGCCATTAAATAAAAGAAGAAGAAGACACCTTTAGTCTGATATGATGACATTAGAGTTTTTTTTTTTTTACTTCACCGGGCATTAAAGCGAGCAGAGCTCCAGCCTAGATAAATGGTTTAGTGACATTATAGATTTTAGGTAAATCATGTACGTATGTACATCGGCATATAGACTTCGGCCTAGGCGCAATGTTCGCACCTCAGGTATTTAACGAAGAAATTGACGGAAAATCTCATTTCTTATCTGAAGTTAGGGTTTATTCCCGGTTCTACAGATCCAATTATGAAAATTCTGACCTGGAGAACGTAACTGAAAAGTTAAACCTTTCAGTAACGTTCTCCAGTTCTAACATATTTTGAGATGAGGCTCTTACGGAAACAGAATCTACGCCGATGATACCACGCGGGAGCTAATTTAATAAATTAGCCGCCGTAATATCCATCTTTTTTTTATTAAACCATTCGATTTAGGTACCGTTTAGGTATACCAACAGGAATGAATTTAAATTACCAGTTACATGATTCACAATATTGTAACGCCACAATCCCCATTTTCGTCCCAATTATACCAAAAAACCGTGTCTAATTCCCAAATAAAAATACCTAAAAGTTAAAATACAAAAATACTGGGCCGATAGTTGAAACCCACCGCACTAACCAACCAATCGTCTTACTAGATTATTTAAAACATGTTCGAAACGATCGTAAAATTTGTTCAGAACCTTCTTTGATTGGTCATTAGTTTTAATGGGCAGTATTTTATTGCATTTTTATGGTTGATGGGCTATATTCGATGGAGAAAATGTTATGGTTATATTAACTGCTTAATAAGTAATACTATTGTACATTCTAGTTATTTATTTTACGTCTACGTCTTTTTTTTCAGTCCGTTTAAAAATCGATTGCTATGAATTTATACTCGTATTTTACGCGTTCTAAATTTGAATTTAATTTTTTAATTTTGTTTTTTTACTGCTCTTTTATGCGTCCGCTTTATTATCTATGATGACAATTGGACGCCATTAAATTCTTAATTTGTGGTCTATTTTTAAATAATGAGATTTGAAATTAATTTTGGTTGGATCATTATAATCTTGGCGTTCGTTTGAATTAATTTCGTTTTATTCGTTATAATTATGAGAGTTTAGTAATTAATTATCAACGAAATACATTCAAAACAATATAATAAAAGTGGTAAATTACTTTTGAATTGCGTGATTACTGTCTAATACTATTTATGTTTAAAATAATTCGAATCGTCAGAAGCATAGGTACGGATGTCTACTATACTTCAGAAGCATTTGGTCGTAAGTGCCTGTTAACTATAATGGCACATACGACGTTATGCTTAGAAGCTCTATAATTATGAACACCGGTTTTTTCGTTGAAACGTTTTTAGTGGAAAATTGAACTTCTTCATATTTTATTAACATTATTTATTACTAAATTAACCTTACCTTAGTTTCCGGCCTAGAATTGACCACCCTATCTTCTCATGGGTGTCCTAAGAGGCCACTAAGGGACATACAGCTGATGGATGAGCAGCACCATCTAACAGCTCAAGAATAAAGGCGGAAATATATTGTTAAAACGCGACGCGACCTGACGAAACGCGACGCGTGTTGTGTCGAATCAAATGTATTGACCATGTATTATTCTATTTTCTATAGACTGGAAACACACTATGAACATCCGACGCGACGCCCTGTCGGGTGTTCATAGTGTGTTTCCAGTCTATAGAAAACAATACATTGTGTACATGTCGCGTCGCGTTTTAACAATATGTTTCCGCCTTAATCACCATGTTACTGCGATCATCAATCCGCCAGTTAAGCGTGATGATTATGGTGGTATGCCTTGACAAAACTGCCTAGCTAAGGTCTGATAAGAGGAGGACCATGTCCAGCTGTGAACATAATGGGGCTGATAAACAAATTATTTGTTATCAGGTAAGCAGTGCAGTGAATAGCTCGCTTTAAATTTCGGAGATCGCGGGTTCGATCCGTACAAGAATCTTTGTGTAAAGTCTAACATTTCTTTCCGGGTCTGGTTGATTGAGAGACTACTCTCCGTTGCTGATGGTCCCGACTGTTACAACTTTATCAATAACAATCGTATTCTATGACGGGTAGAAGCGTTTTCATGACGTCCACTTAGGTAGCTAGTGAAAGGTTGCAGGTTAGCTAGGGTAGGATCCTCGACGGCATGACCGAGGACCGCGTTGTTGCTTATTCCCCGAACTGTGATCTCGTGCCAGCGATCATCACCACTGTTCGTAAATCTACTCTTAACTCCAGTGGCACTCTGAGCATTGGTCCTAACCACTTAAGGATTTTCTCAGGTGGATGTCGCTTAGGCTTTGGGTGGATTATTGGAAATTAATATCAGACCTGTTAGCTACTTAAGTGATACTTTTGTTAGATTTCGTCTTATACAGTGTAATTTTGACAAGTACAAGTGTATGTAAATACCTAAGTGCTGAATAAATTTCATTATTTCATGTGTCTTACAACTGCGATCATCAACCCGCTTGCCAAGCTTGGTTACTATGACTAAAATAAGCTTCGAAAAATTTTTTTTCTAATAAGCGTATAAAAATATAATATTGCGGTCACCAATCCACCGGCTGCAAGCAGTTATACTCAAGTAAACTTCAAAGAGTGCATAAGTATTATGACGTATCGGTCGGTATGTCCTGAATACCGCTAATTGCTATATTTGAGCGATGCGGGCCGATTGTATTTGCATTGCTATTTGTTTTTACATGATTCGCGTGGTATTTGTTGAGTTTGTGATCATGAAGTAATTGTTAGAAACAATATATTTATGTATAGTAATGTTCAATAGTACGCTATTAGGAAGGAAAGCCGGCTTGTTTTAATTAATAACTTGTTCTCACTAAAATGGGCAATAATATTTTGCTACTTCACCGGGCTGCCCGGTGAAGTAGCAGGGTCTTTCAGACGTTAGGTCTGGGGTCAGGATATCTGAAAATTCTTTGCAAATTAACTGTTGTCGACTTAAAACTAACTTAGTCAATTTCTGTGCCTCAGTTTTCGGCTTCTCCTCCGACAAACGAACAAATGATTCATGTAGCTAATGTTACCTAATCGTTACCATCGTGATTGATGCTTGGTATCCTATGGTGTCGGTATGGTGTCCCTATGGCGTTGGAATGGCGCGTGCTCCCGGGGTCACGGGGTAGGCAGTCCATCTTTTTATTGGTAACTTGCTTTGGCCGCCGACGCATAGAATAGTGATATTAAACTCCCATATGAATATTAGTCCCTTATTTCAACCACTCAAACCATTTTGTCTGGTGTATCTCTGTACCATAATTCATCAAAATTGGTTAATTCGTTTATGGGCGAAAGCGTAATAGATAAAAAGTGATTTTTGTTTATTTTTTCGGACTACTTTTGCTACTTCACCGGACATAAAAGCGAGCAGAGCTCCAGCCTTAATAACTGGTTTAAAAACTACACATTTTAGTTGCTAATATGTATTTTATTCATTCGTGTAGAAAAAAATACGACATTTATCTAATAATACGTGCGATGTTACTTGATTATTTAAAGTAGGTAACCCTGAGCCGAGGTCCAAGTCCCACAGGTGACAGGGCACGCCCTCTTGCACAGATTGCTTAGTTTGTAGTTTTTTAACAATATATTTAGCGTGGAGCTCTGCTCGCCTTTATGCCCGGTGAAGTAGCAACAGCCTTCTCGCTAACTTTATTATGTCCGTCCGAAAAAATACTCGAATAGCACTTTTAGCTTCTTTAAAAAAGTTTAAAACGCCAAATGAATACAAAAGTTAAATTAAGCTACATTAGAAACGCAACATCTTTCTTCACGTAATAATTATGAACAAAACGTTTCTAACACGTAACAATTGATAGTTTTATAATTGACATGTCATTTTCGAGCCCTTTTTTAAACTTAAAGGGCCATTGTTGTGTAGCTTAGTCAAATAATACCTTTACAAAATTAATACATATAATAATCTAAGGAGTGATTGATTGCAATGAGTCAGCCATTTTGGTTTTTTTTGTCTATGGTTCAAAATGTCGGACGCGTTTGATAGTTAAGTGTCGATATTATTGAATGTTTTCGCGCCTTTACATTATGGTCTATAGTTTTTTTTAAGTCATTGAATTTGTAGAATGACTTGAGAGAATTTAAAATGCTTACGTTCATTATTAAAATTTTTATTTATCTATCTTATACACTTGAGAGCAATAAAATCGCACACCCCTTGTAATTTGGTTTATTACTGATTGTTTTCTAAAATCTAAAGATATTGAGTAAAAATCATTAGACAAAATTAAAGCATACAAGCTTAGCTTTACAAAAACATAAAATTAAAATCATTGACCTTTACGTAACTTACAAAAACCGACCGTACACCGAATTCCCCAAATTCACGCGTTTGCGTTGTCACTACTTGCACCCTTAGCCGCAGGTATAAAAAGGTCGGTTTATTGGAATTTTTAATCAGTTGCATACCGAAGGTCAACGTGATAACATCTCTACTGGAAGCATACGGATTTACTGGAAAAATATGGATACCACGCCCGCAGAAGCCGCTCAAGTTATTGCCTTGCTCGAAGCAGGCCATAACCAAAGTGAAGTTGCTCGACGGCTAAATTTGAGCCGCTACTCTGTTCGTCGTGTATACCAGAGGTTCCAAGAGACCGGTGGCTACATTCGGCGACCAGGATCTGGCCGGCGACGCACAACATCAGAGCGTGATGACCGCTTTCTTGTGACAAGGTCTTTGAGAAATCGGCAACTGAACGCGGTTCAACTGGGACAACAGCTTCGAGAAGTTCGCAATGTCAGTATAAGTCGGTGGACAGTTCGAAGAAGACTAGGTGAAGCAGGAATGACTTCACATCGCCCAGCAAATGGTCCCAAATTGACCACAGCTCACCGACAAGCCCGGCTACAATTTGCTAGGGAACATTTAAATTGGACGTATGACCAATGGCGGGCTGTTATGTTCTCTGATGAGTGCAGAATGACTTTACATGGTCATGATGGACGCTCTAGGGTCTACAGAAGGTCATCAGAGCGATTGCTGCACAATGCTGCATAAGCGAACGTGTGGCTTTTGAAGGTGGATCGTGTATGTTTTGGGGTGGCATAATGTTGGACACTAAAACTGACATTGTATTCATCACTACGGCGAATACTGGCCCGAGATCGAGAAGTTTGACGGCTGCACGATACGTCGAAGAAGTGCTCGAAGAACATGTAAGGCCGCTTGCGTGGCTTATGGGAGAAGATTTTCTCTTAATGCACGACAACGCCAGACCGCATGTCGCTAGAACAGTTTGCGACTACATGGAAGACGTTGGAATCACCGCGATGGAGTGGCCAGCTCGTAGTCCTGATCTCAATCCGATTGAGCATGTCTGGGATGAGCTAAAAAGAAGAGTTCGAGCAAGAAGCCCTGCTCCTACGCGCCTCCAAGAGCTTCAACTTGCCATTGAAGAGGAGTGGAACGCCATACCACAAGATTTCATGGTGAAATTAATACGGTCCATGAAAAACCGATTAAGACCTGTAATCAAGGCTAGGGGAGGGAATACACCTTATTAAAAAACAATTTGATCAAGCATTTTGAGTTTTATTTTTATTCTTTCTTAAGCTAAATTGGGTAATTTTATCCGTATGTTGGGTTTTGTGCCCTAAAACTCCCTATGGGTACTTTTTTTACACTGTATTTGATATCATCAGAAAGGTACTGAAGTAAACATTCAAATAGTGTAAGTTTTATTTTAATATGTATTCACATTCATGAAAAAAACTGCTTTAACAACAAAAAGTCAACGTGTGCGATTTTATTGCTCTCAAGTGTACTTATATAAAACTGAATAGTTTGTTTGCTTGAAAGCGCTAATCCGAGGAACTACGGGTCCGATTTGAAAAATTCTTTCAGTGTTAGATAGTCCATTTATCGGCCAAGGCTATTTAATTATTATATATTTAATTATGAAATTCTTACGGGTACGATAGTTAAGCGGATAAAACCGCGCTCTGGAAGCTATTAGTAATATATTCAAAATAACTTTCATATGATACTAGCTGACTTGACAGACGTTGTCCTTTTTTTACTAAAACTCTATATTAACTTTTAATATTAGCTCTGTACTAACCGTGATGTGCACTAAACGCAGCACGCATTGTTATGTCCAGCGCCATAAGATTACATTAAAAAAGTTTATATTGTCAAAAGCGCTAAAGTTACATTAGAAAATTTAATATGGAGATTAAAATTCTTTAATTCTCTATTTTTCCGCGCAATTTTCTTATTTTTTCTTTCATAAGAACCTAAGATTCTTTTTTTGTAGTGTTTGACAATAACAAACACAACAAAAAAATAATTAGCGACAACGGTCCAGGCTTTCAATCAATTTTTATATAAATACACATTATATAATTACACGTAAAGATTTTAAATTCACAACGACAGAAATAGCAATAAAAAAAGTGATACAGGAATTGCAATAAAAATCTATGATATATTATGAGAAGATGTGGATCGCTATTTAAATTCAAAAATTAGTACCTATTAAGTTCTATGTTATTCACACACAAATGAAACTTAAAATAAAATCTAATCAACTGTACAAGAGAAACTCAAAATTATTATAATAATCTTAATAATTATGATTTATTGCCGGTAAGGTCGAGTCGAACTCCGTAAGTTCGTCGACCTGTCATTTGCCGCCATATTTCACGTCCAACAATAACTTGTTTTGTTATAACCTAATTTGGTTAAAAGAGTATTGTTGATGATAATTAATAAATAATATTACGATTTCGTCTATTGATGTAAGAAAGAGTTTAATTATGTTTTTAGGGTAGGTAATTAAAATGAAATCCAAACCGCTAATTACGTAACGATATGACTGTGACTTCGATAAAAATGTCTTCATAATATAATAATAATAATAATCTTTATTACACAAGAGATTCCCCCTCGACCTCCTGACCCTTAGTTTGCAAAGAACCATCCGATGCCCTCGTAGACCCGAAGCCCGAGAGGCTCGCGAACTGTAAAGTAGAGCGATAGTTGCACAAAACTCCCTTAAAATACTAAAAGTCTTAATCCTTCAATCTCATAGCCAGCGACCGCCCTGAGCCGAGCTCCAAGCCCCACATGGGGCGCCCTCTTGCGCAGGTTGCTTAGTTTGTAGTTTTTAAACCAATTATTAAGGCTGGAGCTCTGCTCGCCTTTATGCCCGGTGAAGAAGCAAGTGGCTAACTACGTACGTCGTTCGAAAAAAAAGGAAACGATATGAATGAGACTTCGATAAATATGGCTCTATAATATAATAATAATAATCATCATCATCATCATCATCATCATCATCATCATCAGCCTGTTGTAGTCCAATGCTGAACATAGGCCTCCCCCATCGATTTCCAGCGGGAACGATCGCTAGCGGCCTGCATCCACCGAATCCCCGCGACCTCTATGAGGTCGTCGGTCCATTGTGCAGGCGGTGGTCCTACGCTACGCTTGCCAGTTCGTGGTCTCCACTCGAGAACCTTTTGCACCACTCTCTTGTGTTATAATAATCTTTATTACACAATAATTATAGTTACAATATAGTGTGAAGTGCCTCACTCCTGTGCTAGACCTGTCTTACAAGAGCCAGTACCTTCTCAAAGCCTTTAACAAAGATAAAGGCGGTTAAAAAAAGTCTGTATTAAGTGTGTGTGAGTGTGTGTGTGTGTGTGTGTCTGTTTGTGTGTGTGGGTGAGTGTGTATGTGCGTTTGTCAGTGGTTGATTAGGAGGGGTTTTTCATTTAATTTCATTACTGTAGGGTTATTGTAACGCATTTCCTATGTTATTGTTACTGTATTAGTGCTAGGTACTAAAGATTTATATAGCACTAGGTTCCGCGCGCGGTTTCATCTGCGCATTCCTGTAGGAATTTCTAAAACATCTCTCTCTAATCATCTCTCTACTGGCTCTATTTTAATGCAAACAAACTAATTTTCAATACCACCATGGTCGAGATGGCCATTCTCATTTATAATTGCACAAACCTTAAATACTATTTTAAACAAAAAAAAAACCGTTTTATTTTTATTTACAAAACCAATGTTCGTGTTGAATAACCTTATAGTACCTTAATATCTCACCTTAACACACTTATATTATCATTGTGTATATAGATCAATATAGCAAAAAAAGTGATATTCATAATGTTAACACGAGAAATAAACATAAAATTGCCATACCCGGTTTTAGAGTTAGTAGAACCAATAAATCATTTATGGGGAATTGCATTAGGTTTTATAACAAACTCCCTAGTCATGTAACTGATTTGCCTGATCCAACTTTTAAATAATATATTAAACGGGTCCTCATATCTAAAGGCTATTATAGCATTAAGGACTATATTGAGGATAAAGACGTTTGGCTTCATAAACCTACTTGCGTAACACTTCCTAGAGACCCTGTACCCAAATAAAATAGTAGTACGCATAATAGTGTGATGTTCTGTGAACTATCTGTAATTGACCTACTTACATAATAATATATTATATTCATAGACCGCTAGTTCTGTCTCAAATCCTTTTATTTTTCTATTAGTATAAAAACACAATAAACAAATATTTCAAAGACAACCGTTTGGGCAAAAAATGTGTATGCCAATAAATAGTTAAAGTAACTGGACCAAAACCTACGTTCTGCCCATTTGAGTATGTTTCGCCGGACCGTCTCATGTGGGTCGTGTTAAAACCGGCAGTAGAATAACCCACTGAGTTTGTTGCGCCGGATCTTCTCAGTTGGGGCGTATTGGATCCGGTGGTAGCATTAAAGCGCGTCCGTCGTTATATACTCATGGTCCACCTAAATAATGACAATTGTTCTAACCTACTAAGTATAGACAGAACAAGCTATTTGACACAATATAGTTAAATAATAAACTAAGACGTTAAGACTAAAATATTATTAAAATAATAACTTAAATACTTGTTTCATTTGAAAATTTATAAAATATGATAATTAATAATAATAATATTATAAAATATGATATTATCTAAATAATACTTAATACTAAATTATTGTTTTGACTATTTGCAAGTGCCTGTAATAGGTTTACGTAAATAAAAATGATTTTTATTTTTTATTTTATTTAACTAGCTTCCCGCGCGCGGTTTCACCCGCGTAGCTCCCGTGCCCTTGGGAACTTCGTAATAAAATATAATCTATAACCTTTCTCGATAAATGGACCATCCAACACTGAAAGATTTTTTTAAATCGGACCAGTCAGTCAGTTCCTGAATTTAGCGCGTTCAAACAAACAAACTATGCAGCTTTATAATATTACTTAGTATAGATTAACAAAAAATATCCACACACGCCATTCTTAACGCGTCATCTTCATTATATCCTACAATGTATGTAAATGAACTTAAAACCCTCTCTTGGTATATACTCGACAATTGAGCAAAAACTGTTGCGTGGTAGCATAATATGTAATTAAAGCAAAAAGCAGGCAGGGCCGGGAGGCGAGCCAGGCTAGGGGCGGAGCTTGGGGTACAGTCGCGGAGTTATGTGTAAGTAAGTAATTTATTTATTTATTTGCAGATACAGGTATAAAATACAAAGGTGTTATCATTAATTACAGTTCACTGTGTCTTACCCTGAATAGGCTTGCAAATACATAATACTGAAATATATTGGTAGTTCAGTTTAGTCTCTTAAAATAGCAAACATTGTAATTATAAATGTTATTTACGTTATATAATATTGTAAGTCTAAAATTTAATTTAAATTACCTATGTCAAAACATTGTAGCTATAGTATAAAGTTAACTCAAGTCATTCAAAAATTAATTATTTAGGTACAGCGTGTAGCGATTGTATTATATTATATTTTAGCCACGAGGCTTTTGCTACTTCACCGGACATAAAGGCGAGCAGAGCGCCAGTCTTATTCAATAGATTATTAAATACAATTATTTTAGAGTGAATAAGTTTTTTTTTTTTTAAGATTTCTAGCAGATTTCTGCATTCTACTATTATTCTTGTTAAACCCTTATGCTAAGCTAAAATGCTTGTGTTACGAGTGGGTTCACGTTGGTAATGCAGTGGGTGGCGATCGAACTGGCGACCAAATGATCGATCTATATGAATATTTCTATAGTGTTAAGTTTTATTATAAAGGTTTGTTGAGTAACAAGCAGAATTAAAAAAAATACTAACCTAGTACATATCTAGATCTCGGAAGCATTTGGTCGTAAGTGCCAGTTTATGGTAAAGGAATATCCAACCTTATGCTTATGAGCTCGAGATATATGTATGTTCTGCATCAAAGGTTTGCCTACATAGGGAAGGTACATAAAAAATAAACATTTTTATTTACGTAAACCTTTTACAGGCACTTGCAAATAGTCAAAATAATAGTTTAGTATCAATTTATCTATAATGATTACATTTTATAAATATGCATAGTCTGCATCAAAGGGACGATTATAGGGACCATTATTTTTTGACAGTAGGTATATTTAAGGTTTTTGTGTGCGACTGTACAGTGTGGTTTAGGGTTATCATTACAAAATTGCAGTGTGGTGAGGGCAGACGTATTGAGACCATTAACATACTTGCTTTTTACTTATTGAGTTGGTTTTTGGAAAAATATTTAAACAAAAAAAGCTAAAGAAAATTTCGTAAACGTTCTTTGTAGAGCTTACGTTAAACCGGTGTGTTAATGCTTGTACTAGCTTCTTCTTTCATAATGCTAAGAAGGACGGCTAAGGAGTGGAATTCTCTGCCGGGGTCTGTTCTTCCGGAACGCTATAATCTGGACATCTTTAAGACTAAAGTGAACAGACACTTTCTAGGCAAGCGTGTATCATCTTAGGCCTCATCTTCGCCTTCCATCAAGCAAAATTATGGTCAAACGTAAGTCTATAAAAAAAAAACTTAAACACGCGGTTTCATCCGCGTTATTCCACGTCCTCTTGATCGGCTCGAACGACTTGTCATAACTCAAAAAGCACGTTAATTCTTTAATCTCAACCTTAGTTCTGTGAATTTTGTTATTTTCTAAAATGCAACACAAACTTAATCTTAAAAGAGAATTAAAAAAAAATTGCATCTTTGACAACTACTAATGTCATTTTAATCTAAACTAATATAAAGCTTAAGAGTTTGTTTACTTGAACGAGCTAATCTCAGGAAATACTGGCTGCGATTTGAAAAATAATTTAAGTGTTAGAAAGCCCATTTATTGAGAAAGGTTTTTTATAGACTATATAGGTAAGTATTTGTCATTTGGAACCGAAATATAATAATTTCTGTTCAAAAAACTTGAATATGTTTGTATAAACATAATATGAAAAATTATTTCTTTTGTCTATGTCTTTAACTTTAGAAAACGCTATCAGCCATTTTGTGACGTCATACATCTTGTTAAGAAACATGAACGCGATCCTTTACTATTACTCTTTCTGAGTCATGACGTCATCGATCTTGAACACCGATACAATATATAGACCAACATGTCTGACATCGTTTTCATCTCTAAATGTCAAGCCAATTTTAAAATATTTATTTTAATGCTTTCTCTCAAGATCTCAAATAAATTTTAATGCCATATTATTTTCTTGATCAAGTAAAACCATTCTTAACCATATAAAAATAATTTCAAAAAAGTGTCAACTAGCCTTTTGTGAACTCCCTACGGGAACGAAAGTTACGCGAAACCGCGCGAGGAAAGCTAGTTGCGTTATAAAAGCTCTAATCTATATCTCCTTTAACAAACTTTTTTTTATCAAAGACAACGCCAAAGCTCTCTATTTCAAGACGCATAATGTTCGAAACGCGTTCGAATTTCAAAATTACAACCACATGTTAAACTGTAGCAAAAACGGGCGCTTCACTCAACGCGTTGACTTTCGCAGCCCATAAATGTTCTTCTTTCAAAATATTTCCATAGAATTTCGAGTTATAGAGCTAAAGTGCAAAAAAATTTGCAGATCACAAAAAAAAAAGATGTTGGTACATCAGTGTGGTCTATGAGAAAGGTTATGTTTCTCAAAGTTTTCGGATAGCTATTCGTTCATCATCAGGTATAAAGCGATGTCATCCACCACGGGGTGTTATAGGTACAATAGGCTAGTTGACACTTTTTTGAAATTATTTTTATATGGTTAAGAATGGTTTTACTAGATCAAGAAAAAAATATCATTTATTTGAGATCTACAAAGCATTAAAATAAATATTTTCATATTGGCTTGACATTTAGAGATGAAAACGATGTCAGCCATGTTGTATCTATATACATCATTGTAACATAATTCCATATGGGTCAACTAGCCTATTAGCTTCCCGGGCCCCGGAAAGCTAATTGTATACAGCTGCACAGCTAGCTATTCTCGTTAACCCCTCGTGCTAAGCTAAAATGCTTGTGTTACGAATGCGTTTTCGTCGGTAATGCAATGGGTGCGGCCGCTTCGAATCAACCATTATAGTAGTAGTAGTAGGAGAGCTAGTACCAATTTTTGAGTAGAAATTTAAGGCAAGCTGAAAACCTGTCGCGAACCTCTCCTATTACACCCCAACACGGAACTGCAGACCTGGTGAGTAGCAGGGTTAAGATCCCAAAATTTTTCAAATACCTACCCAAAAATTGGTGCCAGCTCTCGAACTATTAGGCATTCCTCCTGGCTAAGTGCCTATGTAATGCTTCCCTTTCCACAGCGCAGATATGCTTATCATACCATGAGAGGTTCTACACGTAATATATTCAGGATGCTCCTCCGATTACCCGTAATCTGCAACTGGTGACGTAGTTTCGCTTACTTTATCGAGCATAATATAAGCGAGCAGGTCTTTCCAGCTAGCTTAATGGACATCCATACAATGATCCTTACAACCTTACACAATTATTTCTAGTTACCTAATACAATGATATTTCTTAAAGGGCAAAACCTTAAACAAATATTGCTAATTACCTACTACTTCTAAGTACGTCGTGACCTTCTGTTGAGTTATTATTATTGTCCTATCATTGTTCTACGCTCATTCTTACAGCTACTTGCTAACTTTACATACCTAGTCACATTGGAAAATGTCAAAGAAGGCTGTAGCCTATTTTATTATAATAATCTGTAATATATATTAGAATAGATTAGTGTGTTAATTTTCAATTCATCATCATCATCAGCCCGTATAACGTCCACTGCTGAACATGGACCTCCTCCCGGGGGAGAATATCTATTTGCTCCTTCGTCCTTATTTATAGTCACCACGCCGGCGAGTTGGTGACCGCAGTAATATGTTGTACCACACAAGGAAACGTTGCTGCCCGTTCCTTGATATAGGTAGGTACGATTATTACTGATGATGTTATAACAATCGGAACCAACGGCTTAACGTGCTTCCGGAAATAAATCTTAGAATGTACTCAAAGATTTCCTGTCCGGCATGGGGATCGAACCCACGACGCCGACGACGTCCGAAATTTAAAGCGAGCCAAATACCGCTAAGCTGCTACGGAGGTGAATTTAATTTTATAATTAAATTCTTCTTTCCGTGATTGAGTAACAAACATCTAGTATTTTCTATGTCTAACATTTATTTAAATAGTAATATAGGACATTTTTTTCTGAGACTAACTCCACCCACACTCCCGCTACTGCAACTCCTGGAAGCTGGTCATCAGTGGCAATCACTGGAAATGACAATAGGTACAGAGAACCTCCACGTTCCCGCAAAAATGTTAACAATCTTGACCGCATGTATTTTTTTTTTGGACGGACATATGTAGTTAGCCCAATTGCTTTTGCTACTTCACCGGGCATAAAGGCGACCAGAGCTCAAGACCCGCAACAATTTAATCAGAAATAATGTACATATTTAAATTCAAAATCATATATTTTTAAACTAACTTTATACCTTTTGTAACATGATAATAATTACTGTAATTTTAATTATTAGATCAAAAGCAAAAATTTAATGTCATTTGCGAAAAAGGTGAAAACCCAATCTGCACTAATGCCGTAAACTTTGAGAAATTCTGAACGTTTTTTCAATCGGATCCATCTTCAGCTGAAGAGGTTTTACTATGTTTTAGTGCAAAATATTTGAAGATAACCTTTTTAGTTTCAAGTGTAGTTCAGTATTGTTTCTACGTTAGTCTGCATTGACCTCTGCACTGTCCCTATGGGACTAAAAACCTAGAATAAGTTGTAGTTTTGCTCAGATAGTAAAATATAATTTCGTCGCTGCGCGTGAGTTCCATGTGTCATTTCTGCAAGGTTTTGGAAAACAACAAAAAGTGTTATTTAAATAATAAAAGAAGTACTGCAAAAACGTTGATGCAATATAATTTACATTTATTTAAGATTTTATAGAAATACAAAAATTCGTATTTGAGAAGCCAAATTTTTTTAAAGGTAAAAATTGTACAAATCTATTTAAAAAATGTGGAATTTCGCACGCATCGTGACGATTTGCAGTCAATTTATAAAACGAAGTCATAGACTATTTTAGTGTCAAAATTTGCGACAAGTTATAGACAATATATTTAGCTTAACTTTTAATTAAAGAACATATTTTAAATGAACTGTAGTGCTTCAAAATTTCGGATTAAAAAGTAAAGCGAGCTAATTTCATTATATAAACGAAACGTCAAATTTAATAGGATTAACTAATAAATTGATGAGTGGTCCTGTTATACTCAATTGTGATTACTTTCTAGGTATTGTTATAGTGAAAGGATATTCGACTTTCTTTATGGACCGGCGTGGTTGTAGTTTTTTTTAAAAATTGAATTTAGAAGCGGATTATGGTGCTAAAGGAATACAGTTATTGCTGCTTTGAGTATATTGTACGGTAAATGTTTTTTGTTTTCTTAATGTCATTGATGATGATTTTTTGTCGAATTGTAATGTATGCGGGTAGGAATACGAAGGAATATTATAACTTAAAAAAAAAGTGAATAATTCAGCAACCCATTAAGTGTATTTTTCCTAAATGAAGTAGCTATCAAAAATCTTCAAATACTCCAACAAAAACAAATTTGACCAGTATTTAATACAACAAAAGTCTGTGTTTATAACTATTGTCATTAGATCCAGAAATAAATCTTTATATTCACATTAATATTTTTCTTAATGCAGGAAAATAACTATCAGACTTAGTTGTCAATGGCCTTACCGAAATATCAAATAAAAAAAAATGAGTCTATAAAAATCATAGACAGAAATATATATATTTTTAATTACCTGATACATGTTCAGAGTCTCACCACAAGCCATAAAATAAAGTCGATCCCACTATTTTCATTTTACGACAAGCAATAAAAATGTAAAAGGTTACGTAATAATTATTATTATTATGAAAACCATTAATTACAATAATAAACTATATTAATATTAATTTCCTCAAAAATGCAACGTTGTAAAATGAGAATAATAATGTCATTTTGACATTTAGGAGCTACAAAATTTTAATGGCCGACAATAATTTTGTTCTTAGATACCGAATAGGATTAGATATTATCAATCAAGCCGTTTGAATGTTTATAAGTCATAAAAATTTACAAGTTTAATAATAATTTGCTCTAATTTAGGAAATTTGGGTCGACCATGTTGATTTATGGTTAAGTTACAAAGTGCTTAAGTTTTTTTTTAGATAAAGATCTTGAACATAAATGCCTATGGTCATAGGCTTGGGTAGATTTACTCACAATTATTTATGTACTAATTTTGCCTTTATGTCAAGCAAAGTTGCAAAACAATGTTATGATCACGATACAGATATTTTGTGTTCGTTATCGTGAATGCGTATGAATTTGTTGATACTTTACAATAAAATAAAATAAAAAAGTATTTGTTACATAAAAAAAAGAAACATTAGCTTCTAGTAAATAAAGTGTCAGAATATTGTAAAAAATAACTTTAATACCGATATGAATTTTGGGTCTAATTGTTTCAAATATAATTCAAATTAAAAGAACATTTTAAGAATAAACACCATGGGCACTATAGTGTTATATATTTTTCTAGCGATAGCGGGAAGCGACTTTGTTTTATACAATGTAGTGACTCGCTCGAATTTTCAGCTGCGTAACTCCCATAAGAATTCGTCATTAAATATAGCCTAAACTGTATGTTACTCCTGAATAACGTATTTATCTTTCTAATAGTGTAAGTATTTTTCAAATTTTTACCGCGCACGACCTCTCTGTGGAATCAATTAAAAGCGGAGGTATTTCCGATCCAGTATGACATGGCAACCTTCAAGAAGCGAGCCTATTCCTTTCTTAAAGGCCGGCAACGCACTTGCGACTCCTCCGGTGTAGCGAGTGTACATGGGCGGCGGTGATCATTTACCATAAGGTGATTAACTTGCTCGTTTGCCACCCTGATCTATAAAAAAAATCGAATCAGTAATTCCTGTGATGCTAATAAATAAACTTATTAGATTTATAATAGTATTACACTAGCGCACGGGTGAACTTTTATAGCATATGTTACTCAGGAATAATGTAGTATTCTAATAGTGTTACTTATATCAATTAGTATTTTACGCCGCAATATTAATAACTAGCGGTTTAAGAGTGCACAATCAACCACATAGCATCAGCAACAGGCAGACCGCCTGCCTGTTTGAACTGCTAGACCAGTTACATTAATTGCATCAGCAGTAATTACTAAGTTAGGTTGACAAAGTTACGGGTAAGGCCACAAAAAATATTAAATTTATGACGAGAATGTACCACCAATTCTTTTAAATTGATTTTTTTTTCTAAATATGTTACGTTTGACCATAATCTCGCTTGATGGAAGGTGAAGATAAGGCCTAAGATGATACACGCTTGCCTAGAAAGTGTCTGTTCACTTTAGCTTTAAAGATGTCCAGATTAAGGCGTTCCGGTTCTGTGATTCACAAGGCCTTGGCGACGACGGCGAGGCGACGTTGTAAATCAAAGTTTGGCGCAAATTTCTTCATTACATATTTATTTAGCAATGATTAAGTATTATTATATCTACTTAAGAAACCTATGTGTTAATTCTACTAATATTATAAACGCGAATTTAGTAAGAATGTATGTTTACTCATTCACGCGAAAATTACTGAAAGGGTTGAGCTGAAAGTTTGCACGGGGATAGGTAATAACCACGATTAACATATAGGCTTCAACAAATCATGATCCGACCCACTGGAGCAGAGTAACGCGAGTAAAACCGCGGGGTGCAGCTAGCTTACAATGATTTTCAAAGCTATTCTTTTTAAATAGTTTGGCAAATTACGTCAATGCGAGAACATACTGGAGCTATAAATAAAATTCAAAAACGTATGATTAATATGCTATTGTCATTAAATGAAATATGGATCCATAAAAAACTAGCCTTACCGCACGGTTTTAGCCGCGTAGCTAAAGTTTGGAATCACATAAAAAAAACATAGATCAGATACCTATATTACTCCTGAATCACGTAGCTTTTTTACGGTAAAATATTTATTGAAAGTAATTTATGAGATGTTTTAAACATCTTTTAGCGCTTAGGTATTTAAATACTTATGTACTACTTTTCATAATCACAATGTAATAAAATTAAATGATAAACAGTAACTATTACTAATACCTACTTAGATTATTATGCTTGGTCTATGAAACATGAGTAGGATCAGTAGTAGGCAACAAATCTTATGTTATGATCATTATCAGCCACTATAACGTCCAATGTTGAACATGGGCTTTATCCTGATAGAGGGTTTTTGCCATAGTCACCACGCTTGGCAAGCGGATTGGTAACCGCACTATTATATACAGCATATACTTAGATAAACGATGCTACTGCTATGCTATACGATTATCAAAACTGAGGTTAGTGACTGTCGTAACGGCTTAACGTGCTTTCTGGGACACGGAGGCTAATACCTCAGGCCGAAAGAAATGTTAGATTTTACACAAAGTTTTCCTACACGGCGTGGCGATCGAACTCATGATCTCCGAGACTTAAATCGTTGCGCCAGATATGTTATATTAGTAGGTATATATGTCGCAGCCAGGTCGTACAATCCGCCACATTACATACGGCTAGCCGCATTTTAAAATGCGGCGGTTCAATAATCCGGATTAACGGACGGAATAAGCCGGATTGATGAATGCGGCTGAATGAAAAGCCATACGTTTTTCAACACGGCTAGCCGTAATGTAATATAGCGAGTATATAACCGCGTTGAACAACATTGGTTGTGGTTTAGGTTATTTTTTTTACCACCCAATAAATCCGTCGTTATAAAAAACGGCTAGCCGTATGTAATGCAGCGGATTGTACGATTTGGCTGCGACATATTCTACTAATATTATAAATCTGAAAGTTTGTATGTAAAAACTACTGAATGGATTTGGCTGAAAGTTTGCATGCGGATAGTTTATAAGCTGGATAAACGTATAGGCTACAAAATATCACGCTCCAACCCACTGGAGCTAGTACATCGATAAATCTATACTAATATTATAATCAGGAAAGATTTGTATGTGGGTATGTTTGTATCGAATTGGCTCAAAAAGTCCTGGACCGATTTAAAAAATTCTTTCACCATTTGAATACTAAATTATCACTGTTTAATATAGGCTATATTTAATTAAAAAGTTCCCATGGTAACGAGAGTTACGCGGGTGAAGCCGCGCGAGGGAAGCTAGTGTTGTAATAAATTTATTGCCATTACATAAAAAACATAATTTATGAAGTACGTATGTGGTATATCTATGTGTTTATAGTACATATGTGGTTTATGTGATCAGCTGTTGGTAATGGTGTATGTACTAATGTAATTGTGATAAGTATTTGTGAATATGGCGTCAATAATGACGTAGACGACAAAAAACAAATTATTTAGTCCGTCAGTTAGATAACCAAAAAATATTGGACACCTATTTCTTGTTTTATAAACAAAAACTGGCCAAGTGCGAGTCTGACTCGCGGACGAAGGGCTCTGTACCAATGTCAAGTGCCAATTGCCAATAAAAAAACGTATGTTTATGAAATTAAATGGTTTTTTTTTAATTTTTATATTTACGAATTATGACGTATTAAAAAAAACTACTTACTAGATCTCGTTCAAACCAATTTTCGTTGCAAGTTTGCATGGTTATGTACATCATATATTTTTTTTAGTTTTATCATTCTCTTATTTTAGAAGTTACAGGGGGGGGGGCACACATTTTACCACTTTGGAAGTGTCTCTCGCGCAAACTATTCAGTTAAGAAAAAAAAATACATTAGAAACCTCAACATCATTTTTGAAGACCTATCCATAGATACCCCAAAAGTATGGGTTCGATGAAAAAAAAAATGAGTTTCAGTTCTATGTATATGTATATGTATGGAAAAAAAACAATTAATTTTAGGGTTCCCCACCCTAAAATTAATTGTTTTTTTTTTCTATTTTTGTGTGAAAATCTTAATGCGGTTCACAAAATACATCAACTTGCCAAGTTTCAACATTATAGTTCTTATAGTTTCGGAAAAAAGTGGCTGTGACATACGGACGGACAGACAGACAGACATGACGAATCTATAAGGGTTCCGTTTTTTGCCATTTGGCTACGGAACCCTAAAAATGATGAAGATACAGCGCGTTGAAATTTTATGTGAGGTCACTTCTTAATACAATTATACCTTGGAGTGACATCATCAATCAATTTCCTGAACTTTGGCAATATTTTTTGGTATTCTAACCATTGCGCTTTTATAACAAACTCCCAAATAATATTAGAAAACTACCTGTTAATAAATTTAAAGCCATTGTTAAAGCTAAATTATGTAAAAAGTCATATTATAAAATATCAGACTATGTAAATGACAGAATGGCGCGGGAGTAACTTGCTCTGGAATGGCACTGCTGCTTCACAATATTGTAAAATTAACGATAAATTGATTTAAAAAAATAGGATTCCTCTGAGTTACTTGCAAGTTCTTCTCAGAGTTGCCACGTCTTAAACTGGTGGTAGGAAAAGAAATGGATGCATCATCATCATAAGAACATGATAATTGTTTTTGAATTGTGTCATACAAGACATTTTTGACTTTGACTTTGATGGACCAAATACATTTTTTTTGTCGTCTCATACCTATTATGTTAAATTTGATGCTTTCCCATGGCCACACCAGTGTAACTATTAGTGTCATCATCAGCCCGTATAACGTCCAATGCTGAACATGAGGGTTTTTGCCATAGTCTCCACGCTTGCAACGGGCCACACTTGCTCAGGAGCTACGCGGTCGAAACAGCGTGATTGAAGCTAGTCTTTTATAATTATGATATATACGCGAAAGGTTTAAAAGTGTATACTTAAATTATACACTTTTAAACCTCATATACTTATTCAGTATATTTATACGAGTGTATAATACTAGCAGGGTGCACGCGCCGCACTCGCACGGGTGCACTTCTATAGCCATTGCTACTCAGGGATAACCCAAGTAACAAAGAGTCATGTAATTTTAAATTATATCATTAAACAGCCGTATATACGCTCTATAAGAAGCTGTTTGTCACCTAACTATGATGTAATGGAATTTCTGTCACTATTTAGCTCTATATGCTAATTAGTCATATTAACCAATCATATAATGCCGTATATTATAAATGATAACACAGCTTTAACACTGCGCTATAACAGCTTTCAATGCCAATGTTATATGACAACTTATCTTGTATAAATGTTGTCTTAAACTTGGTTATAGGCCTAAATAGTGCTATTAGTTAAAAAAAGACACTTCTATAGTTTAGTGATGTAATGAATGCGGTCTCTACGTCTATAGATCAAGTTAGCGTTATAACAATTCTTCACATAACTTATTATTTCTAATTGGTCACATAAAAGATTTGCGGTAACTGTTATATCTCTGTTGTTGTATAACAGCTTTGTAAATCATTTTACATCACTAAGTAGCTTCCAGATTGCGGGCCTTGTTCACTTATAGTTCTAAATATGTGTTGTGTTATAAATGTATTAATTGCTGCTGTTATAGTGCTAAACTTTGACATTTTGGCAGCGAGTGCGACACTATATCTCTAATACGTGTTATAACAGTTGCATTGGTACTTTTACACAGTCGATGTTTCTCAGAGTCACATCACAGTAAAATTATTAAAATTAATAGAGTTAATTATGGATTACAAAGATTGGAAACGTTTTAAAAGAAGTGGTAATTATCGGAGGAAAGTATTGAAACGATGCAATGAAAACAGTTTAGCTTCGACTATCAGTTTCAAAAACTCCGACATAAACAAAGCACGTACCTACGAAAGCAGTGAGGGTTCCGTAGGAGCTTCGATTTTTTTAGAACCCAATAAACCAGAAAGCGATACATTTAGTTCTGAAGGGAGTTATTCCGATGACGAGGGCGCCGACAAATAGGGTAGGGGTAGGGGTAGGGGTAGGGTAGGGGTAGGGGTAGGGTAGGGGTAGGGGTAGGGTAGGGGTAGGGGTAGGGTAGGGGTAGGGGTAGGGTAGGGTAGGGGTAGGGTAGGGGTAGGGTAGGGGTAGGGTAGGGGTAGGGAAGGGGTAGGGTAGGGGTAGGGTAGGGGTAGGGTAGGGGTAGGGTAGGGTAGGGGTAGGGTAGGGGTAGGGTAGGGGTAGGGTAGGGGTAGTGTAGGGTAGGGGTAGGGTAGGGGTAGGGGTAGGGTAGGGGTAGGGTAGGGGTAGGGTAGGGGTAGGGTAGGGGTAGGGTAGGGGTAGAGTAGGATTAGGGTAGGGGTAGGGTAGGGGTAGGGTAGGGCAGGGGTAGGGTAGGGTAGGGTAGATGTAGGACACCGCGTAGATTTTGAGGCGGTACGAAGTTTGCCGGGCCAGCTAGTAATAAATAAAACAAAATTCTAACCTTGATGTTCTTGCCCGACAAACGTATTCACTCTTTCAATTATTTGTCTCTTGAATTGAAGACGGTTCGTAGATTAGATATTAATAATGTAATCAGTTTATTGATGTATGTAGTATGTGATCAGAGTTGACGGCGGCGCGGCGGGCGGCGGCAGCGACTTTATTGAAGATGTGCACAAAATTCACATTCGTCAATCATATAATGGTCGTATGCTGCTGCATAATTACAAAATTGACACCAAAAAAAATTCAACAATGGTAAAAAGTAAATATTAGTACATATTTTCTAATTTGAAGTGTTCTGGCAATATTTCACTATTAACGTGCCCACACCCGTTACAATGTTTAGATAATATGAAATGGGTTTCTTTCCAAGGCCACTCCAGCAAAGAAAGGGTAAAATGATCCTTCGTCAGAAAGCAGTCAACATCCATATACATATTTATTACTATGGCACCTTAAAACAAAGACAGATTTATGTTTTAAAAAGTTTAGGAAATCGTGATAGGTAAGTAAATAAAATTAAAATGTGGTTTTCGTATTTCTGTAAGGAACCCTAATTCATCAACCCAAATCAACCTCCATTTATTCTTCAATCCTTACATTACTAACTAGTCATATAAGAGATGCAAGATGGCAAATCACATTTTTTTGCATAATTTAACTAGTAAATCGACGTCAAAATGAAGGCGCATTTAAAAATAAACACACACATCGTACTAGTTACTCGGTAAAATTTGCACCGCACTTTCTATGACTGTACAATTACACCACAACACCTATATTCAATACGCAACAATACCTAGCTACGCCATTACGGTAACGTAGAAATATAAAAGTAGAATCCTTTTATTTTTTCCAGAGGAATAATTAAACTTGTCGTGCGATGCGCTGTTTTCATCTTGTTATGTAAAGTGTTGTATAAAAGTGTTTTGTGCACTGTTATAGGTCTAAGTTGTGATGTAATGTGATCTTTGTAACCATTATAACGCTAAGGAGTGATGTAAAGACGTTTTGATCACTATTATAGGACTTATGAGTGACAAGCTGCGACTTTACATGACTGTTAAAGAAGTTATATGAAATTCAATAGAGCTATTACAAAGCTACTACGTCACTCTTTAGTCATGTAAAGTGCGCCTTTTCCTGGGCGTATAAGCGCTTATAGTACTGTTATAGGCCTGATTTCATACATTAAAAGAGGCGCAAACTCGCTTATAGAGCTCTTATATGACGCCTTTATGTTACTTGGGAATGTAGCATTCTAATGGTGAAAGAATTATCGAAATCCGTACAGTAGTTTTTGAGTTTATTCGAAACAAACGTACAAAAATATAAAATTATAAACTTTTATACTTTATAGTATTAGTAGGTATATAGGTATACATTTACTCAGTTATCTAGTCGCGCCCCGCAGTTTTAATGGCCTTCAAAGGGCCGTAACGTAATGCTTTAAAGCCTGTTTAATAATGTAATTTAATTAATACAACAAATTACAAAACTGTTTCACAAAAATAGCGTAAAATATGTTACGGTCAAGGTAAAAATGTAATTTGTGGGCTATCTGAAGTCTAAACTAAGCCTGTGCACGTGTATTTCATCATCATCATCATCAGCCCGTATAACGTTCACTGCTGAACATGGGCCTCCTCCCGAGGGAGGGTTTTTGCCATAGTCACCACGCTGGGTAGACGGGTTGGTACCGCAGATTATGTTGGAACAAGGAAACGCTGCTGCCCGTTTCCTGGTGTACGATTGTTATAGATGATGTTATAACAATCGGGACCAACGGCTTAACGTGCTTTCCGAGGCACGGAGGGTAGTCCAGAACCGGAAAGAATTCTTAGAATTTAGGTACACAAAGATTTCTTGTCCGGAGTGGGGATCGAATCCCCGACCTCCTAGATTAAAAGCGAGCCAAATAGCGCTACGTTACGATTAAGGTATAAATTATTCAAATAAGTGCCAAATTTGATAATTACTCTCTCGTCTCACGGAACTGCTGGCAGAGATTTCTTATAGAAATAAGTAGCACCTTTGTGCCATACCTTCATCATCATCATCATCATCAACAGCCCGTTTACGTCCACTGCTGAACATGGGCCTCCTCTTAACAGAACCTGGCAAGCCAGGATCGTTGAGGGATATTGCCATACCTAATCACCACGCTTGGCAGACGGATTGGTGATCGCAGTAAGATGTTAACCTTGAGCTAATAAGTAGATGCTGCTGCCCATCCGTCAGCCATATGTCCCTTAGTCGCCTTTTACGACACCCATGGGAGGTTATGGGGTGGTCTATTCTAAGCCGGAAACCACACGGCATGCCTTCATACATTCATATATTTGTTATTTCGTGTGTACAAAAATAAAAATAAATCGAGCAATGTAGACTTATTTTCTTCCTGTACTAGGAATGTAAAGTGTAGGTACAATTTTACATTATTTGAAATATCATTACGATAAAATAAAAAAATGTATTGGAAAGATAGGTTTATTTATAAAAAAGATTTATAATTGGCAAAATATTGCATTACTAGACGAAATTCCATTGCCTCATGTTTGTATAAAACTAACAATAAATAAGAAAAAAAAACAAATTTAAGAGTATAACCCAATAAATATGACGGATTTATTTTTGTTTTACCGAAACCAAGTACATATTTATCGTATCCAATCGATCAACTTGTTAAAGATGATGTAAGTATGTCTAATGGCCTAGGTATACATTACATTTGGGTCGGATTGCTTATGCGTACCCGGCCCCCGCCAACTACGGATCGAAGGAGTGTCCGGGGGGTTTTAGTGGTGTAGGGTCCTCTCCTCGTGGAGTTTAGCATACCACGCTATGGAGTGGGCGAGTCCCACATATCCCACCGCCAGCGCGCGAATACGCTGCGGCGGCGGTGGGAATGCGTAAATGCATTTCCTTCCGGACAAAAAAAAGGTATACATTACATAATCGTATCTTTTATGGTTTTCAGGCCCGGATTACGTACCCGACACGAAAACCCTTAAACTCTAAATTAGGAAACGGCCTGGATATTCTGGGTTTCGATTCTCATCTCATTAACAAAACTATATCGCTACCACACACTTCAACTATAAATAAATAATAACCATAACCATTTTTTCCCTCCAACCATTTTATTCTCGACTAAAACGAATCAACGAGTATAAACGAAGAGTTTTAATTTAAAACGAACTAAATCTGGCCATTAATAATTTTAGTTAAAAAAAAACAACCATAATGAAGTGAACGCTTTCCGCGTACACATTTGTCAGTTTTGATTTTGGAATGAATTTGTGTTCTTTTTTCGAGTTGGGGACTCATTTGTTCTTTTTGTGTGTTTTAGATGCAAATTTGTGTTTTGTTCTCTTTGTAGTTTGCATGTTTTAGATTTAGTCATTTGGGTTACGTGTTAGTGTTGTTGTAGCGATAATATGTCACTTCTGACAGTTATAATAAACCTTAGGAGTAAAGTATACAGAAACAACGTAAGGCGACGACGCAGCGGAGAGGCCAGGCGGATAGGCACGGACGCCTGTGCACCTCACCTTACTCCACACCGCTTGTGTGTAATTAATGACACGTCGTCTACGTACATTTTAACTTCATACGTTGGCTGCGTCTGTGAACGTCTTCGCCGAACGTCGTTTCTGAATAATTCACGCTTTACGGCAAAACACTCTATACGATGTTACGATTCAATATGTAGTATTTGTGCTCTGCAACAATCAAATTTAATATCTCGTTATTTTGTGTATTTCTTTGATAAGCATAGGACTCAGTACACATAGGACTCAAATAAAACAAAGTAGGTAAGTATACAAACACTAAGTTTTATTTATATACTCATGGTCTACCTAAATAATGACAATTGTTCTAACCTACTATAGACAGAACAAGCTATTTGACACAATATAGTTAAATAATAAACTAAGACGTTAAGACTAAAATATAATTAAAATAATAACTTAAATACTTATTTAATTTCAAAATTTATAAAATATGATAATTATAGATAATAATACTGAATACTAAATTATTGTTTTGACTATTTGCAAGTGCCTGTAATAGGTTAACGTAAATTAAAATGATTTTTATTTTATTTTATTAAATTTATGTACGAAGAAATTACGAAAATTTAGATAAAAATGTCTGCGTAAAATTGTAATTTTACCTTTTTTTTTTTTTTTTGTTGTCCGGGGGGAAATGCATTGACGCATTCCCACCACCGTTGCAGCGTATTTGCGCGCTGGCGGTGGGATATGTGGGACTCGCCCTCTCCATAGCGTGGTATGCTAAAGTCATACCACGAGGAGAGGACCCTACACCACTAAAACCTCCCGGACACTCCTTCGATCCGCCGTTGGCGGGGGTCGGGTACGCATGAGCAATCCGGCCCCCCGACGGCACCCGCGGCCAATATGGTACCGCGGGATCTCCAGGGCCACACTTACAGTGGCCCATTTGCCCAATTATAGGGACGCCCGGAGTGTAGAGGCGTCCCTACTCCTCATGGGTCAGCCTCGAAGGGAGCGGGGCCCATGTTCCCCACTCCCCAAGGCCGAGCCTAGGGCGGTAGGCGGCGGGTTTCGGCCCGCCGCCGACGGCCAACACGCCGTCTGCGAAGCGGGTGGGCAGAGGGATCTACTTCCCTCTCCCGCTCCGCGGCCTCCTTCTGTGACATAACTTGTCTACAGAAGGAGGCAACCGCCTCCCACGACCTCTCGCTTTGAACCATCTTCGAAATGATGGTCGGCAGCGAGAGGTCGTCTCCCACCACGCCAACGAGCTCCTCCCGCTCGTTGGCCCACGCCGGACACTCCACCACCGTATGCTGCGCCGTATCGTCGGCACAGTCACAGTGGTGACAGCGAGTGTCCGGCTCTCTCTGCGCCACGTTGCACAGGTAGTGGCCGAAGCAGCCATGGCCTGTTACTACCTGTGCAACGTGGTAGGTGACGTCGCCGTGACGGCGACCGGCCCACTTTTTTAAATGGGGCCGAATCGCCTCCACCGTACGCAATCCGCTCCGCGGCGCGGCCTCTAGCCGCTCCTGCCATTTCCGGAGGGTTTGGCGACGGATCTCAGTCCGCCACCGTGCAACACCCTCCGGGAAGGGGTCGCGGCCAGAACGCGCCCCCTCACACCTCCGCCGGTACGCGGCGGCCAAAACCTCCGCCTCCAGGTCCCACGGAGGGGACCCCGCAAGGAGGCATGCCGCGTCAAACGCGACCGTGCGGTAGGCGCGGGACGCCCTGATGGCCATCACCCGCTGCGGACGTCGCAGCAGGGCTATGTTTCGCCTCTTCAGGGCGTCGACCCAAATGGGGGCGCCGTAGAGCGCCATGGAGCGGATCACACCGGCGTACAGTTTGCGGCAGGTGCTCCCGGGTCTGCCGAGATTCGGCAAAAGCCGGCCAAGAGCACCCGCCGCCGCCACCAGCTTTGGGGCCAGCCGCTGGAAGTGGGCCCCGAAGCTCCATCTGCTGTCGAGGACTATGCCTAGATATCGCATACTGTCCCCGACAGCAATGGATTCGCCACCCACTATGAGGTGGGCGCCTACAGGTGGCGCTCGCCGAGGCCCATGAAAACAAAGGGCCTCGGTTTTACCGAGCGCCACCTGCAGGCCCAAACGGCGTATACGGGCGACCATCTGTGCCACGGCTGCTGTGGCCAAAATGGTCGCATGCCGATGATCAGGCGCGCGGGCGGTCACCAGTGTGTCGTCAGCGTACGCTATCACGCTGACCCCCCGGAGACCGCGCATCCGCAGCGCCCAATCAAACCCGATGTTCCACAGGAGCGGCCCCAATACCGACCCCTGTGGAACACCGCGCGAGACCGTCCTCCGGCCAATTTCGCCACCGGACGTCGGGTACACCACCTCCCTGCTTTGGAGGTAGTGCCCCACCAGAGCCCGGAGGTACCTGGGCACCCCATGGTGCCTGAGGCCCTCCTCAATGCACGCCCAGGGGAGGGTGTTGAATGCGTTGCGGATGTCCAACGACACCGCTAACAACACTTCTCCCCGGCTGGTCGCCTCCTGCGAGAGTTCCCGCACCCTCGCGATCGCGTCTATGGTCGACCGACCCTGGCGGAACCCGTATTGGTCCACGTACAGTTCGGGACCGACCCCACCAAGATGTGTGGTGAGGCGAGACGCGACCACCCTCTCCATCAGCTTGCCCAACTCGTTCAAGAGAACGATTGGGCGGTAAGCCGATGGAGACTCCGCCGGTCGCCCGTCCTTACGGAGAAGGACGAGTCGACCGGGCTTCCAGGGTGCGGGAAAGCGACCCTGCCGAAGGCACGCATTGAAGAGGGCGAGCACCCTGGGCTCCAACTCCTCCATGGCGAGTGCCCAGACGCGTCCAGGCACTCCGTCCGGCCCGGGGGCGGTGTTTTTGATGGCCATTTTTGCCACCGCCGCCCCCAACTCCACCGGTGTAACATCCGGCGGAGTTTCCTCCTCGTCGCCGTCGTCGGTCGGCACCACGTCGTCAGCTGGCGAGGCCATAGTTGGCGGCGAATATTCCTCCTGGCTGGGGAAGAGCTCCTCTACAACAGATTGGAGGAGCTCTGGCTGGAGGTTCTCCGTCACCGGGGGCGCCCAGGGGCGCATTTTATTACGCACCCCTTTATAGGGTCGTCCCCAAGGATCTCTATCGAGGGCCTCCAGCGTATTCGCCCAGCCATCATCCTTCGCCTGTGCAATAGCCACACCCAGCTGACGCCGACTCTCCCTGTAGTCGGCGTAGGCCGCGGCAACACGGGCCTCGTCCCGAGGTCTCCGACGGTTCGACCGGGTGTACACGCGCCGCATCGCAGTGCACTGTGTGCGCAACTGCGCAATGGCGGCGCTCCACCAGTACACCCGTCGCTTCGGTGGACACGGGCGGACCCGGGGCATGGATGCGTCACAGACGCTTACCATGGCCCCATCGAGTCCCCCCGCGACAGCGTCCACGTCGGAGTCGGGATTACAAGGCCCCGCGACCCACGCCTGGACCAGGGCTGCCTCCTTCAGCAGCTCCTGGTCGAGTTGCCTCAGCGCCCATCGCCGACGCTCCATCCTGGGAGGCGGCGCAGGGCGGGCGGTCAGAACCGCGGAGGCTGTGGAGAGTCCGAAACCGATATATCGGTGATCGGACAAAGTCTCCACATCCTCAAGGACACTCCAACCCTGAACACGGCGGGCCAGGGGGGGGGACGCAAAGGATACGTCCACAATTGACCCCCCATTGTGCCTCACGCACGTGTTCACAGAGCCGCGGTTCAGGACCACCAGGCCCTGCTCCACCGCCCAGTCCTCCAGCGTCCGCCCTTTGGGGTTGGACGCGGGGCAGCCCCAGGCTGTGGATTTAGCGTTCAAGTCACCCACCACCAGCACTTCGGCGCCACACCGACCCAGCAGGCGGCCGACCTCGTCGAGGAACTCCTCGAACTCGGCCAGCCCGCGATTCGGTGAGAAGTAGACGCCGATGATGGAGAGCGACCCCACCACAGCCTTCACAAAGCCCCGTCCTCTCACGACATTGGAGAAGGGCGGGGTGCCGACCGACGACGACAACCACAAAGCAACCAAGCCATCCAAGTCCCCGACCGTGTTGGGCCGGTCGGGAACCATGTATGGCTCGGCGACAACTCCGACATTAGTCAACCACTGCGCCATGGACTGCAAGAAAAGGTCCTGAGCCCTGGCGCAGTGGTTGAGATTTGCTTGGAGAAGACGGAACACGGACCTATCCATTAAGGGCCGTGTCCATCTCCTCCACCACTGCCACCGGAGCCACTCGCCCCGGCAGATCCTCGAGCCTCCGCACCCCCTTGCTGGGCGGCGCCCGGCAGAATTTAGAGCCGACACTATGGTCGGCTTTTTTGCCTGCTATGTGGCAGAGCACACATTTGGGCTGCGCTCTGCACTGCACCGCCTTGTGCCCCGGCTCGGAGCACCGGAAGCAAAGGTTGCTCCGGTCCTCATTGCCGCACCTGCAGCCAACGTGCCCTCGGACGAGGCATCTGTAGCATCGCAGGGGCCTCGCCTCAAGCAAATGGATGCGAGCCGAGACTAACCCCACCAAGACACGCTCCGCCTTTTGTAGCTTGACGGCCGCAGGCACCGGGACACTGAGGGTTATTGTGCCGAGGCCCGTGTGATCCCTCTGGATCACACCCGGCCTAAGAGACTCCACCGTACAGCTCCCGACCCTGGCGACCGCGTTGACAACCTCAACCTCCGTCGTACAGTCGACGAGGCCGGTAAGCCGAACGCGGACGCATTTTTCAGGCCGGGTGACTTTCCCGACCGCCGGGTCAACGCATTCGGCCAGCTTTGCGGCGAATGCGTCCGCCTTCTCCCTGGTATCTGCACCAGGGAGTTCAAATATGCGGCCACCCGTGACCGCCCTCCTCGCCCGCATATCCGTGATCCCCAGGTCCGCCACATTAATTGTTTGTTGGGCCCTGCGGATCACATCGGCGTAGGTGGTGCCCCTACTCTCCGCCTCCGGAGAGAGGGTGAGTACCACCACCGACGAGCGTGGGGCGCGCAGCTGACCCCTGCGCTTCCCCCTACGCCTTCTCTTTTTGGGGGCCTGAGGCCCCTTACGAGAAGGGGCTTGAGATGCCTCCGAACGCTGACGCTCCTTGCGCCGAGCGTTTTTAGAGAGGTGCGTCTCCCAGCCCCCCTCCCTCCTCGGCTCCACCACTGTTGGCGTCACAGACGTCGCCACAGCGTGAGCAGGAGCAGCAGCAGCCGCAGCCACCGACATCTTCCCTTTGCCCCTGCCCTTGCCTTTTCCAGAAGAGCCTGGGGCAGGAGCAACCGGCTTAGGGGCGATCGGTTTGACCGGACCCTTCTTGGCAACGTCCGCCCAGCTGGTGGACGCCACCGCGACATCGGAGGGTTCCTCCCTCCGCTTCTCATGAGCCAGAGGTGGCCTCATGTTAGGAGTTTTCGGAGGAGGCCCATAATTGGCCTCCATCCAGTTCCTCATCCTGCCCATCAATTCGCGGCTCATTTCCTCGAAAAAATTGTAATTTTACCTGTGTTTTTATTATTGTATTGATGCGTTAACTGAATAAATTGGTACATTTTAAATACTTTTTGCAAGCATATTTTAATATGCCTGCAAAAAATAGCTCTTATTATTAAAGTCATATCATAGTTATGTAGTTACGTAGCTAATTATCACCCACAATTACTTTCACATTAATTAAGAAGGACGTATGTTATATACAATTTATGTGTAGGTATACACACATTTCTACGTTCGTCAAAGTCAAAATTAAATGTTCAAAAGTATTATTATACTGAATATTATTCGTATTACATACTTACGTGTAGGCATTTAAAACAATACTTCGTTTCGAATCTATCTACACATTTATTATTTAACATTAATATTTTATTATGCTATGGGTCATAAATTCCTACAAAAGTAGGTATATAATTTTTAAATTACGTTTTTTATATTTCATAGGTATAGGTACCTACCTTCATTTTAACTCATTACTATGACTACCAAAACGCTCAAAACATATCTAAATATCATTTATTTTCACACATCTACATCCTAATTATATAATTAACTACATTAATAAGCTACACAATTTAAATAAAGTGTACAAAAAATATATTCACAAAATTTTACACAACTTAGAACCACGATGTCTGTCGTGAAACTTAGTTCCGCTACTCGATCAGAGATGGCGCTGTCAGTACGATGCATAACATTTTCAACAAACATAATTATGAGAAGTTCTTTTATTTAATTATATCTATTTTTAAATTCATTTTGACTTTAAATTATCTTGATTTTATTTTTTAAGTCTTTGTAGTTATTGATTATTTAATTGTTTTGAATGTAGATACAAGAAGTTTTGATAAACCGCAACAATTAAATGCCTTCTTGTGGTTTTACGGAACAACAGTTTTAGTTAAACAATAAAAGTGAGTTGTTGATCCCTTTTAATAATATCTTTGTTGTTTTTAATACATGTTAATTACGTAAGTATGAGCAAGAAAGTTAATTTGTTCACGTTTGCTTAAAAATGTTTGTTTATAATTTTGTAGTTGTACCTATCTTTATTAAACCACATTTTGTGATAAGGCTGCCAATTGTACCTACTCCGTACAATATTTATTTTGTAAGCTTTCTGTGTTCTGTGTACATCACTACATAGTATAAAACAAAGTCGCTTCCCGCTGTCTGTCCGTCTCTATGTATGCTTAGATATTTAAAACTACGCAACAGATTTTGTTGCGGTTTTTTTTAATAGATAGAGTGATTCTAGAGGAAGGTTTATATGTATGATACATCAGCATTGCACCCACCCGAAGCCGGGGCGGGTCGCTAGTGTACAATAAAAAGTTAATCTGTCTATCTAAACCATTTACTTCGTCAGTACGATGATTGCTCTGCTCCTATATGTCGTGGTGTGATGTTTTATGAGCCTGTATTAATTCTGTTTGTATTTATCTTGTGTACAAGATTTCATGTAAAGTTGACTACGTTTGCCAGATATTTTGAGATATGTTTTGGCACAAAGGCAGGTAATGTCTGGTCATCACTCTTTGCAATTAAATGGTAGTATTGAAGAATAATTTTCATCAACTTCTTTAGTGGTGCAGGAATTCTATAGTGATTTGTTTGATATTTTATTCCCGGGGGACATGTTTATATATATATTATTGTCATAGATGATGTTATGACAATCGATGGACATCTTAACGTGATAAAAGACATGGAGGGCAGTCCCACTATTCTAAAAATATATCAAGACCGTCAGTTAGATTACCAAAAAATATTGGACACGTATTTGTTTTCGTTCCTCAAACAAAAAATTACGAAGATACAGCGCGTTGAAATTTCGTTTTACATCACTTCTAGGTACAATTTTAACTAACAGTTTTTTTTTTCGGACGGTTTTATATGTAGCCAGTAGGCTTTTGCTGCTTCACCGGGCATAAAGGTGAGCAGAGCTCCAGCCTAGATAAATGGTTTAAACATTACAAACTAAGCAACCTGCGCAAGAGGGCGTTCCCTGTGGGACTTGGACCTCGGCTCAGGGCGGTCGCTGACGGGGAGATTGAGGGATTATGGCTTTTAGTTTAGGGGAGTTTTGTGCAACTGTCGCTCTACTTTACAGTCCCGGGCCTCTCGGACTTCGGGTCTACAAGGGCATCGGAAATTTACCTAACAAGCCTTCACGTCACTGACGTCACAAGCCTTCTCCTGAACTTCATAGTTTGTTGTTGCTCTGTATCTTTGTCAACTTTTATTGAATTGATAAATAAAAAAATACGTGTCCAATATTTTTTTGTAATCAAACTGACGGACTAAATAGATTTTTTTTAGTCATGATGCCCATTATTAAACTCGAATCTTATCAACATCACATTTAGTCTCTTATCATAAAAATAGTAGAACATCTAATAGCTATGGCTTGTATTCAATTAATTATATTTATGTTAATAAAGTGATTTAGCATAACAACATTTAGATAATACAATAGGTTAATAGTTATTTTATTCAAATTATATTCGTTACATAAGTTGAGATAAAAATAAATCTTAGTTTTGGCCAGTATAAGTCTATTCTATTCTATTAGGAAGCGGCTGGGGCATCGGACTTGCGATCATGTGGTCGCTGGTTCGATCCCCATCCATTGGACTACCGACGTGAACCCACTTGTAACACAAACATTTTAATTTAACACGAGGGATTAACAAGAATACCTGTGCTAGTAATCTTTATAAAAATGAAGAGTCTTGCCTTCGATCTCGGACGTCGAGAGTTTGATGATTAGGATTTTTCTGGGGTTCGTTGGTTGAGGGACTGACCTCCGTGCCTCAGAAAGCACGTTAAGCTGTTTGTCTTGTTAAAACGTCGTATGAAAATCGTATAACGCTGGAGCCCTTGAAGCTAATCACGTAACGAGATGACTTTGACTTCGATAAAAACGTCTTCATGACTGTAGGGTTATTGTAACACATTTCCTATGTTATTATTACTGTATTCTTTGTGTCAATTCTAAGATTTCTTTCCGGGTCTGGTTGGCTGAGGACACTCCGTGCGTCGGAAAGCATGTTAAGCCGTTGGTCCCGATTATTATAACATCATATATATCAATCGTATATAAGGGAACGGGCAGCAGCGTTTCCTTGTGTGTACAACATAATACTGCGGTCACCAGCAGTGGACGTATACGGGCTGTTAATTCGGATGATGATTATGTATTACCCAAAATGTAATGAATAAATGATTTGATGAGGACTAAGTGAAGTAATTATGTAGTAGTAATTTTGAAGCGGCTGTAGCCAAATGGCTATGGACGTTGGACTTGTGGTCGCCGGTTCGATCCCCACCCATTGCACTACCGACGTGAACCCACTCGTAACACATGCACGAGCGAATACTAGTAGACAGCAAGAAATCTGATAGTAATCTAAAAAAAAATGATTTCATTTGATTTGATCATAATCATCACTACATAGTATAAAACTAAAGTCGCTTTCTCTGTCCCTATATCCCTATGTATGCTTAAATCTTTAAAACTACGCAACGGATTTTGATGCGGTTTTTTAAATAGATAGAGTGATTCAAGAAGAAGGTTTACATGTATAATACATCAGTATTGCGCCCGTGCGGAACCGGGGCGGGTCGCTAGTAATATATAAAAATCGAGATTGTCTTGCCTTGATAACTAAAGTAAAAACTAAGTAAGTAAAGTAATTAAATAGTTCAAAGGTTGCATGTCTCCGCACCTCGGTCTGCGCCACAACTACTGTCTGCAGTTACACATTCAATCTTGCGGTCAATGTTTTATAGCAGTGCGATTTTTGGGATGGGTTTTATTTAAGACTAGCTGTCCCGCATGGCTTCACTCGTTTCGCGTGGACACTTTAACTTAATATAATATAATAAATACTTTAACTTAATATTATTAATATAATATAGCCTACAACCCCGCAGTTTTACCCGCGTTACTCTGCTTCAGTGGGTTGGAGCGTGATGTTTTATAGCCTATAAGTTAATCCAGCGTATAAACTATATGCGTGCAAACTTTCAGCCAAATCCGTTTAGTAGGTTTTTCTTGAAAGGGTAACAAACATACAAACACAAACTTTCGCATTTTAAATATTAGTAGGCTTAGTAGGATGACAGTCGCAAATGATGGGGCTTTCTATTAATAAAATAATTTTGAAAATCGGTTCAGTAGATCCAGAGATACCCCAACAACGTGACAAACTCACAAACATTACCTCTTTATAATATTAAGTAGTATAGACTAGCTTTCCGCGTTTGGTTTTTAGTCTTTAGTCTCCGTAGGAACATCATAATTAAAAAGTTAAGTAATCTTTATTTGTATTGAAAGAATATACAACTGGTAAAATAAAATGGAAGGGAGAACGAAGGAAGAAAAGAATTAAAAAGAAAACAATGTTCCCTCTTCCTCTTCACATCCTTCCCCAAATAGTTGTGGGATTGTTGAAGAAAATAATGGTCGAATTAACACTTAAATCTTTAATAAATCTTAGAAGCCTCTTACACCGTTTTGATCGCTTTGACAGACTAACTTTTTCTTTTATGTCACCATAATGCAAAGAGTAAAATAAACTACAACAACGTAAAAGGTACAACGTAAAAAATAAACTTTCTCCCACACGGCCGTCCTGATCATTCATCTGACTCAGATGAACTTCCATCTATATCTACGCCTTCCCACGGCTTCATCAAATCAGCTGAGGTTGTGGTATTAATTGGCCCTTCACACTCACCAACTTTCTTAACAGCATATCTTTCGTGATGCTTTTTGGCTGTGACCGCATAAGGTCCTAGATACTTAGGATATAGTTTACTTCCTTGAGTAAATTGCGTTCGTTTAATGGCGACTAAGTCTCCTATTCTATTCTATTCTATTCTATTATATTCCAACTTTATATTCGATAGCCTTTTGCCTCTTTCGGTTATAATTCTTAAGATTATCTTCTTGAACCTTTTGTATTGACTCTTTTGCTTTAATTCTCAATTCATTTCTATGCTCATTATAATTCTCGATTTCTTCTTCTTCAATCATTTTCATAATTTCTTCATTTTCGTCTTTCATTTTTATTCCTAAAAGTAGCTCAAATGGAGTCATTCCAATACTTCTTTGCCATGTACTATTAAGACAACGTTGCACGCTGGAAACATACAACTGGTTAGTTTTTTGGTAAAAGAGCAAATCTACGAAAAAGATTGAAGTATAAAAATAAATAAAAAGGAACCAGTGCTAAATGTTACCCAGTGAGCGAATATTCCTAAATTATAAAAATATGAAACTAAAGTTCATGGATGACATTTCTGTGTTTACTTTCGAGAGCCAATGAAAAAGAAAAGATTATTAATTATAATAATTTTTTTAAGTAGAAACTTCATATGATTTGAAAACTCCATTTTTTTTTATTTAGTCATTGGAACTTACACTAATGTAATTTTATAATAAAAACCAAATATCCAGAATAATTTATTTTGTAACGGTTACATTTAATCTTATTAATAACCCTTTACACGTCGAGTGGGTCCGCTAATACCCGTTGAATTTATATCTATGTTTTTTTATACCTAACAAATTAAAATTTGCTCATCTTTAATCAATACTTACTTTCATTATATATCATAGATGCGCCCCACGGTTTTATCCGCGTCACTCTGCTCCAGTGGGTCGGAGCGTGATATTTTGTAGCCTTTATGTTAATTCAGGTTATAAGCTATCCGCGTGCTTTCTGCCAAATCCATTCAGTAGTTTTTGCGTGAAAGAATAACAAACATAATATCCACACATACAAACGTTCTCATTTATAATATTAGTACGATTTTTAATTAATTACCTTGACTTTTTCTTGTTTGTGTATTAATAACGCTACTTCACTACGTTACCACTTTACTCTTTTCCCTTTAATACAAACCTTTGTCAACAAAATATTTAGTAATTAAATATATATTTTGTAAATTTGAAAAGTTGCAGAGATAAGGTTGATCAAATAAACAAACTCTCCTGTTCTATTGCTTAAAATTGTTATCATGACATTTATTTCAATGTTTATTATTGATCACAGTGTTAAGTATTTGACTACGGGTATAAAAGTATGATGATAAGGATAATAAGGAGTTATAATAATAATAATATGACGTTTAGCGTCAATCTAGTAAAATAATTTAAATCATATATTTAGCTAATCAATAACTAAAAATAATGATGTTTTAATCTAATTTCTTACAACGTTCACCCATGTAGTTTTTTTTTTAAGAAACCATGTACATAATATCTTATATAATAATATATATACATATTAAAATGTACACTAAATAATTAATTCTGATTAAGCTTTTTTTTCGGTTGGACTTACGTAGGTAGCCACGAGGCTTTTGCTACTTCGCCAGGTATAAAGGCGAGCAGAGCTCCAGCCTTAATAAATGGTTTAAAAACTACAAACTAAGCAACCTGCGCAAGAGGGCGCCCCCTGTGGGGCTTGGAGCTCGGCTCAGGGCGGTCGCTGGCGATGAGATTAAGGGATTATGGCTTTTAGTATTTTAGGGGAGTATTGTGCAACTGTCGCTCTACTTTACAGTTTGCGGGCCTCTCGGACTTCGGGTCTACGAGGGCATCGGAACACAAGAAGCATAAGGTTGGAACCATTCGTCGTATGTGCCTTTATCGTAAACTAACACTTACGCTTCTGAAGTAATGAAATACTTAATAATGAATTTGTCAAAATCACAATGAAAAAGAACTGTAATTAATAGGTTATTATTCTTATTCTATGAATTAAACTACTTAGGTAACTAGAACTAGCAAATGCAACCTGTGAGTGCTGCTAATTGTAGGACATTAGGTACATACAATGTACTTCATCTCTCCGTTTGTCATTAATTCCTGTACTCATAATAAGTTCATATTTACATTAATTATTATACTAGTTTAATTGCATCCGTCCTTATACTTCAAGCCTAAAATGTCTTACGGATCCATGTGACCCATCAAACGAATTTTATACCTATTTTAAATCAACTTACTAAAACGGTTACAAGTGCAATAATCTTAGTGAATACCATTCATAGTAGCTTCGTGGTTCCGGGTTCGATTTCCACAAAAACTTGTCAATACAATTGGAAATTCACCGTAACACAGTTATTTGTATGTCGTTAATGGATCTATCGTGCATTTTCCTATGTTTAGTTCATTTCATGTTTTTTAGACAGAATTGTTATTTAATCTGTATTTGGTGGCGAAACGATTTTTGGTAGGTAGGTAATTATATCAGAAATCGTGAGCAAAATATTTGACAGAAGCAGGTGCCTATATTTTAACATTTCACGAAGATTTTAGGAATTTAGGACATTTTAGAAAGATTATGACATTTTATACACTTCTCTATACTCTATACTAATACTATAAAAGTGAATGTTTGTATTTAATGAATAAAAGAAAGCTACATTCACCCTGAGTGACAAAGGCTATATTTAATTATGAAGTTCCCATGGGAACGGGAGTTACGCGGGTGAAACCGCGCGCGGGAAGCTAGTAATTAAATACAGCCCATGTTACTCCTAAACAAAGTTTAGATTAGGTTTAGGTTCTAATAATGAAAGAATTTTTGAAATCGGTCAAGTAGTTTTGTAGCATGTTCAATACTAACAATCAAATCTTTTCTCTTTATTATATTAGTACATATTTAGTCTATAGTGTCACGGGACGCAGTTTGACGAGGATCTAGAATAATATAGGTTATTTTAAATAGTTAGATCACACTATCTAACACTCAATCTATAGACACGATAACTCATCCGTAGTACCGACGGGTTAACGTGCTCTTGAAGGCACGTTATAAATCTCGAAGATGAGAAACTAACAGCTGTAAGCGTGATATAAGTAATTAGTTAACTTTTATTATACAGATATCTGTATTATACCTGTTGAAGATAAGGCGGCTCAGAAATATTAAGTTTCAGAGCAAAGTGTGTAATTACTTGTACCAATCGTTTACTTAATTTTTGATTTTTTACGTTGTAACACCGATAGCGGCCTACTTGGTCATGTTATAAATTACCATAGAGAATGCACGTTGTCTTCTTAAAACTTATGTCAATTGAGATAAATAAAAAAATAAAAATCATTTTTATTTACCAATTACAGGGAAAACTTGTAAATAGTCAAACATTAGTCAACATTTTTATTAATTATGTTTGTTATTTATTTAGTTATATATATTATTATATCTATCTATTATATTCAATTTGAGTTAAACTATGTACAAAATAAACTCCTTTACCAGATAAATAACAGGCATGAAGACTAAAAAATAGTAATTAGTCCGTCAGTTAGATTACAAAAAAATATTGGACACGTTTTTTTTTATTTATCAAATCAATCAAAATTGTCAAAGATACAGAGCAACAACAAACTATAAAGTTCAGGAGAGGGGGCTTGTGACGTCACTATTAGTTAAAATTGTACCTAAAAGTGACGATACATGAAATTTCAACACGATGTGTTTCCGTCATTTCTTGCTTGAGGAACGAAAAAATATTCGTGTCTAATGTTTTTTGGTAATCTACTAAATATATTTTTAATGCTTCCTGCCTATTCTAAAACTAGGTACATTAATAAAATAAATATAAAAAGTTTAACAATTCTTTATTATTATGAATTTAGACGATTAACAATTAGATAACCAATTAAGAAAGCGTACATTTTAAGATTAGTAGTTATGTTTAAAAGTAATAAAACGACGGCTGCCTAGGAAAAAATATATTGGAAAAATATATTATTTTTGTAAACGTATCCAATCATCTGTTTATTGAAACTCTTTTCGGAACTTAAATGTTATTATACTGAAAAATTAATAATTTGCAAAATCCTAGTAAAAATAAAAATATAGCAAAAGCCTCGTGGCTAACTATATAGCCTATCCGAAAAAAAACCTCTAATCAGTATCACTCATATTATTTTAAATTACAATCTAGATAAGTTCTGTATCTAAATACCCTAGCACTACATAAATCATTTCATATCTAAGGAATTTACGAACAATAGTTGGAATACCATACAGTTGTACCATGTGGGAATCGAACCTACACTTACACCTCGGGACAAATTACAAAAACTATGTTTTCCGTACTTATGTAGTTATATTTCATTCTACTCATTACTTACTAATATATAAGGCTGAAGAGTTTGTTTGTTTGCTTGAACGCGCTAATCTCAGGAAATACTGGACCGATTTGAAAAAATATTTCAGTGTTAGATAGCCCATTTATCGAGAAATGCTATAGGCTATATTTCATTATGAAGTTCCCACGGGAACGGGAGTTACGCGGTTGTAACCGGGGGCGGGAAGCTAGTATTATATGAAACTAACCTTTGCTTACACTAATGCGTCTTTCTGTTGGTAAAATAATTTTCAAAATCGTTTCAGTAGATTCAGAGATGACCCCCTACAACCTCATAAACTTTACTTCTTTATAATATTAGTATATAGTATAGACTAGCTACACGTCTCTTTTGACTAGTGGTTATATGAACCACCGTAACTAACGAGGTCCCGAGCTCGATCCCCGAATCAGTCAAATACTTGTGTTATTAGAAATTTCCTATTTAGAAAAAGTAGTGTAAGTACCAGCTTGAAGTCTGGAAGTTGGTGGCTCCCGTGCCTTGGAGATCACGTTAAGCTGTGGGTCCAGCGCCTGATCAACCAGTCGGGTTAGTAGAACCACTCCACGGGATTTTGAGGTTAAAGGAGTAGAGAGTGCAACTGTGATTGCACATTAGTGCACTATAATATGTCCCGCCTAATCTCCTTAAAGATTTTCCGACCTTTACTTTTCAAAGAACCATCCGATGCCCTTGCAGACCCGAAGTCCGAGAGGACCGTAAATTGTTATTTAGAGCGACAGCTGCACAAAACCCCCTAAAATACTAAAAGTCAATCCCTCAATCTCATTGCCAGCGACCGCCCTGAGCCGAGGTCCAAGCCCCACAGGGGACGCCCTCTTGCGCAGGTTACTTATTTTGTAATTTTTAAACCATTTATTAAGGCTGGAGCTCTGCTCGCCTTTATGCCCGGTGAAGAAGCAAAAGCCTCGTGGCTACTACGTATGTCCATCCGAAAAAAAACTTCTATGGAATGAGTTTCCTGTGGATATAAAGATGGCCAAAAATTGCTTCGTATTTAAGAAGAAACTACATGAACACTTTCGAAAAATATAATGTAATTATAATTGTCCCAACTAGGTTTTTTTTTGTATATACCTATTTATTATATTATATAGTTATACCTATATATTAATTTATGTTTTATTACTATATATGTATAATTATACTATACCTATATGTATTATTTCTATATATGTATATTCTTTTCTTAACAATTGTAAAATAGATGCAAGTGTTTTAGTAGGTAGACCTACTATCATTGTCTCTGCACCATCTAAATCAGAGGCACCCAAACTTGTTTTCTTGTGGACCCCTTTAAAAACTACATTTCGTCGCGTGGACCCTCTATTGCTGTATTTCTATCATATAACATACTTTAAACTAGTGAACCCGTTTTTATTTTACGCCAACGTAGACCCCCGTCCAGTTCCTCGTGGACCCCTTGGGGTCCACCTGGACCACTTAAAAAGAAATGATCTAAAGGTTGACTGGTAGAAAATGTCTCCCCATGTACAGAATTTTTATTTTTTTTGCTAAATACTTAGTTTCATTTTGTTTCACTTATTACAACTTTCAACCCTTTCATCGTGATATTAGGTTACCTACGTGCTTTCCCTATGTACCTTATGAGATGACAAAGAGTATTAATAAATTATTTTAAGTTTATACCTATTAACTCTCTTCAAATCTCTGTAGAACATTCAACCAAATTGTTTCTGTGGTTTCGGCGTGAAAACGAATGCGACAGACAGACCTATACTTACTTAGTTACTTATAGACTTTTGCATCATCATCATCAGCCCGTATAACGTCCACTGCTGAACATGGGCCTCCTCCCGTGGGAGGGTATTGCCATAGTCACCACGCAGGCAGGCGGGTTGGTGACCGCAGTATTATGTTGTACCACACAAGGAAACGCTGCTGCCCGTTCCTTGATATACGATTATTATAGATGATGTAACAATCGGGACCAACGGCTTAACGTGCTTTTCGAGGACGGAGGGTAGTCCCTCAACCAACCAGAAAAGCCCGAAAAGAAATCTTAGAATTTACACAATGATTTCTTGTCCGGTGTGAGGACGAGGAGATATTATAAAAAGAAAATATTCCCCTTCCTTATAACTTCATAATTAAATACAGCTTATGTCACTCAGGCTGAATGTAGCTTTCCAATGGTGAAAGAATTTTTGAAATCGGCACAGTAGTTTTTGAGTTTATTCATTACAAACATACACACAAAAATACAAATCTTTCCTTTTTATTATATTAGTATAGATAGGCCCCGACACTCTTGTAGATCGATGTCAAAAAATCATAACAATGATAGACAATGCTACGTCCGGATATCTAAGCTTAGGCATGGAAACGGTCCAGGAATTTTGGAGCCAATACAAACTAACAAACAATCAAGTATGTAATGATGAAGTTCAAGTTAGAAGATGAAGGTAAAAAAAACTCTGACTTAACAACTAACACTACTTTTACCTAGATATTCAGTAATATTCGCATTTATAGTAAGTTTTAGTGAAGATTTTAAGACAGTTACTCTCAAGTGGAACAATAATTAGCTACATACAACCAGAACAATATGAAATAATAATTATTTAGCAGACATAATTAACTTTAAACAATTAAATTTATCTAATTTACTTCATTAATAAGTAACGATGGGTCAATAACCTCTTTCGCTAAAACGTAATGAAATTATTAGGTATATTTGCAATAGAATTACCTAATTATGTACGTCAGGCCAACGGGACCTGTATAAGATTTGATCTGATAGGTATTTGTGTAAATTTAAATCTTGTTGTATTTATTTCTTATGTCATTGCTTCAATGAACAAAATTAATTTGATGTAGGTTGTAAAACAGCAGTTAAGATGTGTCATTTAATTAACTTGAGTACTTTTTTTATGTGTGATTGAATACCTATATCTGTATGTAATAAAACCTCAATAGTTTCAAAAACTTTTCAAGTATAAAGATTGAATCTAAACGGCGAATGTTTGCGGGAGAGTCGTCATCACAAAGTTTTCACATTAAACACTTTTACCCACGGCCATTCTACAATAGAGGTGATGGCGCATGCGCGTCTAACTTCATCGAAGCACTTGTGATTATTAAGAAGTGTTCATCAAAGTTGCCTCAGAATTACTGAAAAAAGTCTTTGAATACTCTCAAGTTGAAGCAGGTTCTAATAAGGATCCATACTCATTCCATTGTCGCTCTAAACATACACAGTCGAGCATAGACCATCCAACAAAGATACCTAACTCACAACGCGTTCCGTGCGAGATGAACTCAGCAATTTTGATTAGGTACAAAACAGAAAATCCGAACAGAGGAAAAGTCTCATGTAATTGCCGCAAAAACCGTTGAAAAAACGCACACGACCGTCTGTGTCGAGCGCGCGCGCGGAGTGGCGGGCGAAGAGGCGGCCGACGCGCCGCGGCCCGGCTCCGGGCGGCGTGCAGCGCCGTCGCTCTGCCACTGATTGGCGCGGCTCAAGGGGGCAGTACGCCACGCCCCAGCATCGGCCCTGCTCGCTCATGCCGCGGCAGTGTCCGCCAGACTGCCGAGCGCGCCGGGCCTCCCGCTTCCCCGCGCCTCGCTCGGCCACGCCGCGTCCCGTGATCGAACCATACAAAACCTTTAGTTAACATCCGTCGCGAGTGCATTATGACACTAGTGAGCTAGCGGGCCGCTGTGACGGTGTCAAATAATTGATGTGTATGTGTTCACGTGCTAGTGTGTTGTGTTAGGTTGGGCCCGTGACGAAAAACGTTCGTGGTGGCCAGCGGAGCCTTGCACCCGGGCTCGGGCCGAGCTTTCATGGCTCAGCCTAGGGTATGTACACCGATCAACAGTAAACAGACTTCAATACACACCAACATGACAAGTGTGATCGCCCTCATTGTAGTACAATTGATAGCCTAAACGATAAATCTAATATCCGTCGATAATCACATTAAGATACTTGATTATGACCGTAATAACAGTGATAACAGTAAAGACATAGTAAAAATAAACAATAGCGTAGTAGAATTACCGATGCTAGGGTACATATAGAGTATAGGACATTAGTATAACTGAAGCAAATCAGAATTGAGACATGTTTCCAAAATGGTTAGGCGTTTGTAACGACACATTAGTCTTGTTCTAACAGCAGGAAAGTTGTTATAACAAGTAAAACGCGTTCGGAATACATAATGTCAGTTCGGTGCGCACACTAACAGCCACCGACGCATTACTAGTGATAATGAAAACGAAATGAATGCATTGAGAAGGTATAACGCCGGTAATAATGTAATCACGACGGTAAAACATTCAATAAAAACGTTCAACTGTGATATGAATAAGCAACATTAATGCGGTTCAGTGAGATCAAAATTGTCCAGTGACGTCTTCGCAAAATACGGATACGGTCAGTAGAATAAATCCGATTAATGTATAAATGAATACTTTTCCATATATTGGCCACCTGACGGAATAGCAACTATAGTTTGTGAATCAGGACAATAAATGGGATAAAATGGCGTTCAGCGGGGAGTCTATTGTTGAATGCTCTCTTACGGGCAATGGGGCTGGGACACCGTGCAATCTGTAGAGTTACAAGCGGCTTTAAACGCACAGTTTGACACAAAAGAGTGTATCTAAGAAACCAACAATAAAATTCAATTGACAATGAAAAGAAAAAACTTTTTTGGTGCGTACCACAAAGATGTCCCTAACGGAATTCTCGGGGACAACTTTCTAAAGATTTAGGGTTGCATTGTTTTTGGTGTAGGAAACATAAAAGTTTAATCCTTCTTTGTTTAGTTATGGTATTATTAAATAGTCAACATAAATAACTTGAAAGCCATTAAAATGTCAAATAAAAGTTTGTTGTTCACTTTGTCTTATTTTATTACTTTAGCTAAATAACTAAGAAGTACCTACTTAATTAATATATTTTTTAATTTAGTACCTACTATTCTTGCAACAACAAATATTTGATCTAGTATATCATTAATGGCATCAAGTCAGAAATAGTAAAGGCAACATTGAGAATTAAAAAAAAAGTAAACGATTAAAACTATCTACGGCCGCAATCTGAATGATAATGGATTATGAGAAATTAATAGACTCCAATCTCAGTTAAGGCTATAAAATAAAGTAACATACCATGTTTATTAACTACAGCAATTAATAAAAAAGAATAGAGCTGAAGATATGCAACATGAAATCCTAACGTCATTTACTATACTGACTACAAAATCTTAAGAAAATGAATTTGAACGTCTATCCGACGGAAAATGTGAACTGATACAAAAATCTTTTAACTTGTGATAGTTATTTATGTTGATAACGTTAAAATATTTTACCTGAGTTTATAACTTCTTAAGAATTCAATTTCAACAACACATCAGTCAGGTAGAAGTAATAAATAAATGCTGATATTGTCTCAGGAAGCAGTCAGAATGGCACTCAACACTTTTTTTTTTTTTTGTAAATAGTCGTCAAATCTTAATTATTGGTAAACTCTGTCATAATAAAAGTGGTTGTAAAATTTTGTTTATTATATTAGAAAAACGAAGTAGATGCCTAAAACTATTTTAACATTCAATTATATAGTTTTACATAAATGAATAATTTGATGAAGGATGTCTGATGTCTGGTAGAACATAATAATAATTTTATGAAAAAAGATTGTACTCTAGTTGGTTAATAAGTACTTGATATTAATTTAGAGCTACCTACATTAATATAATAATAAAATGAACTTGTAAGCAAAAGAGAATTTGATAAAACTCAAACTTAAGTATCCAATCTCAAGTAAATTTCTTGAACACCACACAAGATAGGTATTTTAGTACTAAAATTCATTTCATTGGACGTCATTTAAATCCATTCGGTGCCGCATTGGTCCAAGTATAATTTATACTATAATAATTATATCATATAATGGTATAACGTTTAGCATTAGCCTACATAGGACGGTATGCAATTACCATTAATTTTGAGGTCAAGATATGCTTATATATATGGGTGATTCTACAAAATTTGGGTAACTCAGTGTCATTAGACAATAGAACGATGTGTTATTACAGTTTGTATATATTTTGAATATTATTTTAAAACAATTAACCGCCTCTTATTTGGTCACTCAATTTCAGCTACTCATTTTAAATACAAGTTTGTAAATTTCTGTAATATGTTCTCAAAACGTCAGTACTTTGGCATGTCATAATCCCAAAAACGCGCAATGAAGTGGCTGTGTATTAAATATTGCCATAAATTTAAGCAAGCTAACTGTTTCACTACAATCTATGAAGTAGTTAACAATGTATATTACAACTTTTATAAAATAATATTCTTACCGTTGTTGTAAAAATTATAAAAAACTTTGTGTTCACTTTTACTCGTCAGTCCACTGTGTGTTGTTCGAATTTGAATTTCCCGCTAAATATTGTCGACTCAAATTAAAATCCCTGTTAAATTTCAACGTTGGTAGTGAAATTAGCTACAGGCAGCACCATTTTACGGCCACCACCTAGTGTGCCAGTGCTAGCACTGTGTTTGTCACCGAAACACGTGCCGATCCAGTCAAAATGTCAGTCCTATGGTGAGTCGTTATTTTCTTGTAAACCTGGATTATATTTTAATTTATACATAGCTAGCTTTGATTTTTTTAAATGTAGCTTGTTGCTATTCAAACATATCAAAGTTTACGTTGGTTCTAATGATAACCTTAAATTCATGTCTGGTTCGTCAGTCCGTTGGCGTCAGTCCTTTGTCTGATATTGCGCCAGAGGACTGACGTGTTTCCAGAGTACTGATATTTAGAGTGTGTAAGCATATTTTTTATTCCTTATGTCAATTTAAAACAATATGCCGCTTCCAAAAAAAAAACAAAATATGTCTAAGGATAGAGAATATATATTAAAAAAGAAAATAGAAACCGAAAAGGTTCGCTTAGCTATAATCAAAAGCGACCCTGTTAAATAAGCCGAATACAAGGAAAAACAAAGGTTGCAGTACTTAAAAAAAAGGAGAAGGGACAAAGAAAATATGTTAAAGAAATTACACTTGGGAGCAACGATTAACTAGAAAAAAAATGAAAAATTATTCATTAAAGTAAAGGCAAAAAACAACAACAATTGAAACATACTACTGTTATTTTGTAAGCCAGAATACTCCGTCACCTACAGACAATGATGCAGTAGTTGGTGAAGAAATGAGACCTACTATTAAAGAAGACCAAAGAGCAAAAGAGGCAAAAAAAAAAGAAGTAAAAGGCAGAGAAAGTCCAGAAATAAACAATTTAAAAAAATGGAAGAAATGGTTTCAAAACTGAGAACTAAACTGAATACTCAGCGTCAAAAATATAAACGATTTAAAAACAGTTTAAACCCAGTTATAAGATCAGTTGACAAAACTCCAAAAACCAGATCTGAAGAAATGAGTGAAGATATTACAAAAAAAAAAAGTAATTAGTGAAGAAAGCCCTATTTGGTGAAGTTATTAAGATAAAAAAAGTTCAAACAAGCTATATCTGGAAATGTAGTAGACAAATACAATTTATGGAGAATTAAAAACAAAGCAGTGACTTATAAAAAAACTGGACATAACCTAGCAAACAGAATAAAGATTAATGCCAAAACTAAAGTGCACAATTTAGTTCAGCAATTTTTAGAAGATGACTCTAACAGCCGTCAAGTGGCAGGTAAGAAAGAATTTGTAAAGAAAGATATCTACTGGACAGCTTGAAAAATCTTCACGAGAAGGTTTTGAAAACCATTCATTTTAAAATCAGTTACGAAAAATATGTGCCATTATTAGATTATTATTATTATTATTATTTGTGATCAGGCAAGCAGTTGATTCAACTGGTAAGTGCCTGTATCCTGCTCTTCTCCACTAGTTTCTATTGCAGCTGAGATGTTTGTCGAGTCTATTTTTGAATTGGTTCACATTTTGGGCTGAAATTACGCTTTCTGGGAGTTTATTCCATGCTTTCACTATTCTATTGTTTAAAAAGTGTTTATGAGGGTTGTTGTGAGATAAACTGGTACACAATTTAAGATGGTGGCCTCGTAAATGGGAATTATCATTGCGTAGGAATAGTTTATCAAAGCCTTCTATGTCATAATGCCCATTTAAGATCTTGAACGTCTCAATTAGATCCCCACGTTCCCTACGATCTTTTAGTGTTGTGAGTTTCAGGATTTCTCTGCGTTCCTCATATGAACGTCGTTTCAGTAATGGTGGTACTTTGGTGAAATTACGTTGTACTTTCTCGAGAAGATCTATGTCCTTGATAAAGTAGGGGTTCCAGACTTGAAACGCATACTCTAGGATTTTCTTCTAAATATTAATAAATGCCATACATATCTCATGAAATTGTGTTTTTTGTCAGTACTATGTCACCCTCATCAGTCCCCTGGCAGTCAAATTCAGAAAAATCAAAATATCTCAGAATCTACTTAAAAAAGTGACTGGCCCAAACACGTACAATATATTTATTATAGTACTTATCTTATATGCCCAAATTTGTGGGAATATTATTAAAAAAATATCATAAACAAAATATCCCTAAAAGTTACCCAACTTTTGTATATTTACCCATATATAAATTTAGTAAAACTCAGATAAAATTAAGGTACCTATTATGAAAGTTTTGTATATGGGCTTGCACAATTGTAGTTATAATACAAAATTTTGTAGTCGAATAAGATAATTCATGGGAAGATAAGCAGATGGAATTTAAGATGCGGCGTCTTTTATTACATCGAATGCAGCGCTTTGTTCAAACATATTAAAAACAATTCAAATAAATTAAAAACTCTTATGAACTTACTAAAATAATGTGTGGAGTAGAAAAAAATTACATTATTAATAAATGGAATACCTATTTCTTTAAATTATTTTATTGGTAAGATCAATATGTGTTTTCTGTATCTAATACACTTATTAATGAAATAGTGCTAATAGTTAATGTGTTCAAAAGTATTTTAAAGAAAAAGAAAAACTAATCGATCAAATGTTTAATTTTTGAAGTAAAATAATATTAAAATTATTAAAGCGTGACTATTGTGTGGTGTTCAAATCCATTGGATAACATTGTGATACTTGAAAATTACCTACCTATATCTAATAATTCTTTATAAAGTTTTTCATGTTTAACTGAATAATAAATGATTATTGCGCGAATTAACATAAATTTTAAATAATTGTTATGAGTAAACAAGATAAAATATTAATTATAGCTGAAAATAACAGTGTACGTGTTACCTTAACATTACATAAAATAGGCACTGAGAATTTATTTATAATCTGAAATAATTACGAAAAAAAAACTAAATATTAGTTAAACAAATTTATTTTGTAAATGCATTGTTGAGTTTAAAAAATCAAGTTTTATAACAAAAATGATTAATATCATTTTTTCTTGCACATGTTACTCAATGTTAACGCCGACGGTAAAGATAAGACATTTTGCATATTTTTACAATTATAGTTTTTTGTAGTATTTAAACAGTATATTAGTAAACTATGTCATCATTATTTTTATTTAACATCTTATATTTTAAATATAATTTGTAACGTATAAGTATACTGTCAAAATTCAATTCAAGAATGAAAAACAAATCTTTACTATATATCTCTCAAAGAACAATTAAAATGTTAATAGTATGTGAGATATAAGACATTACTTTAAATAACTAAACTAAGGCTACCCGCTGACCCAACTTTTATATATAAAAACAAAGTGCTATCAGAATGTATTAATATTAGAAGCCGTTATTTTATAACCATAACGACGCACCGGTCATTTATGCAATATCGTTTAGGAAAACTAATTCACGCGTAACTCTACCAAATTATATTTGCACAAGACTTGTCCCGTCCATTGTAAACGGTGGTATATCGTAAATTTTACGATACAACCGATAAGGATATCAATTTGTCTACTAATAGTCAGTAATAATCGCTGATACTGCTAGTTTTGGAGGTGGCCCACTAAATAACATGATAACATGTGTACTGGATACATTCTGTTGACTTATTTCTTGTATCTGTTTCATATCTGTCTGATACTCAAGAAAAAATAAAAATTTCACGAGAAAATATAATAAAATTGTCGCCTAAAGAGCCCAGCTATTTTGACGCGCGTAGGTTTAATGGAAGAAATCATGTATTTTATTCAAACTAGCGACCCGTCCCGTCTTCGCACGGGTGCAATGCTCATGTATTTTATATAAACAGTACTCACTCAATCTATTAAAAACCGCATCAAAATCCGTTGCGTAGTTTTAAAGATCTAAGCATACATAGGGACAGACAGACTACGGGAAGCGACTTAGTTTTATACTATGTAGTGAAGATCATTTATTTTGTAAAAATGATTTAGTTATATTATTTCAACCTTATCTATTAAATTTTACGTAAATTCTATAATCAGTCAAAAAGATCGAAAGAAACTGCCGCCATAGTGAATTACGAACGTTTTCTTGTAAGAAAACCTCGCGTCCATTTTAAACGCAATAAAAGTGGTAAAATAAAAAATTAAAAAGATTTTATGTTATCTTCTGACCAATCTTACCAGAGCACGAGGGCAGTAAAAAATGTTACGATTCATAAAAAAATTTGGCAAATAACATTTAACTTCAGCAATTAATGCTGAAAATATTTATTTTCTTGGATGTACTGAGCGTGTGTGCATGGGTGGTAATTAAAAAAAATATATAACACCTTACGATATCAGTATAAGTAAAAGAATTGTTTTTTTGTTGGTAAAGTCAAAGTCAATAATTTCTTCATTCATATAGACACAATTAAAAAAAAATCATGTTCTTACGATGCGTTCATTTATTTTACTACCAACCAGTTCAGAGTTGCTACTCTGAGAAGAACTGGCAAGAAACTCAAAGGAATCTTTTTGTACTACTCTACTCAGTGAGTTTATCCAGTGTCAGACCCTTATAAAATAATTACAAAAACTAAACTTAATCATAATGTCACAATTTTAGCCATAAAATATTATGACTTTAATAATATTATTAACTTATGCATTTTGTTTGATCATTTGGAAACAGAAAATTACTAGTCAACCAAGTTACATTTTAAACTAGACAGATGACTCTCATACACTTGTAACTCTAAGTCTATACTAATATTATTAAGAGGAGACGTTTGTATTTTTGTATGTTTCTTTAAAATAAACTCAAAAACTTCTGTACGGATTTCGATAATTCTTTCACCATTAGGATGCTTCATTATCCCTGAGTAACATAGGCTATAAAAAGTCCAACAGTGCTGGGGCGGGCCGCTAGTATTAATAAGGCTGCCTTGCTCGCCTTCAAGCCTGGTGAAGTAGCAAAAGCCTCGTGACTGAGTACCTACATACATTTCTGTTCAATAAAACCAACTGAAATCCTCAATGTAACACTGAACCAATAAAAAACAAATAAACAAAACTCAATCCCAACTACTTCATATGTCGGCCATTTTGTAATTCAATTTTTTTTCTAATTCCTTGGCGCCAATGTGCGGGCGTTTCGGCCATTCCTAAAACGTTAAAAACTTATTATTGGCACTTATTTCCACAGTAAAGATAACGCCAGTATTGTATAGGCTATTCTGTTCACATTACGCGATAAAAAAACGCTCGATTTTATGTTTTAAGTGTTAAAAAATGCCCCGCCATCGCTGTAGTAATAAGATAACGGAGTAACATTACTGGATGCCTTTTTTGACTTTTTTAATGCTGGCAATGTTGCGAAAGCCGCGGATAAGTTGCCGCGGTATGTATAAGTTGTATGGGAAATGCAGTTGACTGAGTGTTATAAAAGTGTAGCTATATACGATTATATTTCATGTTTTAAAGCAGTCAAAGGACTATATTGTTTTGGAAGGATACAGCGCATATAAATCAAGTTTAATAGAATATTTCATATTAAGAAATTAAATAGAAAAACACGCACCCTTCCAAATGTTAATAAAACGTTTTAAGAAAGAAAAGATTAATATAACTACCTAACTTTTTTAAATTATTATATATTTAATTTGTTACAAATATTTTTACAATAATTATATACCTACAGAGACAACGTTATATTATAAATCATTTCCTGTTAAGTTAAGATGTAAAATGGCGATAATAGACAAGAATAGATTCTATTTCCACCAATTAGTTATAGGCACCATAAATAATGACATCCACATAAAACTGTACCAAAAAATGTTAATTATTATTGATTTAAATTGATATTATCACTAATAAACATATTTGGAATATCTTTATTATTTTATTACTCTAATAATTCCAATAATAAGAATAGATAATAAAAGTACCTACTAATTCAAAGATAATAAAAGTACTATATATCTACATTAAACAAGAAATACATTTTCAAGCAACTTTTATTAAAATATACTTAGTACATACATTAATATTAACATCTATTTTTAATTCGTATAGGTACTTACAGAAATGTCAAACGCCTCAATTTGATGAGATAAATAATCTATGATATATTACATAACACTCCGCCATTTGATATATTGACGCAATAAAAAAAAACCGGCGGGACCAGTTTGACACATTATTCCTTAAAAGCTATTAGAAATATAGTTATTTTCCCGCGTTAAAGACGTAGTCTCTGGTCTACGTCACTACGTGGGCGATAGATTAGAATAGAAATTATATTAGTTTTGTTTTAATGGGCCTAAAGAATCGGAGACGTACGAGATTAACTTAATGCCATGTAATGTACTTTTTTATGTTACAAACCATCTTTATTTCTTGTTTTAGTGGCCGATTTAGAATGTCCGATAAGATTCTGAATTGTTTTGATTCCTGCAGTCTCAATAGGATTTGAGTGAAATAATAATTAATGTTTGAGGAATTGAGAAAGTGTGGTGCGCGTTTTGCGTTTAACAAACTGCTACAACGACTGATATTTTATTAAAGCTAGATTTATTACACAAACCGTTAATGTGGGCATGCAGTAAATTGATTACATACACAAACTAGCGACGTACACTAATATATTGTTATAAACACACACTTTATATAAGATTGCGATGAGTTTTTATATAATATAGACCATGTTATTCATAGTGTTCTAATTTTGTTTCTATCAGACGACTTTTAACATAATTCCGACATCGAAATCAATTGGAATCAGTCCGATGGTCGACGCGCTTTATAAACGCACCCACTAATTTGTTATTTAAATTTTGCTGTTCGATTCCATTTTTGAATTGAGATTCGCGGCTCGCGTCGGCGCGCTCTAGATGCTCGCTCGCATACCGAGCGCCGAGCACCCGAGGGCAGGTACCCGCGCTCATTGTTTTATTCGCTGCGCGTTCCATTTTCAATTTGAATATCGCTGTTCATTTTCGAATTGGCTCTTTGTAGACGCGCGTTAATTGCGCACTTTAGATTCAACAGTAATTCGCGAGATCGCTAATTTGAGGGTTTATTGTTGGCCGAACGACAGACATCCTTTTTACGCATACACCCCGTGAATTACTGATCGATCGGCAGTTCTAGTCAAAATACTATGAACGCCATCGAGTCATAAATCAGCTAGACCCCATCTGGCGACAGTTATTTGGACGCTCATATCGAAATATGTTTCCTACTCGCATATTCATGTCACGCCATTTCTTTCGCTGATCAAACACTACTAGTTTATCGCGCCATCGACAAATCCTACTGCGGTGACTCCCGAAACGATATAATTCTTCTAACACGCCGACGGCATCTATACAGATTAAATAATATTAATTGAAGTAACATGACTCTGCGTATCGGCGCGAAGGGCTGGAACAATGCCCGTGGAGTGCCGTCCAGCGCCTGCTCGCTCCGTACGAATCGAACGTTCCATTTTTAAACTTGTTGTTCGAATTTTTTCCAAATCCTTTTTTGATATCTCGTTCAGCCTTGTCTTTTTTCGGGCAGCGATAACGAGGTTTGAAATTGGAATCACGACGGTCCGTTACTAGGCTATTTAACTCGCGCTTTTCTTAGTTGACATTTTTAGAAATATGGCCGCCGCGAGATGAATTGTCGGCTTTTACTGGTAATTAGTGAGGCTTATCTTTTAGATTAGTGTTGTTCTGTTCGTTTGGAGCGTGCGTCGTATCTATTGATTTATTTCGTTTAAGAAACAGTGAGTTTGTTTTCGTCGTCGGCGCGCAGCAGTCACATCGGGGCGTTGACCAAATTATTGCCAAGAACGAGTCCCGCCGGTGGCCACCGCCGCGCGCCCAATTCACATGATCCCGCGTCGCCTGTAAATCTTGATAAAACATTTTAGTCAAAATTTAAAATTCTCTCCGACCCATCAGCCGGCGTTAATGACGTTGACACGTCAACATTAGACTACCGTCGCGAGAAATGAAAATAAAAACCGTTTTCCACTTAAAAATCTTACATAAAGATATAATTTTATTATGTAACTCGAATTCGACTATATGACATATACATATACAGATAATGCTAGCTAAAATACATAAAATGAGCGCGTCCAAACTGCGATGGTACAAAAGACAAGAAATACCACTCGGCTCGCTTCAGAAATGCGTCACTCACAGAATTCGAAGTTTAAATAGTCAATCACGAGTGTCGGTGTGGCTAATCTCGCATTCACAGCCACAATAGAGGTAACGAACGGACAAACGGACAGACGCGTTAATAAGACGCGCGTGGGCGGCTTTATGTCAACGTTATTTATGATCATATATATTTTTTTCGGACGTTTTTGCCCGACGGAGTCCCTGAAGGTACTGGCCGCTCGGACGCTCTGATTTCGAATTTTCATAAATTCGTATTTAGAATGGAACGGAATGCGTTAATGATTGCTATAAGCGCGATCCTTTTATTGTTAATAAACATGGAAATCCTTTAAGTAGTTAAGTATATACTTATTTTAATACATTTAATAAAAGCAAAAAGATACGGCGGCCGTCGCGTCGCGTCGAAAGGAAATCGTTATCTTAACGAGCGCGTATTTACGTGAAATCTGACTGGGAGAGAGTCTCGAACTGTCCCTCGGAGTGCAGCACACGATAAGAGGATCATGTGCCAGCTATTGACCTCACTGTTTACATTACCAGACGTAAGATATTCTATATTACGCAGAAATTACGATAACCGACCGATATTAGTTTCAATTTGTAAACTTAATCATAAGTTCACGAGGTTAATGGTCGCTTAAAATTAATTTTAATACAATAAAAGTTTAATTGCGCCTCTCAGATAAGCTGTAAAAATACATCACGAGTCAGCTGATATGGTTCGCGGCGCGCAAGATGGCGATTATTGCGCCCGTATTTTAAAGAGCACAAATTAAAAATGGAATGGGAAGTAAAACTTTCATCTGCGGCCTTAAAACAAGTGTTAACGTTTTCTCTGTGGTACTTCTTGGACGATAAATCTACTCGCGAATCGATCGAATTCAAGCGGCCGGCATCGCTCACAGTTCTATTATTAAAAAAAAAACGGCCGCGAGGTGAACCATCCTCGCCGCAGAATGGTTATCGGTCGGATTTGGGCCGAGTGCGCCTCTATCGACTCGCATTTAGAACGGGCCCTACAAGATTTGAATTCAAATATAGAACAGTGAAGTGTTGCCAGTAATTAAGGTAGGTGCGTTCGGATACGCCCGCGCGATTGGTTTATTGACACGTGTTAGCGACGCGTCGGTGTCGCCGTGTCCCCATGCGGATGGGCAAATGGAATAATGGACGTCTGGGCCCGCATCCGGCGCGGGAGTCGGATACAACTCTTGCAACGCTCTGGATACAATTTTTCAATTAAATCGACCAGACAGAAGATCCCTAATAGGTGTCGTTAAGAAGTCGTGTGCCCGATTTTCGAACTGTCCCCGTAACGAGGCCATTTTATTAGTATTTATGGTCGTGAAACAAACGCATGGAGCATTCTTTGGTCTCTTACGTTGTGTGTATCATGAATGAAGCGGAATTTATGACTAGCGCCCGCTATAATTTTGTGTCGCTGTGAAATTGAAACGGTCTCCATCGCGGCGCTGAAGCCATGCCCGCGACGTACATCTCTATTCGGTCGGCTAATATTTTAATATATAAAGATTTTTCTAAGTTTTACGGTCGTATTACGTTCGGGTCGAACGGGACGCAGTAAAATTCGATACGAGCATCTCAAACCGTCTAACGACGCTTGATTTACCACTATCAATTTAAAAAATACATAAAAACACACCTGAATGATTGCTACTTTGCTTTAATATATCGGTTTTATTTTGCTTTATATATGACGTTCACCAGTATTGTTCGAGAATCAGAGTATTGTTTCTGGATGTGGTGCTCAATATGGAATAAGTATTATTATTAGGTATCGTATGCTATTCATATGCATTGTTCAGTGTTACGAATCGTTTCTGGTAACCCCTGAGCCGTGTGAATAGGTTTGCCAGATGACAGAGCGCGAGACGGAGCGAGCGCGGGGTGGGAGAGAGACGAGGACGGCACTAGGGTGGCGTTCATCATGTCCCACCCCGTGTCGGGCACAAGTGACGGTTCTGTCTTCCCCGACCGCCTGCGTTCGGAAACCTCGACTAATTTTATCTACTTTTTATATACATACCTATTGCGCATTCCGTGCAGAGGTAACGTAAGACGCCCGGCTCACCGCAACGTTTGAACATATCACTCATATTGGTTGCCGCAAAAGAGTTAATTTTTTACTTCTTGGAATCGACCTACGCTAATCTCGTAACCGCAAGTCGTAAAAAACGATAACCCCACGGGCGTTTCAAGCAAAATTTAAATAACTGAAGCGATTAATAACAGCGAGCTTAATTAGCGCAACAGGGTTCTGAACTCATCAATGTTTGACGGCAAGACTTATGCGCCGTGCCCACGACAATGCGACCGGCCAAAGTTTTAATCATATTTTGATAATGTTAAAGAAGCAAATCGAAGAAACAGTATGGCGCGCAAAAACCGGCCAGTCCATAAACATATTACACTGTAACGTTCACAGCGAGAAAAAACCACAAGAATGTCATTTAAAAAAATTAAAACGCTAAGATGCTTATTTTTTCTTTATGGCAACCCAAATGGACTAAAGGTTATCTCGATGGAAAAAAGGCGGGACAGAGCGATTCCATTTTTAAAACGTATCATTTAATTTTGGAACCGGCTCTCGAGCCGTCAAAAGGTAGTCATTACACGTTTTGTGGCGGACGGTCTTGATCCATAGGCAATACGTTACTACTATTTATGAATTATGGGTTTTATTGTCAAAAATGTTATTTATATGACGCGGGCACTAGAGCAATAGAGGAAGAGACTGATGATTGATTGATACTTGAACTTGTACGTCGAAGAGCACCAGTTGAGGCGCGTATTTGTAAACATTTCTGAATAAAAACAATTGGCGTAGGTACCTAAACTTTAGTGACTAACTACTTAAATACTTGTCACTTAACTGGGGACGCTGTTAATTTACTAGATATACCTTGAACCTTACCTACACAGTCAAGTAGTTTAGCACAAATTCAATACAAACCATCAAGTCCTTTTATTCGTTTCAAAGGAAGCATGTGAAGTCTGTAAGGAATGAAATAAATGAAGAAAGTCAAGTTAAAACTAATTATATCTTAATAGCGCCAAAAACTGTGAAGATTCACAAGGAAACCGCGACACCTGATGGCCTCAGACGTACAAAAACACATTTCTTGTGTCGCCAGGCTAAGCAAAACGGACATCCCTCCTAGTTTTTGCGACAAACAATGCAAAAGTTATTTCATTTATTAATTGTGGACGTAATTGCGAGGTGTGAAGATGATTGGGACAGAATTTTAATAACTTTACAACGTAACGTGGAAGTATGCGACCTAAATTGTATACATATGGGAATCGTCATAAAATGTCATTATGTCTACACATAAGGAACAAAAACTTGCAAATAAGATAGTTATTTACAAATGTTCGGCTCAATTCTGATTATTTAAGAAATATGATTTACAATCATCAGTCAGGCGTTCCTGTATTGAAATTCCCTTCCTATTTTGACATATTTAGTAGGAATTCTATTAAAATTGCAACACAAATTCATAACGTTAGTTTTATCTCAAGATAACTATAAACAAATAAATAACATTAACTATTAGAATACCAAATGCGCAAAAACCTTCCTTTTTTAATTAACAAATTCGAGGTCTAAATATGTAACTCTAGTGCCTAATTTAAACAGGATTTATACTTGTGTGTCTTCTTCAAATAATTGATTTTACAACGATAAAAGCAATTAAAACTGTCTTGTATAACTTTTCAAATGAATAATTTCAATTCTTATTGCCATCCAATGGCTTTTGAACAAAAACAAGGCCAGCCAATAAGAGTAATAGATTAAACTATTATTACAGTTGTCGCAAATGTGTCTTTATAATAATTTGGAGTACTGACGGCCACATGTGATCCGCCTACGACTGACGTCATCGAGTAACTAGGGATCAAGTTGTGTTGGTTCTGTTTAGAAACTATAAAGTATGTTTAGACACTTTAAAAGTAAATTGTCGTTGGAAAATTGATATTACATTTAAAAAATTATTATAGGCAATTCGCCGTGTGGTTTCCGGCTTAGAATAGACCACCCCATGTCCTCCCATGGGTAAAAGGCGTCTAAGGGACATATGGCTGATGGATGGGCAGCAGCATCTGTTAGCTCAAGGTTTACATCTTACTGCGATCACTTATCCGTCTGCCAAGCGTGGTGATTATGGCAATATCCATCAACGAACCTGGCTTGCCAAGGTCTATTAAGAGGAGGCCCATGTTCAGCAGTGGACGTAAACGGGCTGTTGATGACGATGATGAGGCAATGCATTTATTAACTCAGGAATACTTTAAGACTACTATGTTTAGTAGGTATAAGAGCTTTTTAATCATCTAAGATGGCTGACAAAAGTGTCAGTCAATCTGACATTTAGGTACTATTTTTTTGTCTATGTTAAGTGTACCATAAATAAAGGCACACGAAAAACGTTTGTTATCAAAATGTTGAATTTAGAATTCCAGAAGACTTATTTTTGAAATATAGAACTGAAACTCCATAGCTGAATAAAAAGGCGTAAGTATATCCCATGCATCGAAGTGGCGGACATGTGCCTACAATGATTTAATTTATCCGGTTTATCGTCCCGTTAACACAGAGAGGCCATGTTAGATCGAAAGCTCGTTGACAAAGTAACGGGCCACGTGAATAGCCAGCTTTATAAAACTTTTAGGACATTCGGCTGAGTTTTAAGTGACTGCAGCCATTAAACGAAAAAAAAGCTTAGTCTTTTACTCATATTGAATTTCGAATGCTGTGATATTCTGATGCAATATTAAAAAAATATAACGTTTAGGTATGTCAAGAATCAAAGTATTTACCTGAACTGAATCTTAAAAATAAAAATGAGATTGAGGTATTTAATTCCTGGTAGAAAATTTATATTTGTTTCATATTTGTGCGCTTTCACTAAAAGCCTAAATAATTTATGTAGGTATGTTCTGATCAACTTACCTATTGGTACCAAACATTGGTCTCCCACATCTTGACAAATGTTAGCTATAGGTACTTCATATGACTTAAGTTGTAAAATAGCGAAATGTTGTACTTATTCCATCAGCAAATTTGCTGGTAACAATAATAATATAACAAATTTGTCATGGCTACCAACATTGTCGATTAAACAAACGCTAATTTTACCCCTATATCACCCCCGTAGGCGTAGTTTAGTTATCGCGGTAAGATCGTGGCGTGCTGTCGAATTGTACTGAATGGAACGCGCCTTTTGGGACGCCATTTTGGAAAAATAGGCGGGAAAATTTTTGGTTACCCTACTTTTTTTTACTATTGACATGAATTTGACATTTTCCGCGTCGGCTTATGTTCAAATTAAAAAGAAAAAATAGGGTAAGGATACACTACGACGCATTCTGTGTTTATTGAGATATGTAGGTTCTAATAAGCAATTAAAGTTGTACTTATATATTATATAGCTAGACTGCTTTGAAATCAGTGCCTAACGTTGAACTTGTTAGCTCTAGCTATTCCTGAAGTATTACTACGTCACAAAACCTCAAAATGAGCTTCGACGTACACGATATAATTTTAGGCGTTCACAAACATCCATTGTTTCGACCACGCTCCAATAAAAATACCTAAGTTGGACGCCATTTTCATAACGCGCGAGGAGTATACCCTCACTTGTAAACATAACCTAAATTTAATCCAATAAAGTTGAAAATCGGTCGTCATAATTTTTTATAGCGATCTGTTTGATAAAAATATATTTTTATATGCCTTAAACTCTTGTAACAAGGTTCAAATTGTGTGTTATATGTGTGTAGGATTCAGTTTATAAGTTATTATGATTTAGAGTGACTTTTACGATTTCGATTATTGTCGTATCGCGTACAAATAGTTGTTGCTGCGATTTTCTCCGGTCATATACTACGGAGTCGGTGAAGCTTGCCGGTTAATTGTCCCATTTAAATTGTGTTGATTGTCAATTCAGAGAAAACGCGTCATCTTTCTAGATAGCTCTCGGCCGTTGTTTATAAAGCTTGTTAGCTTTAATATATTGTGTTTTAAGCCTGTTATGGAACCGTTTTATTGTTTATGGCGTTCGTGGAGTTGGGAGTTTAATAAGTGTAATGATTGTAATGATTGTCTTTGATTGTTATTTTCAAATGTAATATTAATTAAACAATAAATGATAAAAATGCAGACAATTTATTTGTAAAAACCCGTAGTATCTATTATTTTATAAAATATATTTGTGGGTTGACATTATAATTGACAGGTGTCACAAATTCCAATGTATCTACAGATTGTAAATGTGATTAAAATATAATCGTGAGAGATAATTGTAATTATTATCAATTTAATACGTTGTAAATAGGATCGGTGTCGATAAAGTAGTTATCACTGATACTAAATATGAATGTAAATTTTCGACAATTTAATATTTTGTTTCATAGCACCTTAATTTGATAATAGTTTTTTTAAAGCACCTTTGGGGCCAACAGTATTAGATTCGGATATAGCGGGTTCGATTCCCGTGAAGTCTGTTTGCTTGGGGTATTAGATAAGTGCCTCGGTTACCTACGTTAAGACGCTTCATACAGCAGGCAGCAGAACTAGTCTAAAAAGCTGGTGATGGCACATTTCCAGTACTGGACGTTATAGGTACTTATGATGGAGATTTTAAAAACATTTCACTTAAATATTTTTTCAGGTTATAAAATATAATCATACATGCAGATAACTTACCTACATAGTTCAACAATAAAAGGTACCAAAGGCCTCTCCAATGTTGGCTTTGGCCCCATGAATGCCTTTCAAATGACCGGGTCCCCATGGGCCCGTGGCAGTAAAATATAATAATGATAACTTTATTTGCGAAAACAAAATTACATTGGTTTGTTGTATAGCGAGAGCTAGGAGCTTCCAGATGGTAATAGTTATTAGTGTAGTACATTATTTATGAACAAAAACTATAAATTTAAGTTTAAACATGTAAAATAATGCAGAATCAAACAAACATTTTGTATGTTTCTCACTAACAGGTATTAAACCTATCAATGGTCATCATAATCAAAAGACCTTCGTTATAATGATTGCTGATGAATAAATTACTAATACCTACCGCCATTTTACTTAGAACAAGATAATGTTGTTCTGTTAATATATATATAGCTAAATTATTTACCTATTGTTGTGTCATCTTGACATAGTCATAGTAAATATTATTTCATATATATATATATATATATATAGGTATCTGTGTCACATTAATGTATTTTTCCTTTTAATATAGTTATTAGCGACCCGCCCCGGCTCCGCACGGGTGCAATGCTGATGTATCATACATATAAACCATCCTCTTAAATCACTCAATCTATTAAAAAAAACCGCATCAAAATCAGTTGCGTAGTTTTAAAGATCTAAGCATACATAGGGACGGACAGACAGCGGCAAGCGACTTATGTAGTGATATAAGACACTCTTAGTTCAGGCAACCTATACATATGAAAACATAGAAAAATATGATGCAAACAACTTCCGTGGCCTATCGGTAAAAGTCTCGGGGTTCGATCCCCACGAGTCACAATTCTTTTTTGTGTAATATCGAAAATTTATTTCCGCGTCTGATTGATTGAGAGACTACCCTCGTGTCCCTATACCCTCGGAAAGCACGTTAAGCCGTTGATCCCGATTGTTATAACATCATCTAAGTATATATAGCAATTATACAATATTTTACATTGACACAAACACTGGCTTGGTAAGGTCTGTTAAGAGGAGGTCCATGTTCAGCAGTGGACGTAACTGGGCTATCGAAAACTTTATTTACTAACTTTAAATAAGGAACACAAAAAATGACGTCATTACTCTCTAAAATGTGGGTATAGAATACCTACAAATTTCCATTTTAACCTGTTATACATTGACAACCCTAAAATATATGTTTAAAACGTTTAAACGTAATTATAGGGAATACCCCTAAGACTTAGTGTACTATTTTCCGTATATAGCTAACTTAGGGTGGCACCCTGTGTAACCTAAACTTAATAGTTAGTCTCTATGGTTAATACAATGTTGTCATGACCATAACGTACATTTTTTTTAATTCATCAAGTAAATATGGTTGTCTATGGTTATTAAAAAGTTATCTATATAGTATAGACCATTTTTTTCTAATGGCAACACTGCAAAGGCATGACTACAGGATCTGATTCTGGTGTGTAATTTAAAAATGTGAAAAACCTTCCGTAATACTGCAAAATGATTTTAATGACTTAATGTATCTAATCATACGGTAATGGTGCCTTTGACGAAGGCGTTTAAATGATCTTTGACAGACAATGATTTCCTTGAAGACGATTCTAAGTAATGTCTTGATAAAATTGATGTACTTAGATTGTAATAAGATTACCTAAGGTCACAAAGTACCTTTTATACTTTTTTGTAGTATTAGGTAAAGTACCTGATACTAGAAAATGGGATTTACTATTCAAGTGATCTGAGTTTTTTTTTCCGACGGACATATGTAGGTATCCCTGAGTCTTTTGCTACTTCACCGGGCATAAAGGCGAGCAGAGCTCCAGCCTGTAACCTGAGTGTTAGATACTTTTCTGTAGTAGGTATTAGGTACCAGTGAAGCATTAAAAAATATCGCTTTAACAACTAAATAGAATGTCTTTCTTTTATAGCTCTATAATAATAGTATGGAAAATGTTAAATAAATTTGTCGATAGCCTGTTTTTCTGGCGCAGTCGATATCAGTTGTAATATAGAGCAAGTGGCTCAGTGGTAATAATAGTTACTTCTGAGATCTGGTGTTCTGGGTTCGATTAACACCCGGGACAATTATTTGTGTCATCTTCTAAGCCTTAAACTATGTACTCGTGACGTCACCAACGACACAGTGATTTAGTGATGCCCTTATAAAACATTAGTTTTACCTCTATAGTAAACTTAAATGTACCACTAAATATAACATCAATATTCACAAATACCAAACACATTGACATCTAAATAACAATCATCTTATCGCTGACAGATAAAAAACAGTGCTGCCTCATCTAAATAATCTGGGTACATACTTTATACCCGTATGTCAGTCATAGACAATTTAAAATATTCTCACATTGGCGGCAAAATGTTACGGCCTTATTTTATGATGTAATGCGGTTTAATTAAGTTTTTCTTGTTTGATATAGATTCGTTTGATTGTATTCGTGATATAACACAGATTATAATAGTAATACTATAGAACTGTCATCTTTGATATGTTCAAGTCTTTCCGCTCGAATATGTAATTAAAATTTGTTGTTAAGTTCTTAATATAGGTATATTAATATTATAAAGAAGTACAGTTTGTGAGGTTGTAGGGAGTAATCTCTGAAACGACTGAACCGATTTTGCAAATTCTTCCACCTCCTTCTTTTACTAATAGAAAGCCATATTATTTGTGATTGTCATAGGCTTTATTTTGAGCCAAGGTTTCCACGGGAACGGGATCCACGCTGGTGAAACTGCGCGGGACAGTTAGTTCGTTATAAGTTGATCTTTGATATCTTTTAGTCTCTCATTTAGACTAAAAATAATAAGTCTTGATTGTTATTTGCTTTCACACCTAAACCACTGAAGTAATTTTCATAAAATATGGTATAAAGTAAGACTAGTCCTTAAGAAAGGCGATAAACTTATCATTCCACGCGGATGAAGTAGCGGACTAAAGCCAGTATTAACATACTTTTATACTTATTATTTTCAACTTTTCCTCTCACAATCTTATTCGTAATGGCACCTTATCCATTATTAGCGAATAAATTAAATTCCGAACAGACTCCATATCAAGTAAACCTCTAATCATGAATAATATATTTAGATTTAAATTTTAGCACTCCAACATCCAAATTATTCGTATTTTCTCAGTGAACGGAACGAATACCATTACTTCAATAATATTGAATTAACGTAAATATTTAGAGTCTAGTTCTCATGCTTGTTAACTATGGTACTAGCATAGACAATAGATCGTAGATACCAAAGAGGTACAACTCTAGTAGTTATAAGTTCTTAGGTATTTAAATACAGCTGCTTAAAATGTAATCGAGTCGTTACTATTATCTATGATTGAATTCCAATTACAAATGAGACTGGCGAGAATTCGATACAAATGGTGGTTTTCTTGTAAATATTTAGAAGCTAAAGCTAAACATTAATTGATTCTCATTAAGTAATTATATATTCGGTTGCGTTCGTAAACTTACAGACCGAGAAGACATACGTAATCCTCGCGACATTGACCTCCTTGTACCGAGGTCTGAGACCTGCAGGGGGCGCCCTCTTGCAAGTTGCTTAGTTTATAGTTTTTAAACCATTTAAGAGACCTGCTCGCCTTTTTGTCGAGTCAAGTAGCTAACACATGTCTGTTAGAAAAATAATTCTCACAATTAAGTAAAACTTTGAAATTAAACAGAAGGTACATAATATTTTTCAATCAGTGAGATTAAATCTACACATTACAGTTAAGGATAAGCTTAATTAAATCAAACTTTTTCAGATTAATATTTATAGTTTTTTTTAAATTACGTTTATAATATAATTATAATTTTCTAAATTTTTTATTAATTAAAAAAATAAAAGTCGTCCTTATTTCAACGTTTAGTTTACTTGTAGGTACTAGTTCGATCAATAAAGTGTTAGATCCACCGATATTAGTGCTCTTGCGCACACAAATGAAATCACAATGGATTTAGCATCGGTAATGTACTAATAAAGTGGCATTGTGAATAATACGTACAATAACTGCTGTGTAGTGGCAGCGCAATCATTTTAAATATATAATATGCATTTAAAATAATTTAGCTGACTTAATAAAATATATGAAACATTCGACTTACTCGTTACAACAAGTAAAAGTGTTAAAATAGTGAATGTGCTCGGTGGATACGGATATTGCCTTTAAGATCTGGTGTTATAGATTTGATTCCCACCTTAAACATCTATTTTAAAAAGTCACGGACAGTAGTTCTGATTCAGTGTGAAAATTTGTTTGTAAGGTAAAAAAAAGCTTTTTCAGCGAACAATTTGTTAATATGTAAATACTTAAATTATTTCATAGATTTTCTATTTAACGACATTCACACTTATATTATTTTTAAGTAATGTATTGAATATAAAATGGTTCAAATATGAACTTTAACTTTAATTTGCTATCGGTACATCCCTCTATTGTTGATTCAATATAAAGTGCAGTGAAATCGGTAACAAAGTCTAATATTACTTCACTATAAATTTATTATTTATTGCACTTGTTTAAGTACTTAATTTATAATATCTTGAAAAGTTCTCGAAATTCTTAATTCAAAGTTAGGTATAAAATCTTTACATATCTTTGTTCCTAAAATCGTTGCAAATAAATTTGGCAAATTAAATGTCAACATAAATATAATACTAAAGCACTACTCTTCGTGCCTCGGATAGAACGCCGTGCTTTCAATTGCCTTTAACATTATCTAAGACAATAGTATTCCATAAAACAGGCAGCAGCGTTTACCTGTGTAAAGTCATACTGTGATGACCAACCATGTCTAAAAAATGATGACAAATAAAATAATAATTAATGTAACTTAAAACGATTAATACCATCACAACTTATCATAAAGTTATATATATGAAAAATTATTATATGTATATTATTATTATTCACGAATTTTTATTGCAATTTTATACACATATAAAACAACTCTAAATTATCTTACTCTTCTACACTTAAAATTAAAACATCCAATGTTGCCAGAGTAAGAAAAAAAAATGAAAAAAATAAAGTAAGCAAAGGTGCGTTAATGACCGGGTGTCTATCGATCGAACAAAACGCATCGTCACCACCGCGTTTGATGGCGGGAATTCAAAATGGCGATATTGATAGCTATAGTAAGCCTTTTTGTGTAGTGACGTAGGATTGGTATGCATAATACAACGAGAAATAGGAAGTAGGTATTTATTTACCATGTTTTTAAAGAGTAAAAACAAGCTGTAAATATTTGATCTAACATTTTGCCCTCGACTTCAAATGCAAGCAATCATTTGGGCATGTTTTTGTTTACAATTAAATATAGCTTTAAAAACATGGGCTATATTTTATTTTTCCAGGTCACGTCTATCTTTGTAACATATTACCTATATCAAAATCGGGTCAGTGTAACAGTGTACTCTTATGGGTTAGAAGAAGTTAAAGAATAAAACGTTGATGAACAACATATTTAAAAACTCAACAACAAAAGCTTGTTTTTGCCAATCCTTCTAAAGTAAAAAAAATACAAGGAAAAAAATTACAAGCCGTTACAGTTACAGGTCGTATCAAAATGGAATGTAGGTAAACTAAAACTATAATGAATTTAAATATTTTTAACGAATGTTCTTTAGTACGTAATAAATAAAATAATTACCTGCCTAAAAGTCGTTTACAAAACTACACTACGCACCCGAATGTTGTAGCATCTTATTAAAATAATCATAAAAATACGTTTAAGTATGTATTTTTTAATTTTATTGTCTGAGTCCGTAATTCATCGCAAGTATATGTAATCTACATTATATTAAATAACTTAAATTAATAAACATTAACATAAAAAGGCACATAATTAGATGATACGAGTATGCAATTATCATGTATATTTTTATTATGAAAATTGCAGTTTTTTTTGGCGCCAATGTTAAATGGCAGGTTAACGTTCGCCATTTCAATAAAATAAATCTTATCTTGTCTATGACTATGTTGTGATTTTAATAATTAATGTTTTCTAACAACATTTTGGCAAACTAAAAAAGTGGGTTTTATCGTTGTATACTTAAAAATATTAATTTATTATGAACATGTTTTACTGTTATTTATATAACTAAGAATTTCATATTTTTGTTGATATTTACTTCTTCTTTTGGACAAGTCAATGACATTTTGATTTTTTAATAGAGGCAAAGACACGATACTTATCTATTCAGCCATACTTATTAATCTGTCTTTAAGAGTACTCAAAAGAACCACAAGAGGGCCTGTCAATTTTTTTAACACTAATCTGCTTTTAAAGCGAAGGCACGCATTTTAAAAGCCTATGGTGTTTAATTGTGGGTCGCCATTGATGTAAGATAGTCATCGCGATGACTTCAACATTTTTAATGAATATTCATGATTTCTATTTCATTTTGTATGTTTAATTGTTGCTTTGAGTGAAAGAAGGTTGTTGAGGCGTTTTGGCTTTTAACATTTGAATATGGAGATGAGTTTATAGTCTGTGGCGGACGTAAGTAATATCCATTAATTTATTATTCAATTGTACTACAATCCGCAATCACACTCCATGTGGGTAAACACATACACTTGATGATTTTGTTTTTACAATTAAGTAGCTATTTAACTTTATAAAGATTAGTATTTCCTTTCTTTTTGTACTTATTGTTATTTTTTGTCTGTATCTATTACTATATTTCGAGCTCCGAACCATAATGTCGGATGTGCCATTATACATCAAACGTAGGAACAATCGTCGTATGTATGTGCCTTTATCGTAAACTGCTTTATTTGAAGTACCTATAAAATACATTCGTTCTTATGATTCTGAGGTCTAGAATTATTATTAGCCATTGACTGCACCGTTAGATCAGTGGTTACGGTAGTTGCTTCTGAGACCTGGTGTTCTGGGTTCGATTCCCACGCGGGACAATTATGTGTGTTAACCACGAATAATTGGCCCACGATTTTTTTTCTTCTGAAATCTTTTAAAAAATTGTGTTTTTTTTATTTATTTATTTTTTATTTCCACCAACAGTACGACGAAAGCCTCCACGGCGGAGGCTACATGGAGGGTGGCGCGATGTACCACGAACACAGACTGTCTCACCCCCACCTCCCGCCGGTACACTACCCCCCACCCGCTGCGCCCGCGCACGCTCTCCCCGGGGAGCCACTCGTACACAAGAGGGACAAAGATGCTATTTACGGGTGAGTGGTAAAGTCGAAGGAAAAGTATATTTTTAAACTTTGTTAATTTTGTCTGTTTGTAATTATTATTATAAATTAGATATACTAGACTGCTCTCTGTCTCTGTCTGCGAGAGAACATACTATTAATGAAGTCTTAATACTTACACCTTTTTTAAATAATCTAACAAAATGAACACTAAAATGTTCTATGTCTAGGATAGACCGAATTTTTCAATCTATACTAATATATAAAGCAAGCTGAAGAGTTATGTGTTTGTTTGAACGTCAATCGAAAATTAAAAACTCTTAAGAACTACTGAACCGATTAGAAAAATTATTTCAGTGCTAGATAGCCCATTTATCGAGGAAGGCTATAGGCTATATTTTATTATGAAGTTCCTACGGGTGCGGGAGCTACGCGGATAAAACCACGCACGGCAGCGAGTTAGTTGTAGTGAATTAAATATATAAATTGTTATTCTTTTGACATATTATTCTCTATTGTCTATGTCTTATTAAAAAATATAACTGTCAAATGGCAAAGCGTGTTGGTTTTGAGTAAAGTTTAGGTGATCAGTCACGATATAATCAGATATGAACAAAGGTGGCACATTGACGCTGATGCGGCCATCTTGCTTATCTGATCACAAGTTGTCAAGAAAGTTCAGCTCCAAGCTTTTGATGGGGTGGGGTCGCAGTGGTAGCGTTTGACTGGAGTAGCAGAAATATATATGCGTGATGTAGTTTTCATATGTTTTTATAGCAACTAGCTAAAGCCTAGTGGCTAACTACATTAGTCCGCCCGAAAAAAAAACTAGTTTTGTTATGTATAAAGAAAATGTACCTAAATTATTATTAATATTTTTTTCATTTTACAAATAAGTACTGTTAATATTTTTCTATAACTATGTAAAAAAATAACTTCCCACGGGTGTCGTAAGAGGTGACTAGGCGTTATACAGCTGATGGATGGGCAGCAGCATCTATTAGCTCAAGGATACTGCGATCACCAATCCGATAGCCAAGCTTGGTGATTACGGCAATATCCCTCAACCACCCTGGCTTACCAAGCTCTGTTCAGAGGAGGCCCATGTTCAGCTGTGGACATAAACGGGGTTATACAGTACAGTACAAATCTTATGCTACTTCACCAGGCATAATATTCTACACGATTTGATGGAAATTATAAAAGCAATTAATACGTTAGATAAAAACTATGGATTCATATTATGTATCGGTAAACGATAATGATGTGTGATAAAAAAAAAAGATAATTTTGTTCTCTATGGTTTACGCTCTTGTTACGCACTACTGAAACTTATGAAGATAGGTTTATTGTTGGCGCCAGAGTTTAAAAAAACCGATCGACTTAAAAAAAGAATTGATGAAAAAGCATTATAAATAGTACCTAGCTTTGTAGTAATTAGTTTTTAATATGGTCTCAATTAGGTACTTAAATTTAAAATGATTTTACTAAAAAATTAAAAACATTACTTCATTTTGCCCGTGACTTCGTCTGGTTAAGGTAGTGATGGCGATCCCATACCTACCTTTTTATAGAATTAACGCAAAAATTTAATTTAAAAAATACATTGAGATTAGTTACATTAAGTTTTTTTTCATACATCAACAATTAATTCTCATTTAAATATATTTAACTTCGCACCAAAAACTTCACTAAAGCATAGTAAGTTTAATTAAAGCTGCATAACTAACGATTATTCAATTAACTCACAAATAACACACAGCACGTGAGGTGCAAACCTATTCAAATAAATACAAAAAAACGTTCTCCCTAGTTCTTAACCGCAAAGCTATTACTAAAAACTCTAGTTTTTAACCGCAAATCTATCGTTTCTTAGTAGCTACAAAGGTCAGGATGTAATGGCCGTACGCATTGATTCGGTTTTTCTGTTCAAACGTTGTTCGTATAGGTATTGCAATTAAAATGTAATTTATATGTCTGTATTAGCCATTTTGCGTGGTTTTTGCTTAGCTGGGGGGTTAGGGTTCCTCAGTGCTATGATAGGATATATATTTATTTATTGTTTCATTTATTTGGATACTTCGCGAGCTTTCTGGGCGTTAAGTGCAAAAAATCTTTGTCTCTGCTTCAGTACCCACTGGAGAGTACAAAGATTGTTTGTCCGGCGTGGGGATCGAACCCACGACATCCGAGATTTAAAGCGAGGCAAATACCGCTACGCCACGGAGGTTGTCTAGTGTATGCAATACACTGTTATTTAATCATTTCAACTAAAACTATAAATCGGTACTAAAGTTGTCTGGAAGAGATAAGACAGTGTTAAATACTTTTTGAAATAAAATAATTTAACTCAGCAGTATTTAAAGAATACACTTGTAGGTATTTAAACTAAAAGAAACCGTTCAATTATATTTTTTCAGTGCGAAAGTTTACGAAAGAATTAAAAACAGTTTAATAAATTTCAAAATTGAGATAAATGAATATTCCTGCCGTTGGTCTAAATTTATTACTCTCAAAATTGAAATAAAAAAAAAAACGATATTTTTTTATGTATACATTCTCGGTATATTTTGTACAATAATGAGTATTTTACATAACTGCACTTTAAAATAGTACGTTAAAGTAAATAGTTTCCAACACAATACGTAATTACAATAATCTTGCAACAACTAAAACTACTACTACTTAAAATAATTCATAGTTATTCATTACTCAGAGCCATGCGGCTAACAGCCTGATATTAAAATAATAGTTAACTATATGAACATACTGACATTGTTCACTGGAAATAAGTTTTGTTACGTATTTTATTACACACTAACTTCCCGCGCTCGGTTTCACCCGCGTAACTCCCGTTCCCGTGGTAACTTCGTAATAAAATATAGCTTATAATCTGCCTCGATAAATGGGCTATCTAATACTGAAAGAATTATTCAAATTGGACCAGTAGTTTCTGAGATTAGCGCGTTCAAGGAAACAAACTCTACAGTTTTATATGTTAGTATAATAGAATAAAAACGAACTTTATATACTTAGATGCAGGTTGTGATCCCGGGGGAAGCATAGTTTATTTTATTTGGACGAACAGTTAGGTTAGCCACAAGGCTTTTGCTACTCCAGCGACTCCAGCAGGAAGCGCGAACTTATATTTATCTATAAAAAATGGCTAACACCTAATACACATTCTTATTGCTTAATTAATAATTCTTCTTAAATGAAATAAAAACCCATCTTCCATGTACGGAATCCGTTGATTGTCTGATTCATTCGATAACTTTTTAAATTCTCTATGGCCGCAATGCGTGCAAAGGAAACTACTTCATAGTCCACTGAATAAATAAGTTATAAGTTATTACTTTTAAAAATATAACTATTTAATGTCTTATAATGTCAGTGTTGGATGTATTATTAACGTGTGCCTTCGCTTGTGTAGTATCAATGGACTAGTTTTTACTTTTATCTATTAATATATTATATAAAAACTAGTTGTGCCCCGCGTCACTCTGCTCCAGCGGGTCGGAGCGTGATGTTTTGTAGCCTATATGTTAATTCAGCTTATAAACTATCCGCGTGCAAACTTTCAGCCAAATCCATTTTGTGGTTTTTGCGTGAAAGAGTAACAAACATCCGTCCATCCATACTTACAAACTTTCGCGTTTTTAATATTAGTAGGATGAATCCCTATTTCCCTTGGTCACGTCATGTGTGACGGCTGGACTTATGTCCGGTGAAGTAACAAAAGCCACCTGACTAACTACATAATGTACTTACTTAAAAAAAAAAAAGATTTTGTTATTTATTTTGTTGTGTTTATTTTTGTCAGGAGATGGTTCTTATTAAAGAAAAAATCAACAAAATTGAGCGGGAAAATTAGAAAATTTAAGAATCAAAAAAATCGAATGTAACCTTAGCGCTTTTGACAATATACCTAACTTTCTTAAGGTAAATATAGTTTGACATAACATTGTCAGAATGCGTGCTCCTCTTAGTACACATCAATGTTAGTTCAGACCTATCGCGACTAATTTACAGCTTGGCAAAAAAGTCTAGAAACGGAACTAATTTTTTGTCTGTTGGCAACATTCCCAAAATAATGTTATTTCATAATAAACAAAATTAAAATCAATAAGTAGAATTACTTATTGATTTGAAAAAATAATACATAAATAAAATAGGAATAAATATATGTCTAAAAAAAACCAGGTAAGGATCAAGATTAGGTTTATGTGCTATTCGGTTGCAACGGGTTGCCACACAAACAACACAGTGGCGCCCCCATTATTTTCTACTCTTTTTTGCCAAGCTGTAGTTTTAGTTAAGACAGGACAATATCTATCGAATCAGCTGGTCAACAATAAAAAAATCTTTGAAGTTTGAAAAAAATATGATCCAACGTTATTTAGTCGTTAATTTACGACTACCATTTAATATTTGAACTTTATTCACGAAAAATATTATAATTACATACATTTACACTTACATTGCGCATGCGCATCTTCTTGTATTTTCACCCGCTAACACTGTGACCCCACCCCAACAGTGGCACCACAAACGCGATGGTATCAACATCACGTATTTATCTCAATCTAGTGATCTGCGTGAGAGGTCGCTCACAATTGGACCATATCTTTACCTCTACACCATAAAGTGTGGTAATATACTATTCTTATGGGGCTATAATGAAGGTTTTATTGAATTATGGAGGAACTAAGTGTTATTTGTGTTGATATTTCTTTATTTTTTATTTATAATTATTACTGAGTTTAATATAAGATCCTCACATTTATACTAATGTTATAAAGAGGACAGATTTGATTCTATTTAAAAGGCTTACTTACGGAATAACTGGACCGATTTCAAAAATTCATTCACCACTAGAAAGCTATTTTATCCAGGAGTAACATAGGCTATATTTAATTATGAAGTTCCCACTATAACAGGAGCTACTACGGTGAAACCGCGCGCGGGAACTCAGTATGATACAAAATCATCATGTTATACGTAAGCGGATGAGAATCAGTACACGAATACAACCACAGACAGTTCTAAATTCAAAAATAAGTTCCATATTAAAAAAAAATATTACATAATAAATCTTTTTAATTTGTCTATGTATATATTCTATTTTCAAACTATTAATCGTTTATAATATTACAGGCACCCCCTGTTTCCGTTGCTGGCGCTAATCTTCGAGAAGTGTGAGTTGGCGACATGTACCCCCCGAGACCCCGGAGTCGCGGGAGGGGACGTATGTTCCTCAGAGTCCTTCAATGAGGACATCGCAGTCTTCAGTAAACAGGTAAGATAAAAAATGGAATAAGCTGGTAGATTATAAAAAGTAATACTATTGAGCAATATTACGCACCAAGTAAAAAAAAATATATCTACCAATAAAAAATATATGTCAATAAAAGAAAATTCACCCAATCAGTAGCCATTTTGCATATAATCCTATAATTAAATATGTAATTAGTAATGGTAAATACCAGTGTCGTGTCATACCGATTATCGATTGTTTACGCACTCGACTCGATACGGTTTATCGATTTGAGTGAATCGAAATCGTTTTAAACAGAATTAATTTTCAAACGATTGTAATCAATTTGTCATGTCTCCGGTTTTTAATTTTCTTGTACCCGACTTGTTGATACATTCTTAAGATTATTTTCATAACTTCTTGCTCTATATAAATATGACGGTTCCACTTTTTTTTCATACAGAAAGCAATATATACTTTTATACTAATATACATATACGACAATCTCAATAACTACTGGTCCGATTAGGAATGTTTTTTCAGTGTTCGATAGCCCATTTATCGAGGACGGCTAAAGGCTACATTTAATTATGAAGTTCCCACGGGAATGGGAGCTACGCGAGTGAAACCGCGCGGAAAGCTAGTAAAGTGGAAGAGCTTGTTTGTTTATTTGCTTGAACGCGGTAAACTCACGAACCACGGGTCCGATTTGAAAAATTCGTTCAGTGTCAGATAGCCCATTTATCAAGTAAAAATATATTAAAGTAGTTCTAACCTAAAATAATGGCAGACATAAAATTTTAACTAGCTTCTCATAGCCACTAAACCAACAAAACAATCTTGTAATAAGAGCGAGAAACAGATAAAATAACATTCCAAATTCAAACGAGTGATTTACGACTACATCTGGTAATACAAAAACGGTCCCTTCGACCCAAATCCTTCGCGCGCCAAAAAAATAACAGTTTTCACAAACAACAATACTTCCAGGAAGGACACTTGTGCAAAATGGCAACACTGCAAAGAAAGTGTTGCTGCATTTACAAAAATGATATTTCATTATCATAACCTATAATAACATGACAAGGCAGATCCACTAATACGTATTATTCAGACGACAAAAAATGGACAATTGAGCCATTTGGTTTGTTAAAACTGGCAATCTGAACAAACCGACAATCAAAACCGTGTAATTTATAACAAAATTATGATACCGACATCTTTGTGGGTTTTTCATTTTTTTTTCAACCATAGACACAATAGGCGTTGACATGTTGCGGCTTATATGCAATTTAAAAAAATAACTTAAATGTCTTCACATTCGCGTACTGCCGGATGTGAGTTTGTAACGACGGCCAATTTAAATTTCACTTTTTAATTTGATTGCTGCATTCAATTTACATCCTTGCGGTAACGGGTTATTTTTAAACTTATAAAATATAATTTCGTGTTCATATTAAAGTATTGTTACATGAATTCGGAACACATTTTTTATGTTTTCTTTAACAAATTGGCGATGATTGTTGTTTTGTTTTAATAATGTCTGTAATATTATGAAACTTGGTTGATAATTTATCAGGCAAAGACTTATTGTATTATAATTATTGAAATTAAATTGTATTTATATGTGGAAACGGCACCGACCTCAGACCTCGAGATAAAGAAACGTCAGATGTCGGGCTGTGGCCATTGGACTAATGTTTATGTTATTGACATAGGTTCCTACTGATAACACGTGCATGTACAAACTGTAAATAATAACAAAAGCGGTTAAGTAACGAAACAATACAATGGATCGTTTTTTTTTTGGTTTAACATTAATTATAATATCACACTTGCATGATTTTAATGCATGAAAGCGGAATATATAATAAAATTGATAGCCATTTTTATTGCACTTTTTCTAGACAATTAGACATAAATTTTCCTTCCTGGTTATTTATAGACATAAATTACTAAATCACTAACGTTTGACGTATTGATAATAAACATATAAAATACTCATACAATCTACTTATCCGTAGAGATTAACGGTGTAAAATTACATATTTATCAAGTGTTTGGTCGCGTAACACGTACAAAATCTAATCGGTCGCTTTAATTACTATAATAAAACGTGTATCGGTAGCTATAGAACATGAAATCGCAACAGATATGGATAAAAACCACATGCCCTCTCCCTCTAACGATCAAAGGGCCGTCCATATTTCATACCACGAAATAAATCATAAACCGTTAAGTGTTTATTTTCAAGGTACTTAATATGTTATAAATTTATTTAAGTGGCATGCGGTGCGATTGTGGGCCAAATGATTGATATAGTGGCCTCCCTGGCCGATCGGTTTAGTTGTGATAGTGTCATCCGATCATCGGTATTGCCAGCACTGATGCGCCGAGTATTCTCGATGCTCGAGTACTGACGGACAATGAGTTTCAGCTCTTTTTGTTGTCATTAATCGTTGTCGGCGTGACAGTGAGTCGATTTTTTTTTCTTGAATGCTCGGTTTGTTTATTGCTGGATCAAGACGTTTTCTAATCCGTCAAGTGTGACGTCTAGTGCACCCATAAGATTAAGAGCGAAAACACACTTACCGATCCAGTGGTATGGTTACCGTTCCGTATCAATCGAAGAAATTATTGAGTACTATTATTAAAGACAACATCGAAGGTTCCATTATAAAGATTTTCTCATAAACTTTAATGAGCGAACAAATCATTGTTTACTTTATAATAAAATGCAATAGAGTGAGACCTAGAGTAAAAATATGGCGAAACATATTTGGACTGTATGCATCAAAGTGATGACATTAACTTATTACTGCATATATTTTCACCTGTTTTTACGATTCAACGTTATATATGCGCTCTAATGGCTTTTACAACAAAGATATTACTTTAAAGCAAACATTCAGACAAACACTCAGAGCTGACAGCTTATAAACCCTTCACTAATAAGACTAATAACACTAAAACAAAAATCGCGAACGACGCCTCCGCAAAATAATTGGATAAATCATGATATTTTTAATGAAACGGAAAGTATAATGAGATGTAATTATAAACTTAATTGCGGGAATTTTAATTGACAATTGTCGGGCGAAGAGACGATCTAATCGATTCTTTGTGGGAATCAAATCGGATGTTTTTGTTCGACTCTAATGATGGGGAGGGAAGGTATGCCGACATATTACTTTTTTCTTTAAGTTTATGCATTGTTATGTCATAATACGTTGCTTCATTAATATGACAGTTATGTTCTGTTCCTGATTGGTTCATTAGTTGCTTTAGACACAATGACATGTCTCATGTCTGGTTTACGTACTTATATGGAAAATATATGCTACATATTTAATTCTCCTTCCTCACTATTGATATGATATCTGTTTGTAACAGTCACATTATATTATGTAATATCATTGTATTTATGTTTCTCGGATTCGTGATATTCATCGAATTCATATCGGTAAAATTTAAGAATATTTGTTAACTTTCTTCTGCGTGATCATGTGCTATATACAGTGTAAGCTTTAATAATGATGTGGAAATAACGACAATATTAGTCTTTTCCAAATTCAAATCGCAGCAATTGTGAGTTTTTGCAAATGGTTGTTTTCCTAACGTTTCGATTCATTGTTGAATGTATGAATGGCGTGCACTCCAGTCGTTATGCCACGTACTGTTCTCATTACTACGGTTTTTACTCCAGTTCACACAAGTGAGTCCGTATTACTTCTTCCATCACAATTTTATTAGTGATTGTGAGATAGGTGGCTTTAAAATTGCGTCTAATTGAAAATTATTCTTACTCAGTTTGTCTGTGTATGTACACTACCTTTACGTTTGGGTAAACACATTGCGAATTTAGATTTAAGTATAGTTAGGTTTATTTTGTGGCGCCACGTCTCGATACGTCAACTTGCATTATACAAAACATGTAAATGATATCTGTACTCATCGGTCATTGATCTGGAATATAATAACATGAGCAAAACAATAAATCATGACATACTCCTTACATCGTTGACGATATTTTACTGGCCCACTGCATCACGGCGTGCTGATAAATTGCCCATTAGCTGGTTCTTTTACAACGCCAAAGTATTTACATTCTGGCAGACACATCACCGTCGATCACTGTAAAACACATTTTCTAACAATTCTTCAATTAATATCGACTTTACTGAATATTTATAGCTCAGTAATTGATCTTATAATGTTGGAATAAACGATATAATAAAGAGTTCTAGTTGTTACGTTGGTAATTGTTTAGCAATGCCGAGGGAAAAATATGATAGTTAGTACCTACTGGCAGTTAGCACGCATGGCGGGAGATCATCCGTCTACTGATATGAAGTTTATTGTGATGTATGCATCATTTAAGTTTTTTTTATTCCCGCATTAAGTACTGCTAGTTTTGTGTTCTACATAGCTGCAGGTTGAAATATTTATATCAGATACGGCACACAAATAACAAATCAGTGTAAGTCTTTTGTTAAAATGTCTAAAGATGACAGAGGTGAACGTTTTATAATTTCGTTACATTAAAATTACATGAATTTCTGTCTAATAAAAAGGATTTGCACGCCGTTTTGAGCAGACAAGATCAATTGAAAGCCAACCGACCCGTGAGCGCCTGTGTCAGACACAGATAGCGCTCATTCGCAGTATTGTGATGCGCCGCGTGAAAAGACGACATTGTGTATTTGTTTACATCTGTCCGCGTTCCGTTTAACGCTATAATTGACAATTGTCATGGGATTTGGACGCGCAATTTAACCTCTTTGTCGTACTGATCCAATTCAACGTTTCGCGCCGAAATAAAATAAATAATGGAAATGGCGGATCGGTCCGCTCGCGCAGCTGCGCCCGCGCAGTATTCATTAGCCGCGCGCGCTAGAGTGGAACCGCGATACGATACGTTTTTTGTTATCTCGCTCGCACGCAGCACTTGCATTTTTTTTTCGCCAACGCATCGGCGATTTCGTTTTATCGTCCCCATCGAGTGGTTTTTGCCGTTTGGAATTCCTTACGCATCTTGTTTCGGGTTCGTTTGTTGATAAAAATTGTTGGGTTTAAGATACTTTCGATTTTGGTTTCGTGGGAAACCTTCAAGTGTAGTGTCCAAGATTTCTTAGTTAGTTTTACCTCGATGATCTTTAGTACCTAACAATGTCGATTGCAAGTCAACAAATACAATTGTGTTTTTGCGTAATCGTAAACGTGAGCGTAAAGGATATCACCTATTTAATACGCATTACCCGCGGCGACGACGTTGTCCGCGTAGCATTGATGTGACCATTTAATTACACAGTGGAACAACAACACGTACATGACGAAGACAAAAAATAACCTTACGTAACGAACATATACTTAACTAGGTAGCAAAAATGCGAGTAGAGCAACTTAAAACTGTACAATACATGGATAAAGTATTTATAACAATTATAATGCCGCCGTTACAAGGTTATGGCGACTAGAAATTCACTTTTTTAGAAGAGACTTTTTCCAAAGTTGTACAATATTATAAATCATCGTCTTTTAAAAAATGTATGCGGATAAATACATTTCCTTGCGTTAATAATTGTTATTGAGGCTAATGAATGCCTGTCATGATAACTAGCGCTGTTGGTATATTTATAAGCGACGTAACTGCCGTTTGCCATAACAAAATACCTGTTACAGTATTGTTAGTTTCGGTGGTTCGTTGTTATGTGTGTTACCTTAACTGTCGTACAAACCGTTACGTCAAGTGACTATAGTAAAGTATTAACTTTATCACATAGTAGAATAACATTATAAACTGTTTTTCAATTACTAAACGGACTTTTAATCTTGATGCGCAAGTTGAACATTCCTTGTATAATTAAAGGTCGTTCTGATTATGGCTGTCGATAATCTTTGCAGTTTTATAGATAGGTCAATGGTAGTGTGAATATATTGAGAACCTATTACTTTAAAATGTTAGTAGGTAGGTAATATGAAAATTGCTTATTTTTTATTCCACTATTATAACAAACTAGCTTCCCTATTTCATATAGCCTATAGCCTTTCTAGATAAATGGGATATCTAGCATTGAAATAATTTTTCAAATCGGACCAGTAGTTCCTAAGATTAGCGCGTTCAAGCAAACCAATAAATTCTTCAGCCTTCAGCATATCTTCTTGCCTGTTTCTGACGAGCGATACTTACATCTCTTTATTTCCGTATAAAAGCATACGAGTTTGGAGGTGATATTCGCTCTTTTAAGTCAAGGAGTTAACTGAGCGAAAACTGCACATATCTTAATAGCAGTTAATCTTACCGTGATTTTATAAACAAAAGTGTGTCATTAAAAGTATTTTCTCTAATGTTTGGTCGATTTGTGCGCAGCAATGCGATGGCGTGCGTCTCTCAATTAGCGACTGACACGCCGTCGACCGAGTCGCGTCGAGTTTTTGTCCGTTTAAACCAGCATTAATATGCCGATGGACTAAACATTACGATCTTTCGTCACTGTGACGTTGAAAAATACAATGACAAATAATAAATAGGAATAAAAAAATACAGTCTGAATAAATTATGCCATTTATGAAGTAATAGATACTGTCAGGTATTTTATTTATAAGGAAAATGTCTGTTGCGAAGTCGATGTAGGAATATGACAATAATATCGTCTTTAATGATATATCGTAATATATACGCATAATGTTTTCGTCTCTAACCTTTTATCAATATGATAGATTCCTTCCCTCATTCTATTAGTACTAGTAGTATACTTCTATATAAGGCAGTGTAACTGATACTGCAATTTAATATTCACACGCTACGTTATATTTACACAAAACCTGATTTTAATGACTCGTTCACTCAACAGAAGTTGTTAATAACTTAATTGACAATCTAGAACAATATGGTATTTAATTTTAACGCCAGTAAGAGGTCACTGCGGTCGGAAGGGCTGTTTGAAAATAGAATGCGAATCATGACTGTAGAAGGGACGCGTTCAAAATTTAAATTTGGCCAAGGGTTCGAAATTTGAATACGCCAATCGTGACGAACGATGATGTGATTGGTCAAACGCTTTTGAGTGATATCAAGGGTGGTTTTTTTTCTTATCAGAGAAGAATTAGGTCAAATAAAAATATTAATTTTATCTACTATAATAAAAGTATTTGGCGCTTATAACAAAATCAATTTCATTATTAAACTTTGCAATATTCTTCAAATATAGAAAAGGGATATAACTTATACTTAAACCATCAAACAAATATAAGTTACTTCTAATTCCACCCGCATCCAACAAATCAAAGCCCTTATAACCTACAACAATGATTAGCGATCCATTTTTGGTAGAAAGCGGAGTCCGAACAAAAAACTGGTGCCGCGAAGTTGCTGCGGTATGAAGTTTTTGCTACACCCGAGAGCATTCGCGTTAAAAATGGACGCCAAATGAGTATTAATTTGCACCCGTTAATAATGACATAAATACACTAGGTGCGAGCTTTTCAGTACGGGGTGTGTTACCCGTTTGTGGCTACAATAGGTAGTTAAGAGAAAAACGGAATGCATTAGCGTTTGTAGCTTATTCAGGTTGTGCAGAGCGTGCAGCTTGTTGAGCATAAGATTTATTGGTTTATAGTCAATGTATGCGTAATCTCGGAGTGCGGTTAAGTTCATTAGCTTTATAGTTTCAATCTATAGTTTTATTTACTTCCTGTCGTGTGGGTAATTTATTTGTTTTTTTATCGTGAATCAGTTATATTGATAGAAATAAGATTTTTTTTTGATCCATATGAATGTTACCTATCTCTCAACGTAATTCAAGTGGAATTCTAAATATAGTTCTCCTGTCCGCGTGGGAACTTCGTTATTATCAAATCGGATTGTGTAGCTTTCTAATGTTGAAAGAGTTTATCAAATCTTTCCACTTTGTGATATTATGTACTAGATATTGTTATCTATATAATTAATTTTGTCTTTCTAAATAAGGAATAAAAGGTGTGATCCTCCTGTATATAAAACGGAGCGCAATTATAAGTCTCCCGCGCATTCCTCTCGACACGTCTCGTCAACGGACTGCATCACTCTGCTCCCGACAATCGTCGCCAACTCGATTTTGATTCCATTTTTAAATTTCAAGTACCGTACACATACTGGTTTTTGAATTCAGAATAAAGAATACACTTTGTTTCGACGCTGAATTTTTAAACAGATTTACCTTTTTTTATTATCTTTTTAATATTATGTAGGTATTGTTGTTCTTTTTATAAAGTTTTTATTCGTTTTTATACTTTTTAATAATACATGCTTGGTTGATGAGCTGTGACTGGCCAGTGCGTTACTGCAACTATTAGTAACAATAAATATTGTATATGTAACATTGCAAAGAAAGAAAGCGTGAAACATAAACAGGTGGGTTTCAATTATTTATGATTAGAATTATAAAAACCGTTTGGAACACCTACGTAGAATTCAAAAACAGAACTAGATTGATTTATATGTTTAGATATTGTACCGAAAAAGCTGCGACTATCAAATAAGTGAAAATCTTTTCTTAAATATAAGTTTTTGTTCACAGCCAGAAGTGACAAAATATTACCACATTATCACTAAGAGAAATTCTGGGAGGAGAAATAAAAATATATACCAAAGTATTATGTATCTGACAGCTCAGGTAGGGGGCAGACCAGTTTAACTTGATCTCCCGCCCATCTTCACAGAGCCACGAAACTCCGTAGCATTTCAAGAATAGCGCCATTTCAATAGCTCCACTAAAAATGGCCGTTAAACACTGCCATTTTAACTTGATCTCTTGTTCTTAAAGGAATGTTCGTAATATGAGGTCAATGTCTGCTGGTCTAAATAGGTACTAGGGGAGTTCGGGGTAAAGGGGACACACGACCAGTCAGAAGCAGCTGACGTGGATTAGGGAGTTTTTACCTACGAAGGGCATGGCTCTACCTATTCTGTACAATTTAGATCAATGAATGGATTTGTTTAAATTGTTTAAATTCATAATGTTTGAGTTGGTTTAATTTGTTTGTACAATGCAAATCGCTTGTGGAGAGGGAAGTGAAATTTGTTTGTATGGTTAAAATTGTGTGGGGCTATTAAATGGTTCTATAGAACACAAGATAAGTAGTTTTGTTTGTTCATAACTGCATATGCATAATATTTATTACATCCTTTAAGACCTCATGACTCATTTCACATCGAAGGACATCATTTTATAGCATTTGTGTATGACTGGAAAAATAAACATTAGCTGAACATGTAAAAAATGACAATACTACTTCCTCTACATACGTAGACAAAAGCCACCCCCACCCTAGTTTATTGAAATTAATGTTCCAACGATGATTAGTAGATTTCTACCCCTGAAAATAACAAAGTTATAGGCACAGTTCGATGAAAACGCGGGAAAAATAGACTCGGGTTTTATGCGAGTTACTTTTTTTAAACATGTATACAGTGTCTATGGTTTATGAATTAATCGAATTGGAATATATGTATTTCGAAAAGAGTTTTATTAAGTTATTAAAGATGAAAAGTTATAGCAAATTTTAGACACATTTAAAAATTTAATTAATTAAGTACATAAATAATTCTTTATTTACGGGTCTGGTATCTCCGTACCTACCGATTGTTATAACATCATATATGACATTGACATGACCAGGTAAGAGGTAGCAATGTCATAGCTCTCTAATATACATGCAGACGTAATACTGCGGTCACCAACCCGTCTGTTAAGCGTGGTGACCGATGATGATAATGATAATTCATTAAATTTTTCCTACTTATATATAATCAAATAACACAACATTTCACTGAATTACAAAAAACAGTAAAATTTTATATTACATACCTACCTAATCAAAAAGAAAATGTCAATAATCTTTAATATTTTTCTTCACAATGAAATGAAATGAAATGAAAACGTTTATTGATAATGTAGACGAATCGATCGTACTTATTATAAGTCAAATACAATGATACAAATATAAAAAGAGGAAAAAAAAAATCTTGACTAATTCATTAGTATACATTTCAACAGTCATGTTATTAAATATAATTTAAATCTACCAATGTGGCATGTGATAGTCGCGTACTATAAATATAATTAGAATCAACCAGCGTGGGCTGGGATTCGGTCAGAAGCATAGAACGCGTCGCGAGCCTCGCCTTGCAAGGACGACCGGACCCTATCCTAGCTTCCTACGAGTCTTTCTCTATCTACCTACGTTGTGACACCCGGAGAAGAAAGACTATAAGAAACTCCGAGATCATTCTTTTGTCATCTTTTAAAGTCTTTGATTAATCAATGGTTCATGCCTTCATAATATTCAGATGATTTCTAATCCCAGCTTCACATGTCTTGCACCCTTATCCCATTACAAGGTATACATTCATAAGGGAGCCTCATTTTAATCCGCGCCATGAATCATAATGTCTTATAACAATAATATTTTATAATCTCCCATATTAACGGCCGGGCAGACCTTAACAGACACCAAAAATAATACAAATCAACCGAAATTGAACTTTATTTACTTATTAATAGTATTCAAAATTGTTTACATACGTCTTTAACGGAGATTAACTCGGTGCATCTGTTTCGTATAAAAAATGTTACATTTTAACAAAACACGCAAAAAAATGTTATTAATAATATTATTATAATTTTTTTATTCGGAGTGAGTTTTTTTGTCCCCAGTCTCCTCGTTTATAATGTATTCATTGAAACAAAAAATGGCGACGCTTAAGATTTTTAGTATTTCTTTTAAATTTTAAAATGCATTCGAAAACAAAATATGAATCAAACCTTTTTAAATGCTACTGAGTAATATATCAAAACAGTCAAACTTAACGGCTTGCACTGAATTTTTTTTGTATTTTTCCAAAATTTAACTACTGTGCCGATTTCAAAAATTCTTTCACCATTGGAAAGCTACATACACCCTGAGTGACATAGTCTATTCAATTATGAAGTTTCCACGGGAACGGGAGTTACGCGGGTGAAACCGCGCGCGGGAAGCTAGTGACATATTGCTAGAACAATATTTGAGTCTATGAGTTTTCTTGGTAATGTCAGCTGTCAGTTTGATGATTTCCATCCGATGCCCTAGTAGACCCGAAGTCCGAGAGGCCCGCGAACTGTAAAGTAGAGCGACAGTTGCACAAAACCCCCTAAAATACTAAAAGTCATAATCCCTCAATCTCATCGCCAGCGACTGCCCTGAGTCGAGGTCCTAGCCCCACATGCAGCGCCCTCTTGCGCAGGTTGCTTAGTTTGTAGTTTTTTAACCATTTATTAAGGCTGGAGCTCTGCTCGCCTTTATGCCCGGTGAAGTAGCAAAAGCCAAGTGGCTAACTACGAAAGGTCTTCTGAAAAAAAAAAGTTAGATCATTTCCAATAGAGACCACGACAGTAAGACACTCACTCAAGTGAATACTGAAGTATTGTTCTTATACTACTGTTAGTACTTAATTATGTCTAATATATGGTTACAAAGTAATAGTTTCCACCCTATAAAAGACGGACACTAAAATTATGAAATTTTCCCCGTAATTATATACCGCGAATATACAATCATAGTGAAATGGTCGCCATTTTGCTTTTAGCCCTCTGAATATTTCACTATTCCCGTTTACTGTACGATTAAGTATTTCACCTTGCTTCACCTGTAATTTCTTACTTAGCGATTCCCCTTGTAAATGATACTTTTACTTTGCACTGTAATTATTTTTCGTTTTGATCAATGTAATTGTCGAGGTTATTTTGCGCGGGAAATTGTGTTTAGTACGCCATTTTGGATTTATGGGCGATTTGATATTGGAAATGACATTTTTTTTAAATTATAGTTTAAGAAAAATTATACAACTAACAGTCCAAGTTATAAATCAAATAGTAGCATGTTTTGATATCGAATAAATACCACGTGATTAGATTTTACACCTCATTAATCTTGTTTTTAATAAAATATTAAATTGCTTCACAGTTTAAATGTCCATATTATAGATGCTAGAGAAATATGTTGTTATTATTAAAAATATATTTTTATTTTTTTTCTTTTTTAAATAAATTTATCATAAGCACAAGGAAGGTCAATGAACGACGTGAAAAATAGAAAAAGATTAAATTTAATTTTAGAATGTTTTTCAAATTGCGATTCGCCTTTTAATCACACAGTGGGACATCGCTGGAATGTTTATAATTTCATGAATACTTAAATAAAGTTATTTTATTTTGTGTCTGATTAATGGTATTTATAAGATTAAATACGTTATTAATTAAAGATATCGGTAAATAAATAATAATTCGAAAGTTTATATAAGAAGGATTTGCAGTCATTTATTAGTGTATAATATATGAAAGCTGCTATTAAGCTTCTCAATCCAACAAGAAAATTAATTAGGTAATTTTAATAATATAACGCTGATATAGCAGCAGGTGCCTTATTACAAACTATTCTCGAACACCTCTATATCGATTCTATAAAAACTGTTTTCTGCTATCGGTACAGGATGAAAAATTAAAAAAATATTTATTGCAATTCAAAATTCGAAGTTGTCATAATAAGAAAATTTGTATTTAGAAACGCGAAATTGATGTATTAAGAAAATTCGGAATTGGAACGCGAAAAGAGCATCTAACCCTCCACAGCTAGTGGTACAAAGAAACACAAAGGGTGGTACGTCACGCGGCGCGAAACCAACATTATTTGTACCAGATCAATCAAGATTATGTCCAGTAATGCGTCTAACCCTTCGCCCTGATTGTTTCGTCAATGTGTCGATGATTGGGGGTTAACGCGTTACTGCGATATTAGTTTTGCCATTGTTATTGTAGTTAATGTTAGTTATTGTATAAATTATTACAAAAACCGATTAGTAAGGCATCGGAAAATTTTAATTACTAGATATAATTGCGGACTTCAGTTGTTTCACCGACAATACCTACTTAATATTTATAGATATTCAAATTTGAAGACAATATCCAATTGTCATTTCGCACATTCATTTACGTGTTGTATGTAAGAAAACGCACACAAATATTTTACGATCACTAAATATATATGTATTTTAATAAGTAATTTTTAATTACACCTACAATCCAAGTTAATTGGAAACAAACTGTGGACATACATACGTGAGTTAAACTTTAGCATCGATATAAAGTTCAAGCCTTGTAATATACAACTGTAAAATTAATGAACAAACGTAAAGGCATCTTTAACTCTTTACTGTCATTTAACAAAAACACGCAAATGATTACTAATAATACTTAAACGCCACAAAAGGTGATTCCGTACTCTCCATCGATCGAGCGTCCCCTTTAGTAAGTTTAACTTTTAAAAATTACATTAACAAAAGCCAAAACACACAGCGTACCCGCAGATAAGTTATTAAACATTGCACCATTACACTTTAATTTTTAGCCTGCTGGGATTTAGGAGGGTTGATTAAAAAAGAGGCAAACCAAGGGTGCGTACGCTTACATATTCATAATAGCGCGCGTATTCAACGCGTTTATTTTAGAACAAATACGAACCGATCGTGGGGTTCAAACTAACGTACCTTTATTTCATTATGTTTGTGTGGTACAATGAGTATTGTTTAAAAATATTGCCTTTTTGTACTTCTGCTTTTGAATTTTGTTTATTTTTTTAACGGTACTTGAGTTTCCGAAAACATGGGTTTGTTTGTGTTTAGAGTGAGGTCATGAGAAATCAGGAGGGTTAATAAATTCAAAGTATTTTGTGTTGTTGTTATCTTAAGTGTTGAAGTACCTAAACAGTTAGTCATGCATGCGTGTATGTGTGCGCCCATCTCTGTTGTTGCTGTGCTTATTTTGGTAACAAGTGGTTTCGAATTAATAATGAAATGAAGTCATTCGGTTTGTAAGTAGAGAGAGACAGCTGACATTTCTTTTAATAACTCATAAAACAAATATAGTCTTACTCATCTTATGAGATGAAACAATGAATAAAGATAATATACAAATGTTAAAGACAAAATAAAAGTATGAACTTTCAGCAATTATACGTATTTCTATTACAAAAAGGTTTTTTTCCGCAGTTATTACTGTTTTATTGATATCGAACCTATATTTTATTTCTCTAGCCATAAATGTCACCTGAATGTGACATTTTGTGCCCGATAACGTTTTAAGTGTTAAACTGTCAAACATAGTGTAACTTTTTAAATAACTTTAACCATATATTTTGCTAATATCTTTTTTTAAAATGTTGTCATTATTTTCTTCTTTGACTCTCCTATATAACAAGAACCTATTAAAATAATTATTTAAATATTTCAATGTGTATATCAACTTGATAGGTTATTCTAAAATCTAGGTCAACTTGGACATTTCGGTTTAGCTAATTACGTGTGCTTTAGTGTTTGCAATAATAAATGTTCCCTTATTTATTTCCAAATATAATAAAAATGTTGCAGAAAATATTTGTTTTAGTAAACTGTTATTTATTTCATTGGACGGCTGTATATATTTAGCCACAAAGCTTTTACTACTTCTATCAGTTAAAGTAGCCAAAGCCTCGTGGCTGATTACATTTTTGTTTTTCAGAAGGACGTATGTATTTAGCGAAAACGCTTTAGCTACTTCTATTGGGTGAAGCAACAAAAGCCTTGTGGCTAATCCGCTCAAACACATCACCTCTTATTCTACAATCAAGTAAAAATACAAACGATTAACATAAATTTCCTGCTACTGTAATAGTCTGAACTAACGGGGACACCATTTAACCGACTGCCCCGAAGTGGGTAATTACAGACCACCTTTATTGCCCATCTAATTCCACACCAACCCTCTGATCGCGTTAATGGTCGAAAAACTGACCTTCCGGGTCTAAATGACCCTCTTGGGACCCGTTAACTAACTAACCATAGTGTATGATACGTCCCTGTGAGAGCACGTGATTCGCACACTGGGTAATACCGCGCACTGGCCAGACAAAACATCATTATTCTAATTCACTAATCACTATACTATTCAACCCAAAACACTCCGAGGAATGTTCAAAACAAAAATATTGTCGCACAGTGGGCTAATTTATTTTTGTGTAGCCAAAAATAAATAAATTGGGCAAATTACAGTAATAAAATTTCACAGTGTTTAGCGTAATGTCTCAATTGGTTCGAAATAAAGAAAAAACAAGAGGAAATATAACAAATATCGTTACGAGCTAAAATTACACGTTTACTGACAACTGTCAAAACGGCGACACGCCTTCTGACGGACGATCGGGGAATTAATAAATCAAGCTCCCAGATCCGAAGTGACAAAACTCACATCAGAAATTACAGGTCACAAATCGTCACACACCACGGTCATAAATCAACTTGAATTCTTTGTGCGATAAAAAAAAAGGAACTAAGCAAATACCCCGGCTCGTCCGTCCGCTTCTACCTGCCCCGTATCTTTTGAATACTTTTCTTGTATTAAAATAAAATTTTTGAATGCACGGATTTTGGGACAAAAACACACGAAAAACGTTTCAATGTGTCTTCATCTCGCTCCTACCCCTAGGTCCGTCTCTCTCTAATAGGGATGACGCTTCGCAGGCAAGTCGGAGCGTGGCTCAGTGATGTTTAGAGCAACAGTATTATATCTGAGCGTCGTCGTGCGAAATACACTCCGTGTGACCTTTCCGGACTAAAGTTACACTTGAGGCCACTGGCACACAAAGTTTTGACAATACAAAAACAAACCGTAAAACATTTATAAATTCCAGTTAGTTATGAATAATTTCTAGATGATTTACATATATTTTATGGAAAGAAACACTACGCAAACAAAAGGTCGACTCCGCGTCTAAGTTCCTTTAATTCCGACACAGAGTCCGAACAAAACTTAAACAACCAAACCTCAATTTATAGAGCTACGTTTATGGCCACAATATTCAGTAGGAGCCATTTTGTTAACAATATTTATGGCGTTTTTTGTGTTCTCCGAGGAGAAATGACTGATATTTGACGTTTACAAGTATACCATAAAGACATTTGTTCATTACGTCTGTTTATGGGTGGCAGTAAAGCGAACCAAATAAATATATTCGCACGTCGTTGTGTCAAAACAGGTGATTAAATGCGGAGCGGTCGCGGTCTCTGGAACAATCGCGGCGTGACGCGCGTCGGCGTCGACCAAGCCCGCACTATAAATATACATTTTGTAACAGGAACGCGTATTAATACACTATAATTTTAAAATTCGAACTACTTCAGTAGCGACGTTCGATGAGCGACCGTTTTTTAAGTCAAAAATTAAGAAAAAAAAATCACCTGCCGACCGCCGGCCATCCAGGAGGTTATTAAATAGGAGGCGACTTAACTAAATTACAAAACTCGACCTCTGAGCATTATAGAATAATTTAACATCAAACACCGCGAACGGTACACGGGATTCTATATCATACGTTTACCTTTGACAAGCGTCAAAATGGCTCGCGACCGCTTGATTTATTAAAAAGCCCATCGAGATCGATCGACGAGCATCTTAGGTAGCGTCTCGGTGCTTTATTTTATCTTATAAATAGATTTTTTATTACAAATTACAGGGTACCAAGTTTGGTAGCGATTTTGGTGCCGCAGTTATGCCGTTACTTTCCGTACTAAGTGCCGCATATCGGTCAATTCATTATACGCTTTAATTTGTGTCATATAGGGTTTAATATTCATTGAGTCCGGTGGTTTCTCAATTGGAAGCTTACGAATTTAATGATGAGTTCCGTAGTTTTTTGGAGAGCTCAGGTAGCGGGCTATCGGGGCTTAAAATCTGTGTTACTTCGACTCACTGGCCGATTCCAGTTTTCTTTGGTCAAAATTCATTAATCGATTAAGTGGAGTGTCCCGAGGTGGCTACGAGCATGGTCTCCGCTCCTCGACAACAAAGGACTGCACGAAGGCATTTATTCAATTACACAAACAATACTATTTCGCCTGAAAGTGCACAAAAGGGGGCAACAATAAGCCTCAGGTAAACGCCATGAATAGAGAGAACGACAATTGTCGTATCACAAAGATATTTGGGACGAGTCAAAAGTTATTTTGTTCACGGACTGTTTATTTTTACGGGACAAACAGATATGAAATGCTTTTGTCCTACATTTTTTGCGAGTTAAATCGATAGAATACAGTTCGATGCATCGATTAAAATAAAAAAAAAATGCCTGCAATAACTCGATTCGAAAGGGAATTTTTGCCTCGTATCGACACCTAACAATTCGTGATGTTTTTTGTCGCGTTGTCAGATATAATGGAGGCATTAAGCGAGTCGATGTGTACAGTAACACTTTGCTGCGTTCATTAATACATTCACGCCATTTCGCTGAAAGGGATGGGCAGAGTTCTTTATGAGTTTATATTAACCGCAGTGCCTGGGAGCGATAACTTTCCAAAATTATTCATATAACATCGTCGATTATAGTAAGAAATAATTTTGTCATCCAATTTACTGAATCACCGTCATCGGCGAAGCACTATGTTTACGCCCGATCAAGTTTTCCCACTGGGGCTTGTCGCATCTTATCCTGCAAACTTTCACATACGAACCGACCGCTATCGCCAACTTTAAAAACATGAACGAAGATAAAATCTCACTATAGTTGGGAGTAAAACCAAAAATCGTTGTTTTCCGAGACTTTGGTATCGGTCGATCGCCTTATTAGCATTTAATTTGT